>JAHHUM010000585.1:1000296-1323516 GCA_036173005.1 Crenichthys baileyi | reverse complement strand
CTTTCAGACATAACCTTGAAAACGGGCTCAGTTTTACTGTTTTTTCTTTCTAGGTGAAATACTAAAGGGTACATCCTTAAATTTATTTTTCCCTTCCTAAAAAAGTACCATGGTCAGTGCTTCTTTGTTCTCTTTGGTCTCTGCTCTGTTCTCTCAACCCCCAGTCGGTCGTGCAGATCCCCCGCCAACTGAGTCGGTTTTGGCGGGAGGTTTCTTCCTTTTAAAAAAGGGGGATTTTTTCCCTCCCCCACGTCGCTACATGCATGTCAGTATGAGGGATTGTAAATCCACCAGGACTGTCCACTTTTCTCTACATGCTCTCCGGGGGGGAGTAAATGTTTCAAGTCACTGACTGGATGCAACTGGGGGTTTCCTTAGATAAAAAAACTTTTTTCCAATTTGAATAAAAACTGACTCTGACTGCACTGTTAAATGATTAAGTTTAAATTTGGAAATCATTCCCTGACTTTTGTAAAGGCCTTGAGACGACAGTGTTGGAATTGGTGCATATAAAAAACTGAACTAAATTAAAATGTTAACGAGTTGGCTAATGTAGCATCAAGAACACATGAATGCATTTGGATCATGTGTTTCCCAAGGTAAAAAAGAGCAACCAACAGTTTGAAAAAACTTTTTGTTTAATACCGGCATTCAAAACCACAATAAGGTGATGTACCTGCCCTTTTGGAAGTCCCCTTGACGACATGTTTTGTAAATTTGGCCCCGCTATAAAATGATGAATTTGAATTGAATTGAATTTAAACCAAAGTACACTGGTGGGAAGGCATAACCACCAGCAGGTAGTGGGCGGGGAGAAATAGGCCCCACATTTGAGGGGGGCCCCAAACTAACCGGGAGGGAGCGCCCCCAAAACCAAAATGACACAAAAAAAACAGGGGCCCCACAGTCACAATCACACATTCCCTCCCTCATGCGTACACATGAAAACACTCACACCTACGCACTCAACCTAAAGACACACAACAATGGACGTTGTACACTCACTCACAGTCCCCATACATACTCTACACTCCCAGGTCCTGGTGCCAATGCCCCATAGGGACAGCCAGCCCCCGGACCCAGGCGGTGGTCCCCTCTGGGGGTGGAGGCAGGCAGACCGGCCCAGCACCTGAACCCAGACCACGACCCCTCACCCCAACCCCAGTCCCCAATGACCCCCATCCTCATCCGGAGACGGGGCCATGTACAAAAGATGGGTCTCCATGGTCCAAACTAGCCCGTCAACCAGAGCTGCCACAGAATAAAATAGTCCCAACCACCCAATGAATTCCGATCCAAACCCCATGAGCCCCCCCACCCCCAATGAACCCCAACATGAATTTCCCCACAGGGATACCCTCAATCAGGACACAGATATCGAACACATGCCCCCGAACCCAAATGCCATGAATCCCCTCCTCACAGCATATGGGCACACCCCCACAGTTGAGCTTCATCCCCAAAAAGCTGATGAAGCGACACCCACACAGCACAAGATCCACACACAGCCCCGCTCCAAGCACCCCTGCCACGTCCCGCCCCCACTACACAGCGCGCCACAACAGCAAGGCAAGGGCCCCTCGCAATGCTACCCCAGCCCCTGCCCACAGGCACAATAGGGCAAACACCACCGAGCACCGAGCCCATAACGGAAGATGAGACAAACTCACCCGGCAAGAGGTCCCCGGCCAGCGGCAAGCTCTCGGGGCCGGCGTCCCCCACCACGTCCACGCCCCTGCAACTATACAGACACATTACATCCCTGCCATTGCAACGATATCCCAGGGAGAAACATTATCCAGCTCAGCTCTACCACCGCCGCTCAGCCGATCCAAATGCCGGTGACCCTACATCCAAGAAGATGACACAACCACCCCACGCGCTGCAGCCCCCAAACATCACCCTCTAGCCCGCCGCCTCGACCCCCCAGCCCCCGTCACGGACATAACAGCCAGCAGAGCAGCGAACCGCCAAGCCTGCCCAACCATTTGGCCAGCGCCAGCAGCACCAGCCCATCAGTTTGTGAGAGGGAGACATGCACAAGCCGGGTAACCAGGCGGGGCAGGTCAACCGCTCCAGGCCAAGCACATTCCACCAGCCCCCCCAGTGCAGGCACAAGACATGCTCCATCACCCCACCCGCCTGACCACCAACCATAGCGCCCGCACAGCCAGGGGCCAGAACCACAGAAGGAAGCATTGGAGGAAGGCCACCACAGCACGCCCAGGACCGGGCACCCTGCTAACCCCGCACCAAAACCCCCGAGGTGCCCCAGGATGCCGGCCATCCACCCTCCCGCACCGTACACCTCGCTGCACCAAGCAGGCTGGCCAGCCCCTCCACCAAAGCGTCTCAATCTCAATCTCACATCTCAATCTCACATCTCAATCAACACTGCACACTGCCCGGCCAAAAACCCCTCAGCAGAGCCTGGATTTAGCTGAATTATATGCAGGTAGAGCTGAAAAAGTAGAATATTGTGAAAAAGTTCAATATTTTTTGTCACTCATTTCAGAAATTCAAACTCATTCATTTTGGATTCATTACACATAATGTTATGACCTGGCACAAAGGCCACAACAGAAAGGGAGACGCGCCAGTGGAGTGGAGGATGTATGTGAAAGTGTTCTAATGTGCAATCAACATAATCTAGAAAGCAAACAACAGCAGCATACCTGCAGAGGAGAGCAGAAAGGTTGGTTGGCATTCAGGGTTTAAAGAAAACTGAGAGTCTTACCAGGTCTTCATGTGTCCCATATTAGTTATCAGTGTTTCATACTGTATGAAAGGTGAATGCCCAACCTAACCATAATGGTCCTGCTGGGGTCATAATACAGAGTGAAATACACTACCTGGCTAAAAAAAAAGTCGCCACCAAAAAAAAAGGTCACACACACTAATATTTCGTTGGTCTGCCTTTGCCTTTGGTTGCAGCACACATTCGCTGTGGCATTGTTTCGATCTCACAATATTTATTTCCAGCAAGTGTTTCATTAATTTTTCACCATGAACTTGCATTAATGGTGGTAGAGTCTGACCAATGCGCAAAGCCTTCTCCAGCACATCCCAAAGATTCTCAATGGGGTTAAGGTCTGGACTCTGTGGTGGCCAATCCATGTGTGAGAATGATGTCTCATGCTCCCTGAACCACTCTTTCACAATTCGAGCCCGATGAATCCTGGCATTGTCATCTTGGAATATGCCCGTGCCATCAGGGAAAAAAAAATCCATTGATGGAATAACCTGGTAACTCAGTATATTCAGGTAGCGCCTTGAGTGCCTTGTTGCTGAAAAGCGCTATATAAATAAACTTAACTTAACTTAGTCAGCTGACCTCATTCTTTGAACACATACTGTTGCTGAACCCAGATCTGACCAACTGCAGCAACCCCAGATCATACCACTGTCCCAACAGGCTTGTACAGTAGGCACTAGGCATCATGGGTGCATCACTTCACCTGCCTCTTTTCTTGCCCTGATGCGCCCATCACTCTGGAACAGGGTAAATCTGGACTCATCAGACCATATGACCTTCTTCCATTGCTCCAGAGTCCAATCTTTATGGTCCCAAGCAAATTGAAGCCCTTTTTTTCCGGTTAGCCTCAATGATTAGTGGTTTTCTTAAGGCTACACAGCTGTTCAGTCCCAATCCCTTGAGTTCCCTTTGCATTGTGCATGTGTAAATGCTCTTACTTTCACTATTAAACATAACCTGGAGTTCTACTATTGTTTTTCTTCGATTTGATTTCACCAAATGTTTAAGTGATCGCCGATCACAATCAATCAGGACTTTTTTCCGGCCACATTTCTTCCTCGAAGACGATGAGTCCCCACTGTCCATCCAGTTTTTAATAATGAGTTGGACAGTTCTTAACCCAATTTTGGTAGGTTCTGCAATCTCCTTAGATGTTTTCTCTGCTTGATGCACGCCAATGATTTGAAACAGACTGACATATTTTCCACGACCACGAGATGAGTCTTTTGACATGGTTGTTTAAGAAATGAGAAGCAACTCATTGCACCAGTTGGGGTTAAATAACTTGTCAGCCCATGCAGTAATTATCCAATTGGAGGCTCGTACCTATTGGCTTAGTTAAATCCAGGTGGCAACTTTTTTTTTGGCCAGGCAGTGTATTTCAAGCCTGTATTTCTGATACTTTTGATGATTATTGCTTACAGATAATGAAAAGCCAAAATTTAGTGTCAGAAAATTAGATTATTACATAAAAGAAAAAAAAAGATACTTTATACTAAATGTCAGGCTTCTAGTAAATATGTTCATTTTTATGCCCTCGATTCTTGGTTGGGCTCCTTTTGTCTGAATTACTGCATCAGTACGGCGTGGCATGGAGGTTGTCAGCCTGAATATCTGCTGAGGTGTAATGGAAGCCCGGGTTGCTTTGATAGCAGCCTTCAGGTCACCTGCATTGTTGGATATGGTCTTTCTCATCTTCTTTCTGACAACACCACATAGATTCTCTGCAGGGTTCTGGTCAGGCCAGTTTACTGGTCAAACAAGCACAGTAACACCATGGTCACTGAACCAGCTTTTGGTACCTTTGGCAGTGTGGGCAGGTGCCAAGTCCTGCAGGAAAATTAAATCAGTATCTCCATACCGCTTGTCAGCAGAAGGTAGCATGAAGTGCTCTTAAATTTCCTGGTAGATCGCTGCATTGACTGTAGACTTCAGAAAACCCAGTTGACATACACCAGCAGATGACATGGCACCCAGGTCATGACTGACTGTGGAAACCTAAACAGAGGAACTCTGCTGGAGTGTGTGGTTGGCCTGCTGCAGACTGCACACCTCTCTGCAATCACTTCCTCTGACTGCTGGGCATAAAAGGAGCTGTTGGACAACCTGACTCCACCTGATGATCGGCCTTCATGGTAGAGTCAATCCCCTGTGTGTTTTACTCCACTACATCTCCTTAAATATTTTGCTTCCTCTGTGGAACATTAATGTCTATGTTTACCTACTTACTTCTGCTCAGCTCACTCCTCTTGTTCTTTGCATTCCAGGCTAAAGCCTTTTTGTTGGCTTCCACACCAACCTGTGATGTTCCCAGCAAACCTCTTCATGACACATCTCTAGAAATCTATCCACTCCATGGTCGTCCACTGCAGCTTCTTTTTTCCTACTTGCTCTCCAATGCACTCTGTTTCATTCACTGCCTGGACCTCAAGTCTCCACCTGCCCTGATCTTATCGGGATTACTCCTGTAACTCAAACCCTCACCCTGACATCTCGATCTACATCCTAACACCAGGATCTCCTTTACCCTCAACTTCTTGCTTTAACAGCAAGCTATTCAAATTCATCTCTTTCGCTAAAAGATTTATTCTCATTATGGCCCCTTGCTCCATCGAACTGCTTCTCTCTTCCTCCAGATGCCACTAAACCACAGATAAGGAAGCCACCCTTGGTTGTTAATATTTATCATTATCTCATTGTAAATAAACCTCTTGCCTTTTCCATTCTCAGTCCTGAGTGTGATTCTACATTTGGGTCAGGAAACCTTCTGAAAACATGACAATTTCCTACCACACTTTTTCCTTTCACTCAACTTTTTTTGAATATGTTTGGATACAGCAGACTGAACTGCTTCTGTAGCAATGCCCTTTTGTGGCTTACCTTCCTTGTTGAGGGTGTAAATGACTGCCTTCTGGACATTTGTCCAGTCAGCAGTTTTCCCCATGACTGTGTATTCTACTGACCCAAGCTGAGAGACCATTAGAGACTCAGGACACGTTTGCAGGGGTTTGGAATTAATTAGCTGATTAGGGTGTGACACCATGAGTTTTCAGTATTTAACTTTTTCACAGTATTCTCATTTTCTATAACACTGAACTTTGGATTGTATTTATCTGTAAGTACTAATCATCGAAATTGCAAGAAATAAAGATTTACATTTTACTCTTTGTGGAATTAATCTATATAATGAGTTTCACTTTCTGAAATGAGTCACACAATATTGAACTTTTTCTATTTTTTAGATGTACCTGTAGTCAGTGTTGTTTCAGATAAAATGTACATTAACTTAATGCCATCATGGCCAAAAAAGAAAAGACGTGTCCTTTTAATAAATCAAGGCTTTCAGCAATGCTAAAATGTGTAAAATGGTGGAGAATATAGAAAGCAGAAAAGCATTTTTGAGATTAGATATTCCTTTAGAGCTTTCTCCTTAATAACATGGTTTATGCATTAAAGTAACATGGATGCCTTTGAGGCTTAGTGAGCACTTAAAAACCCTCTATTCTTCCTGCATCCTGTTTGCCCCTGTGTGAGACAAATCTGTTCATCATTTCTCTCTCACAATCATTTCCAGAAAGGTCAGCAACATTTTTAGCTTTGACCATGGATCAGTCATACAAAGTAATCATGGGACATAAACTACCACTGAACCCATCTCAACAAATAGGCAAGACATTTTGAGGACAAAGAAACAAAATATCATTGTGCAGTGTGATGTATCTGGACATTAGAAATGATGGTTGTTGACTGACCTTGTTGTTTGCCAGGTATAAATATGCCAGCTGTTCAAGCATCTCAAAACCTTCATCTTCAAGGCCTATAATAACAGAGAAAATTTTGAGGTAACTGAGATATACCTTCCACCTGCTACAAAAATTAAATTTATCATCTCCAAAAAAAAGAAACATGACACAATCTGTTTGCATGTGGATGAACCACATCATTAATTAATAAGATATCTGAAAATGCTGAAAACATATCACTCAGAAAACCTTTTCAACCCTTAATCTTGCCTAGGGAAATCACAATATCACATTTAGCGCTGTGAACATATTTCAATATCAAAGAGAATCAAAAGAATCAAAAGAATCCAGAACATCTGATGCACCACCAGCCTCTCTTAGCTCAATTAAAGTCAGTGTTCATCACTAAACAAGACAAAGAGTGGGCAAAAATAGCCTCCATGGGAGAGTTTCAAGGCCAAGTTAAGCTTTTGGAAGGTGTGTATCCTGTTAAATCTCGACTAAACCTAACACAACATTATAGAAAATAAACATCATACTAGGAGTCAAACGTCAGTTTTAGTGGGATGGTCTGGGTCGCTTTTATTCTTTATGACCTCGATGACTTGATGGAACCTTGAATTCTGCTATTTACTGGAAAACTCTGAAAGAGACTGTCTGTCTATCTGTCCAAATCTATTTCGGTTATGCAGCAGGACTGTTACCCAAAGCACACCAACAAGTCTGGATCTGAGTGGTTCAAATGAAGCCAAAAGGAACATTTTGGAGCAGCATAGTCAAGGTCTAGACTTAAATGTGATTGAGATGTTGTGCTATGACCTTAAACAGACCATTTATTCTTCAAAACCCTCCAATGCAGCTGAATCAAAATAATTCTCCAGAGAAGAGTGGGTCAAATATTCCTTCATAGACTCATTGCCAGCTATCGGCTACGTTTATTGGCAGTTTTTGCTTCCTAGAATGAGACCACCAGTTATTAGATTTTAGGGAGCAATTGCCTTGTCATATAGGTCCAGGCTGGTTCGGGGAGCCTTTTCCCCAAATAAATGAGGTCATCATTAAAAAATTGCATTTGGGTTAAGCTCAGGTTAGTGGTTAACTCAGGTTAAGCTTGTCTGGTCTTAAAATTAGTTTGATGATCTTCAACATTTAAGTGTGACAAAAAAGTTAAAACAGAATAAAACATATTGAGGGGGCAAATGATTTTTCACAAAACTGTGCAATGAAATCCATTCCTTACAACCCTGACTGGGAAAAAGCTGCCAAAGAGAATGAATGGATGAAGATGATGGTCTGCTCTGAATTAACTCAAAATTTTAGCTAACCCTTTTGTTGGATAATACATTTTTTTCTTCAAAAACCACCATCTTAAACCATACAATGGCCTGCATTTGACTTATGCTCCAGGAATGGTTTCTCAGATTTTATTTTTCAGTGTGATGAAGACAAAAAATGTGTTCTCCTCTTTCCTGATTAGACCTCACCAAACCTCTCATGGAAGTTCAAATAAAAAATAAGTTACATAGTGCTGATATTTAACTGCATGTTTAAATGATAATGTCAGTGGGTAGTACTAATGACTTTAGTTTACTTTATAGCACCAGCCTGTTCACTGAAGATAACATAAATCTTTCATATGCTAAGTAGTTAGCACGTCAGCTTCAACATTCACACTTCAACCTGTCAACAAAGACAGGCAATATTTCATACAGTGTTCTATACTGCGAAAATGGCTATCCAAATTCAAGGGTTTGTCAATAAGTCTTTTTTTAAGATTTTTTTTGCAGCACTTGTGGCCTTTCAGTGGGGTGGAGAGAGGGGGAAGATATGTTTGAGTCCTGACTCCGGGGTCGGGACCTGAACTTGTGACGGCTGCATTGAGGACTGAAACATCCATTTATACGGTCACTACTTTCTACTTTTGTTCATTTTATTTTTTTTAAATTGCAATATTTTATTAATTTATTTTAACAATTGTTTTTGTTCATCACTTTGCTCTTTGCCTGCTGTTTAAAGTGCTATTTAAAGCTGGTTTGACTAGGTTTACATTCTGGTTGGGGCCTTTCTATGTGGGATTTTAACGTTCTCCACTGCATTCATGGGTTCTTTCCAGATACTCCAGCTTTCACCCACAGTCCACAAACATGCATTTTTTGGGAGTCAAAGACTATAAATTTTCCTTAGGTGTAAGCATGATTGTACAGAGGTTGGACAATGAAACTGAAACACCTGTCATTTTAGTGTGGGAGGTTTCATGGCTAAATTGGACCAGCCTGGTAGCCAGTCTTCATTGATTGCACATTGCACCAGTAAGAGCAGAGTGTGAAGGTTCAATTAGCAGGGTAAGAGCACAGTTTTGCTCAAAATATTGAAATGCACACAACATTATGGGTGACATACCAGAGTTCAAAAGAGGACAAATTGTTGGTGCACATCTTGCTGGCGCATCTGTGACCAAGACAGCAAGTCTTTGTGATGTATCAAGAGCCACGGTATCCAGGATAATGTCAGCATACCACCAAGAAGGACGAACCACATCCAACAGGATTAACTGTGGACGCAAGAGGAAGCTGTCTGAAAGGGATGTTCGGGTGCTAACCCGGATTGTATCCAAAAAACATAAAACCACGGCTGACCAAATCACGGCAGAAAAAATGTGCACCTCAACTCTCCTGTTTCCACCAGAACTGTCCGTCGGGAGCTCCACAGGGTCAATATACATGGCCGGGCTGCCATAGCCAAACATTTGGTCACTCATGCCAATGCCAAACGTCGGTTTCAATGGTGCAAGGAGCGCAAATCTTGGGCTGTGGACAATATGAAACATGTATTGTTCTCTGATGAGTCCACCTTTACTGTTTTCCCCACATCCGGGAGAGTTACGGTGTGGAGAAGCCCCAAAGAGGCAAACTACCACACAGACTGTTGCATGCCCAGAGTAAAGCATGGGGGTGGATCAGTCATGGTTTGGGCTGCCATATCATGGTATTCCCTTGGCCCAATACTTGTGCTAGCTGGGCGTGTCACTGCCAAGGACTACCGAACCATTGTTGAGGACCATGTGCATCCAATGGTTCAAACATTGTATCCTGAAGGCGGTGCCGTGTATCAGGATGACAATGCACCAATACACACAGCAAGACTGGTGAAAGATTGGTTTGATGAACATGAAAGTGAAGTTGAACATCTCCCATGACCTGCACAGTCACCAGATCTAAATATTATTGAGCCACTTTGGGGTGTTTTGGAGGAGCGAGTCAGGAAACATTTTCCTCCACCAGTATCACGTAGTGACCTGGCCACTATCCTGCAAGAAGAATGGCTTAAAATCCCTCTGACCACTGTGCAGGACTTGTATATGTCATTCCCAAGACGAACTGACGCTGTATTGGCCGCAAAAGGAGGCCCTACACCATACTAATAAGTTATTGTGGTCTAAAACCAGGTGTTTCAGTTTCATTGTCCAACCCCTGTATGTCCTGTGTTGCTCTGTAGCCAACTGGCAGCTTGCCTCTAGTCCCCCTGCCTGCAGAGGTTAAGCAGGTATGGATGAATTGATGCCTCATTTTAACACCAATAATTACTTGTTTAGTAATCCATCTTATGTTCTACCATTTATTCATCTTCTATAACGCTTATTCCATAGTGGGTCATGGGGGAGCTGGTGCCTATCTCCAGCAGTCCATGGGCAAGAAGCAGGGTACACCCTGGACAGGCCACCAATCCATCGCAGCAAAACAGAGACATACAGGACAAACAACCATGCACACACTCATTCACACCTAAGGGTAATTTAGAGAAACTAGTTAACCAGGTTTCTTTTTTCCCTTTCACAAATTCAGTCAGTCATTTTCTACCGCTTATTCCATAGTGGGTCGCGGGGGAGCTGGTGCCTATCTCCAGCAGTCTATGGGCGAGAGGCGGGGTACACCCTGGACAGGTCGCCAGTCCATCGCAGGGCAACACACACACAACACACAAACAACCACTCATTCATAAACCTAAGGACAATTTTAGAGTGACCAATTAACCTAACAGTCATGTTTTTGGACTGTGGGAGGAAGTCAGAAAACCCGGTGAGAACCCATGCATGCACAGGGAGAACATGCAAACTCCATGCAGAAAGACCCCCGGCCATGAGTCGAACCCAGGACCTTTATGCTGCAAGGCAACAGTGCTACTAACTGCTCCACAGTGCAGCTATGTTCTACCACTCTTTGGTAAAATTAATGTTAGACATTAGTCTTTTTAACCATTTTTGGTGTAAAAAGTCTAACCCAGTATGCTGGGTCAAACCCATAACCTGACCTTTCTTGTGTTAAATCCACCTCAGATTGGTTCTGTTCTTATTTGACTGAGGGCTCGGTGAGCAAAATAACCCATGTTGTTTTTCACACAGCAATTTTAAAAGCATTTTTAAGAAGAAATGGGTTTGAAAAAAATTCCTTCTAACCTCAAGCATTATTGAGTTCTTACCAACTCCATGTCCTTCAAACAACTGTTCAAAGACCTTTCCGTCAAAAAATAGAGAAACGATTCTTTAGACCCCAATCATCGCCATCTATTTCTTATATGTGACTATTTGCTGGAATGAAACACATATTGTGACAGACAGTTGAACCAGACAACAGGTGACCTTGAATAAAATAACAGCAATTCCCCTGGCATTGAGAGATGCATTTCGAAGCTGTTTACTTCAATCAGCCTGGCTACAGAAAGGTTTCTGATAAAAAACTTTGCTATTTATCTTTTTAAAATGCCCTTGGAACCAGGTCTGCACTTTGCTTCCCCTGTGAACACAGTGTTCCGGCATAGTGTTGTGACTGGATTGCTGTTTACCCTCTGTGGTGAGCCAGTTGTTCTGAAGGTTGAGAGTCTCGAGCTGATGCAGAAGGGAAATATGCTCCACTGTTATTTCCTTGATTTTGTTGTTCTGCCGTCAGAGAAGAAAAACATGCAGTTTTTACAATGGCAAAAAAAAAACACTTTATATTCTGAGCAAAAACCTCTAATTGTTAATGGATAGTTGTGTTTCTGAAAGTGGTGAGTCTGTGTTTGCCGGTGTGGGTGTGACCTGTAGAGAAAGACGCCGGATTTTATCAGGCAGCTCTTCAGGGAACTCTGTAAGGTCAACTCCCGCACAGTCCACTGTTCCATCTGCTGTACAGCTGCATTCCGATGGACATTCAGTTGTTGTCAGTGTTGCATTGTCAGCTTTCTTCATCACTTCTTCCTCCTCTTCTTCCTCAGGTTCAACAGGGGTCTGGCAACGCACCAACATCCATGCCAAGAGCATCACACAGAAGGCCTGCAGAATGGAATGCTTTGGAAAGTCCATGTCTACTGTTGAGCTGTCCTGTTGCACAAATAAAATACACAGCAAATGTAATCTCCACAGTATAGTGAAAAGCATTTAATCCATTTACCTACAGATCTCCTCTGTTTCTGTGATTTGTTACACTGTTTTAGATCATCAAATAAACTGAAATATCAGACAAAGATAACATGAGTCACTGCAGAAGCAGTTCCCAATATGATAATTTCATTCATCAGGAGAAAAACGCTACCCAAACCAACCTGACCGTATGTAAAAACATAAATGCCCTCCTTGGCACCTGCAACTGCCCTCAACCATTTGCATTAAATCACAATAAGTCTTTTTTATCACTGTGGAGGAAATTTGGTCCGCTCTTGTTTGCAGAATTGTTTTCATTCAGTAAGATCGGAAGGTTGTCAAGCATGACCAGACGTCTAAGATCATGCTATCGAGTATCAATGATATACATCTGAACTTTGACTACTCTAGTTTTTTTCTTTGAGCCATTCAGAGTTATACTTATAGGTGTGCTTTGGATTGATTCCCTGCAGCAACACAGTATGTGTCATGGAGTGGTGTGCAGGACCAACGTGAAGACAAGATGGTGAATAGAATAGTTTTTAACAACAGAAACTGGTAAACTTACATGAAGAACAGGACACTGAATCTATTCCAGCTGGTAAAAACCAGAGCTGAAGTACAGAGATAGGGTGGAGAAACGACCAATAAACTAAAAGAGTTATCAAATGAAATGTGGAGCAGCTGGTGGTAGGGAGAATGCAGAGCAACTGAAAGAGAGAATCCAATGAACACGGATGAGCAGGAACACAGAAACACTGAAGGAATCTAACAGAACTCTAAATGTTCAGCAATATAGAAAATAAGTATAAGATGAACTAAAATAACAGCAACTATAGAGCAAAACAACAGGGAGGAAACAGGTCCATTAAGAAACTCAAACTCAAATACCTAACACAGGCAAATCATGACAATATGTGCGTCGCTGTAGGTTATCCTCGAGTGTGATTGAGCAAAAGGTCACAAACTGGACATTCATCTTCAGGATTTTCTGATGGCGTTGAATCAGGATGCACACATTCCAAAAAGTAAAATTTTTGTCTCATCACTGCACAAAATATTTTTTTTCTAAATTCTCAGAGATCATCAAGACTTTTCGGTTAATTTGAGATAGGCCTTTGTGTTGTGTTTTTCATCAGCAGGGGTTTTTGCCCTGGTAACTCCCTCATGAATCAGTTAATGAACATTTAATTCACAAATTCTACTCCAAGCTGGAAGTTTTGAACTGATGCTCCAGCAAGAAATCCACTTTGTCCATCTTGGGGTTTGTAGTTACTGACTGAAGAAATGAAAAGCTTCGGTTTACATTGTATAACTATCTGACAAACTAAGGAAGCCAAGTGTGACATTAGATTATTATGGGCCAAAGAAAATGCAGCTGTACCTGAGGTGGCAAAAACAAGAACAAAATTGTTTTGTCCAGGACATTTCATACTTCACAATGAACAAGCGCAGAACTCTTGGGGTCTTCAAAGGTCCTTTCCAAAGCATGTGTCAAAATAGCAACCAAACCAACTTCAAGTTTCTGACCAATGATACAATAGTGGAACACAGAAGAAGAAAGTTCCACCAAGATGATGTGCCAAGAACAAGCTGTAAGAACTCCCAAATCAGGGCTGTAAGAACAGAATGATGTTATTTTCTACTTGTTGCCCTGAGAACTATAACAAATGTCTCTGTTCTTGCAGAGGTTTTACAGACTTTAAGCCTACTTCATGTTGCCAGGCAGGTTCTATTTAAGGAATTTCTTGATTCTATAGGATTGGCAGTGATCAGTCCTGGCCGGGGCTAGTTAAACTAAACTTAGTTTCCAAAAGAAACGTGGTTATTCACAGATTCATGATTTATTACGCACTCTGATTACTCTTTACATAGTGCAGAGCAAAATAATCATTTGAAAACTGTATTTACTCAGGTATCTTTGTCTGATAATAAAATGTGGTTACCTGAAACATTTAATTGTGAAATTAAAGAAAAAAACTGAAGAAATCTGTAAGGAGACAAATACTTACAGAAACCAACTGTACATAAACCAGATTTAGTTCAAACATTTCATTTCAAATCTATCTAAATCTCAAACATATTCCTGGTGCACAGAAAAATTGATTATGAGCACCAGTCCAACAGTAGCAGAGCTCCAGTTCTTTGTGTGAAACTGCAGTTCTCCCCAGCTGTAAAGTCTAATTTAAAGAAACAAAACAAGCATGACACATTAGGGTTTTGCTCTTTTTTTTCTTAAAATAACAACAATTCACTGAGAGTTAAACTTATGTAAAGGTCATAGGAAGTCCTGTGTATGTGATTCCAGGCTTTTCAGGTGCATATTCCTCAGTTATTTATTTTCTGGTGGCTTGTGTTTGAGCAAAGCTAAGAAAAAAAGCTGTTTTATTACTTCTTCTGATGTTGACAGAGACACTACTGTTGTGCACTCAGAGCACCCCTCAAGGCAAACTTCAAAAAGCTATCCATCAAAGGAGCCTTTTCTGCTTGTCGCAGTGCAAGAACTAATAGAAATACTGTTGACAACATATGCTAACCTAAACTAATTGCAGCAAGCATACACCTACAGCAGCGGCACTTGGTGCACACAGGCGACTTCTTAAAAACATCATAGCCATCACAGGTCAGAGAGAACGTATAGCCCTCTCAAAGAGAACAACAATGCCCCTCTAACTTGTAATTTATAGGCTTAAAGTACGAAACAGAAATGTTAAGTGTTTTTAGGGTTGTTTTCATGCTGATTCTGAGCAGAGCAGAGGTTGTGAAGAGGCTCAGTCTTCACATTTAACTGTCTGGATTGTCTAACACATACCAGAAGTCAGAACTGTCATGCATAAATGAATTACCTCGACTCTAAAAGCTCAGTGTAAGCTTCGTCTAACATAACAGCCAACCATGCATGCAGCAGCAGAGTTATTACGGTACTTTACCCCCTCGGAACAACATTTGCTGAAAAGAAATGAAGTGTGATATCTGGTCCAAACTCAGGCTTTCCCATAGCAGGCAAGGAGTCACAGATCTGCACCAGAACCCCTCCAGATGTGAAGCAAGAGAGGGAAAGTTAAAGGGGGAAAAAAGGCAGGAAGAAGTGAAAAGGAAGTGAGTTGGAGGAGAGTTAGCCAAAAACGAAATTCTTTCTTGTTTTCTCTTTTTTTTAACGTGTTCTTTTTCCAGGTTCAGCATGTCCTTTTAGTTAAAGTGTGTAATCATAACATAATCAACAAAAGATTAAAATCATACTGAAATTTGGATTATTTTGACAGAACTCTTCAAACAAACTAGATGCCTAAACGTTTGCCTAAGGCTTCCCAAGGTTGCATATTTATAAATCATAGTGGTACCATTTACCTAAAACAGCTGTTAAAATACTCTACAAATTTGACTTTCTTTATTCACTGGCTGTTTCTAAAGAAAATGGCTTTAGGAAAGTGAGGAGGTTCATTGTCCACAACAAGTCATAAAGTAGAAGAGCAATCTCTGTCAATGTTAAATGTATTTAAGCATGAAGATAAAAAGTTGATGAGGATGACACCATGCAAGTCCTGCTGGCTCTGCAGGAGTCTGGTTTGGGTCCGGTGCAGGTAGATGGCATAATGACGGTTTGAGGTTCCCTGGAGTTTTCTTGCCTTGAACGAAGGAGATCGCAGGACACCACAGAAAAGTGGACCTGCAAATGTATCCATTACCCTTTCACGTTTTCAAAAATATTACCAGCAAAACTGTTTTATGCGATAGACCAACACAATGTAGCTCATAATTGTTAAGTAAAAATAAAGGATACATAATTAGCAAAGGCTGAAAAGTGCAGCATGCTTTCATACTCAGCTCCCTTGAGTGAATACTTCTACTGCAGTCATACCTGCAAGTCTTTTCCAGGTCTGTTTGCACATCTAGACACTGAAATGTTAATTTGTCTTTTAAAATAGCTCAAGCTACATAAGACTGAATGAGGAGTGTTGTGAACATCTATTTTCAAGTCTTGCCAAAGACTGTAATATCGATTGAGGTCTGGACTTTGACTGGACCATTTAAACAAATGAATAAACTTTCATCCAATCCATTCCATTTGTAACTCTGGCTCTATGTTTACAGTTGTTGTCCTACTGGAAGGTGAATCCACTCTCCAGTCTCAAATCCTTTCACAGATGTTCTTCTAGGATTGTCCTGTATTGAACTCCATCCAGCTTCCCATTAACTCTGACCATGTTCACTGCTCCTGCTAAAGAAAAGCATCCCCACAGCATGATGCTTCCACCCCCTCGATTCACTAAGGGGACAGTGTGCTCAGAGTCACCATTGGTTCTCTGTCAGCGTGCTTTGTATTTAGGCCTAAAATGTTAAATCTTTGTCTCACCTGAATACCTTCTTCAGCATGTGTGCTGTGTCCCCTTGTGGCATACTTTAAGCAATACATCTTATGGCTACCTTTTCCTTTAACAATGACTTTCTTATTCTGTGAAGTGCACAACTAATGCGATCAGCTGAGCTGTGGATCTCTGCAGCTCCTCCAGAGTTTTCACGAGCCTGGCTGCTTCTCTGAATAATTCTCTCCTTGCCCAGTCTGTCAGTTTAGTACATAAGGACATAAGGATGTTTATTTGTCATTGTATTGCTACAACTAAATTTTGGTTGAACATAACTAAAATAATGGCAAAAAACATTTTTTAAAGGATGGGATGGAGGTGGATGGGAGCTCAGGTCCAGGTTTTGAACGTAACTTCTTGAGTGTGAATGTGTTTGTTTGCACTGAGCATTCACAGAATCCAGGACCGGGAGCTCAGCTCCCACAAGCTTCTATGCAGCCTTCGTCTCACAGGGGAGTGGAGGCTACAGCTCTGGGAAAAAAAGCTGTTTCTCAGCCTCTTTCCAGATGGCTGGGAAGTTTGCAATTGTGCCATTTCTTTCCATGTTGAGATTGTCGGGTTCTGGGAGTTGCTGACTTTATTTTGTGCTTGCTATTAACTGTGCTTCACCCCTAGGTGCCGCTTGTGCTCTGTTGGGTTAAGGACAGGTGTTTTCCATCTCGACGCCTGAGTGTTTTGCCTCTGTGGTACATTCAACTGGCCAAAGTAAACGAATTCCATGTTTATTCTAAGCCTAGACTTATTGATCTTGTCCTTACTTGTTTTCAGGTTCAGTTTTGGACACAGCTCAAGTTCCTTTGAAGAACCTACCTGCCTTCACCTTTTCATGCCAAGAATTCGAGTATGGATATTCCGTCAAGCTCCGCTGGCAGCAACCGAACTCCATAACCTCAGCTTCCTCCAAGCGAACCCTGTCCACCCTCCAACGAGCGGCACCTCTGGACTCCATCTGAAAGAACGCACCGAACCTAAGTTCTGATCCTTAGGAAGGATCAGTCAAACCTATGTAACCATGCTTACCAGACCCGGAACTTTATCTCCTCCAGTGAGCCATCCACACCTACAACTGTATGGAACATTACACAGCAAATCCACCACTTACCTGTTACTTCTCCATGCAGCCGAGGAGTTCCTGTCCCGGACCACACCTTCCATGATCCTGTGATAAAAGAAACGCTTTAAACTTTATAATCTTTTTGAGTGTTTTCTGCATGTGGGTCAACTCAGCAACAAACAAATTGAGAGAGATTAGTGATTGAGGTCAAAACTAGAGTCACAGTGTTGAATCAAGTGTTGAGTGTGGTGAAGAAGGTATTATGGTTCTGCCCTCAGTAAAGTATGTTTAGAAAAGAAGTTCATAATAATTTTGTGATAAATATTTAATATTCCATTGGTTGCAATTCATGCGAAAAGAATCGGCTAAAAACAAATTTTCTGACAGTATTGGTTTATTTGTATTTTTTGTATGGCATAGTTGATGTTTTCAATGCATTGTGGGTAGCAGAAGCTCCGCCTCTAGAGAATGTGTTGTCTAAGTTGGTCTTGTGTCTTACATCTCACCCAAACCTCCGAGAGCAATGGCTGCAAGTTTAATATGTGTTGGATAGCTAACACAATAAGAATATATCACCTTTATAAGGTTTATAATCTCTTTTAGAGATCGTTTTTCTGTACATAGTTTATGATGTACTGAAAAAATAAAAATGGCTGCTTTTTGTAATACTTCAACATACCAAGACTTTTCCAATGCTTTTCTTATTCGCATCTTTGTGGGAACAGTTTGGAGATGGCTCCTTCCTGTTCCAACATGCATAAAGCAAGATCCATAAATACATGGATGACGTAGTTTGGTGTGTATGAACTTGGCTGATCTACACAGAGTCCTCACTTCAAGCCAATAGAATACCTTTAAGATAAATTAAAGCAGAGACTGAAACCTACGACTTTTCATCCAACATCAGTGTGATTTAACAAGTGCACTTCTGGAAGTATTGTCAAAAATTCCCATAAACACACCCTTAAACGTAGTGTAAAGTCTTCCTAGAAGAGTCGAAGCTCGTATAACTGCAAAGAGTGGGCGTCATATTGAACCCTGTGGATTAAGACTGGGATGTCACTCAATGTTATATGTATGGTATGCGAAGCAGATTAGAGAATAATTTTGGCAATACAGTGTATATTTACAGACTAGTGTACTCATTGAAGTGCAGTATTTTGGAACAAATATAAACTAAGTGGTCAATATTTGTATATTTGCAAAACATTATAACATTTAAATACAGGGAGTTCTGCAGGATTTATAACTGCTTACATAGCACAGACATGAGTATATTAAGTCACATTTGTTTACATAATAAAAATTAAAAACTGACCATGCTTCTTGAAGGAGATTTCTATTTCTTTAACAGCTTCCTGAATTAACCACCAACGAACAGAAGGAGGGTAAAAATAAATAACTGTTTTTTCTTTATGTCTGAAACTAAATTAGATTAAACAGTTTTAGGTTGATTGGGATCACAAACATGAATTATTATTTTTATTAGATTTTCCATTTATCTGTTAACATTTAAAAAAATGTAACTTCTTGAACACTGAACGTGGCTTGCCAGTCAAAACAAACAAAACAAAGAAAAAAAAAAAGAGAAATTCCTCCATAAACCTGATTACAAACAGTTCTTGTAGATAAGGCAAATGAGGCTCAGTATTGTGTGTGGCCTCCACGTGCCTGTATGACCTCCCTACAACACCTGGGCATGCTCCTGATGAGACGGCGGATGGTCTCCTGAGGGATCTCCTCCCAGACCTGGACTAAAGCATCCGCCAACTCCTGGACAGTCTGTGGTGCAACGTGACGTTGGTGGATGGAGCGAGACATGATGTCCCAGATGTACTCAATCGGATTCAGGTCTGGGGAATGGGCAAGCCAATCAAAGCTTCAATGTCTTCATCTTGCAGGAACTGCTGACACACTCCAGTCACATGAGGTCTAGCATTGTCCTGCATTAGGAGGAACCCAGGGCCAACCGCACCAGCATATGGTCTCACAAGGGGTCTGAGGATCTCATCTCAGTACCTAATGGCAGTCAGGCTACCTCTGGCGAGCACATGGAGGGACGTGCAGCCCTCCAAAGAAATGCCACCCCAGACCATTACTGACCCACTGCCAAACCGGTCATGCTGAAGGATGTTGCAGGCAGCAGATCGCTATCCACGGTGTCTCCAGACTCTGTCACGTCTGTCACATGTGCTCAGTGTGAACCTGCTTTCATCTGTGAAAAGCACAGGGTGCCAGTGGCGAATTTGCCAATAAAACCAACCTTCTGGATGACCAATTCTCAACGGTGTTTAATTAGCTGCCTTTATTTATTAAAATAATATTTAAAAAAATATTATTAAGGAAACAGTAAAATAATATTTAAGGAAATATTATTTTGAATAAGAACCAAATATTTCTAGATAAATGGGTCGAAATGGTATTTACTTGGTTATCAAGTTTAGTAAAATAACATTTAGGGAAAATATTATTTCCTAGATTGAAACTAACAACCTTTTTGGGTAAATGACCTTTAGCTGACTCTGAGTAGGCAAGCACATGTTCTTAGCTGTTAGCGGTTGGAACTAACAAAAGCAGCATATAGCTTATTATCAGAATCAAACACATACCTTTAAAATACCACTAATAAAAGGGTTGAAATGCATAAGCGTGGAAGGCGCGTTATGGCCAAACTTCTGTGTTTAAAATCACCCTTTAAGTAAAGTTTGTCTTAACTTTCAAAAAACAAACACAGAACACACAAACTGAGCACATGTGCTTACAGCTAATCTGCTAGCACTAAGATAGCGGAGTTCTCAACACCAACAAAACCAAACGTCATAAAACGAACCTTATGTCTTTTTGCCAGCAAAGAGACATTAGCGCGCTGTGTCCCGCCGTCCAGTTCCGCTGGGGACCTGCGTGGAAGAGCTCTGTTTGTTGCAAAAGGGGGGGGGTTTATTCAGACACCGACATCACAGAACTCAGAGAGCTGTTATTCCCTTCTAATTCTTGTTCCTGGCTATGCTGGAAGTAAGTTAATGCAATTTATTTTGAATAAACGGAGTCAATGGAGTACTTCGTAGACCTCCTCAATCCCACCGGCACGTCTTCCACTGAGGAAGTGGGTGCATGGGAGTTCGCCCAACCAGTCTAAATGTGCTTTGTGGACTTGGAGAAGGCGTTCGACCATGTCAATCCTGTGGGGGGTACTCCGGGAGTATGGGGTACCGGGCCCTTTGATACGGGCTGTTAGGTCCCTGTACGACCGGTGTCAGAGCTTGGTCTGCATTGTCGGCAGTAAGTCGGACTCGTTTCCGGTGAGGGTTGGACTCCGCCAAGGTTGCCCTTTGTCACCGGTTCTGTTCATAACCTTTATGGACAGAATTTCAAGGCGCAGCCAAGGTGTTGAGAGGATCCATTTTGGTGGCCTTAGGATTGTGTCTCTGCTTTTTGCAGATGATGTGGTCCTGTTGGCTTCATCAGCTCGTGATCTACAGCTCTCACTGGAGCATTTCGCCGCCGAGTGTGAAGCAGCCAGGATGAGAATCAGTGCCTCGAAGTCTGAGACCATGGTCTTGAGCCGGAAAAATTATTTGTCTGACAGATTCCAGTTTGTTCATGTAAATGATAAATCATCTTTAAACTCCGGGGTTAATTGTGGAGTACCACAGGGTTCAGTACTTCTTGATTCACTTTACTATATATATACTTCAAATAGGTCAAATTATCAGGCAGCATAGGATAAATTTTCACTGTTACGCTGATGATACTCAGCTTTACTTATCCATAAATCCTGATGAACCCCCCATTAGATAGACTACAAGCATGTCTTGAAGACATAAAAACTTTGGATTACTTTAAATTTTTTCTTTTAAAATTCAGACAAGACAGAAGTTGACGTCTTTGGACTGGAGTCTTTAAAAAAGAAAAATGCTTAGTCAATCACTTAACCTGGATGGCATTAAATTGACCTCCGGTAATAAAGTAAAAAACCTTGGTGTTACTTTTGACCAGGAAAAAAGGTTTCTAAGATTTCCTTCTTTCACCTCCGGAACATTGCCAAAATTAGAAATATCCTATCAAGGAGTGACGCTGAAAAACTAGTCCATGCATTTGTTTCTTCAAGGCTGGACTATTGTAATTCTTTACTATCAGGATGTCCACAAAATGCAGTTAAAAGCCTTCAGCTGATTCAAAATGCTCCAGCAAGAGTTCTGATAAAAATTAAAAAGAGTGATCATATTTTCTTATTTTAGCTTCCCTTCATTGGCTCCCTGTTAAATCCAGAATAGAATTTTAAATTCTCCTCATCACATATAAAGCCCTTAATGATCTAGCTCCATCATACATCAGAGATCTGATTGTTCCATATGTTCCTAACAGGGCACTTCGTTCTCAGACTGCAGGTTTACTGGTGGTTCCTAGAGTCTCTAGAAGTAGAATGGGAGGCAGATCCTTAGGTTATCAGGGTCCTCTCCTGTGGAACCAGCTCCCAGTTTTAGTCCGTGAGGCAGACACCCTGTCTACTTTTAAGGCTAGGCTTAAAACTTTCCTTTTTTATAAAGCTTATAGTTAGAGTGGCCTTGCTCCCTCCCTGTTGGATGGAGTAAGGGGGAGTCAGGTTTAGCCAAAACCGGCTCAGTTATGGTTGAGGTGCAAACACACCCTCCATTTCTGCTACCTGTATGACCCCCTCTCTTTTCCAATGGTTATGGTCAATCTGACAGAGAGAGGTATCCCAATCGTTGTGGTTTTTAGTATAACAATGGCCATCAGTGGGCTCTAGATGGACAAACTGTCTACTTTTAAGGCTAGGCTTAAAACTTTCCTTTTTGATAAAGCTTATAGTTAGAGTGGCTTAGGTTATCCTGAGCTATCTCTGTAGTTATGCTGCTATAGGCTTAGGCTGCTGGAGGACATAATGACCACTTTCACCCTCTTCGCTACATTCTCACACTACTCTTCAATTTTGTATTATTTGCTGTTATTTCAGCTTTAACTTTGTTCTCTCTCTTTTATCTTCCTAGAAGCTACACCTGGCCTGACTCTGTGTCTACCTGTTACACCTTTCTGGAGAGGGGCATCGTCCAAGCTTCTGCTGGCCACAACTTAATGCTCACCCTCTACCGATGATCCACGTGGCCCTGTCTTTCAGTGTTTAACCCTTTCTCTCTCCTAGACATAGCTACTGACTGAGCTTTTACTGTGACAAACTCTATGTGCTCTCTTCAGACTCTAAACTTGAAAACTGGCTCAGAGTTTATCTGTTCTTTCTTTCCAGGAGAAACGACTAAAGGAGCTACATCCATTAACATTTACTTTTCCTTCCCATAGAAAGTACTCCTGGATCAGTGCTTCTTTGTTCTCTTTGTGTCTCTGCTCTGTTCTCTCTAACCCCCAGTCGGTCGAGGCAGATGGCCGCTCACACTGAGCCTGGTTCTGCTGGAGGTTTCTTCCTGTTAAAAGGGAGTTTTTCCTCTCCACTGTCGCTACATGCATGCTCAGTATGAGGGATTGCTGCAAAGTCAACGCCAGTGACTGTCCACTGTCTCTACATGCTCATCCGGGAGGAGTGAATGCTGCAAGTCACTGACTGGATGCAATCTGCTGGGTTTCCTTAGACAGAAAAACTTTTTATCCAATTTGAATATATAACTAACTCTGACTGCACTGTTCAATGGTTAGGACTAATTGGGATGTATGTACCTGACTTTTGTGAAGTGCCTTGAGACGACATGTGTTGTGAATTGGCGCTATATAAATAAACTGATTTGAATTGAATTGAATTGAATTGAAAAGGGTAGAGTGCCTCCTCCGGGTCGGGGGGAGGTGCTGCCTCAAGTGGAGGAGTTCAAGTATCTTGGGGTCTTGTTCACGAATGAGGGAAAAATGGAGCGGAAGATCGATAGATGGATCGGTGCTGCGTTGGCAGTGATGCGGGCGCTGTACCGGTCTGTCGTGGTGAAGAGAGAGCTGAGTCAAAAAGCGAAGCTCTCGATTTACCGGTCGATCTACGTTCCTACCCTCATCTATGGTCATGAGCTTTGGGTCATGACCGAAAGAACAAGATCACGGATACAAGCGGCCGAAATGAGTTTCCTCTGCAGGGTGTCTGGGCTCTCCCTTAGAGATAGGGTGAGAAGCTTGGTCATCCGGGAGGGACTCAGAGTTGACCTGCTGCTTCTCCACGTCCAGAGGAGCCAGTTGAGGTGGCTTGGGCATCTGGTTAGGATGCCTCCTGGACGCCTCTCTGGTGAGGTGTTCCATGCACGTTCCACCAGGATGAGGTCCAGAGGAAGACCCAGGACACGCTGGAGGGATTATGTTTCTCGGCTGGCCTGGGAACGCCTTGGGATTCCTCCGGACAAGCTGGTCCAAGTGACTGGGGAGAGGG
This sequence comes from Crenichthys baileyi, assembly GCA_036173005.1. Taxonomy (NCBI): domain Eukaryota; kingdom Metazoa; phylum Chordata; class Actinopteri; order Cyprinodontiformes; family Goodeidae; genus Crenichthys; species Crenichthys baileyi. Next base: position 1,299,829 of record JAHHUM010000585.1, on the reverse strand, counting down.
AAGTCTGGGTTTCTCTGCTTAGGCTGCTTCCCCTGCGGTAAAAAGTAAATCCTGGCCAAGTTTTTTTTTTTTTAAGCTGACTGAGATATAGAGAATCAAAAACCCAAAAGTGCCTCAAGGGTTAAACTGTCTTCAGCCTTAAGTGTAAATAGCTCTTTATAATTTGCCTTCAGGATAAGTAGTTCCTGTTTTGTTCCTTATAGACAATCTGCACCAACCACTTGTAGAGATGATCTAACAAGAGAAACAACTGGGAAAAAAGATAAGACAAATATGTAATTAACAGAAACTTTACGAACCCTCAGTATACTGTTTCCAAGTTATAAACTGACTCTGGCGATGATGTGTTTGTTTGGAATCATGAAAGACTCCATTCTGGAAAAGGAATGATAATTTTAGTTACCTTTAGCTTTTCTAAAACACTTTTTTCAACTTAGAGCAATAGTTATCTAGGGATTTAGAGAAAAAACTGTTATTCTGTAACTGAACTCCCTGTCAACCTCAACCTCGACCTCAACCTCATCCTTCTGATTCAGTCTCCACACTGAGTGTGTGACACAGGCAATAAAGTGATTAGAGCTCTCCCAACCCCTCAAAAGTGTCAAGACATAGGTTCATGAACAGGTGAGGCCCCCAGTTACAGCCTGGTGTATGTCAAAGGGGCCTGGTGTATGTTAATGGTCACTGGTTTCTCGCTGGTACAGCTAAAAGGTTTAAACTTCTTACATTGAAAATACCAGTACAGAAAAAAAAAAAAAAAATGTCGGTACATATTTCAGGAAACAAAGAAGGTGCTGATGTCCGTCAACCTGCTTCTAATGAATCCGAGAAGTACAATGCGATCTTTAGCAGTAAGTAATCATCTTTAAGAAATCCTTAAATGCATGTGAATGTTCTCTAATATTGTTTAATTTATATATATATTTTTTTTATTTTTTAGAACCCACAAGTGATGATCTCGAAGATTTCGGATTAACACAGTCAGACTATGGTAATTAATGTTAAATGCAACAACATTTTATAAATCAAATAACATTGAATAAATCTACTTATAGATTTAATGAGAGGCATATACCCGAATGATCACGTTGGAGGGGTCAGCGGCTGTAACCGACTTTCCCCCAGAAAGTCAAAGTTGAGAAGGCGGCTTATCTCCAAACAAGAAAACCCAATTCCATCTGAACTTTCTTCTATCAAAGAAAGAAAATCTGATGCGTTAAATAAGCCTCCGCGTATTATCATCATTTCCCCTGAACACACACCGGATAAGTTGCCAACTGCTGTGGAACAGAAAGGTAAGTCCAAAAAAAAAAATTTTGTTTTCTTTGGGTGAATGTGTTATTATAGACTTGTTTAACCCTGAGATAAAACTGTTTACAGACTTGACGGAGGACGTATCTCTGAAAGAAGAAGAAGAAGAAGCAGATTTGATCAAGCAAACTAAAGTAATAATAATGAACTTGCAATAAACAATGGACAGTCATCAGCTGTGAAACAGCAAGGTAAAGTAAAAATAAATAAAAAATAAAAATAACAATAATAATAATTATATTATATATATATATATATATATGTATATATATATATATTAGATATATATAAATATATATATATATATATATATATATATATATATTATTATATATATGTTTTTAAGCATGCATAATTTATCATAAAAGACTCGTCTTGTTTTCTCTTGTTTTCTTCCTTGCTGATATGTACGTCAATAACCTGACTGTCTACAGTTCAATAAAATAATATGATATAAATCTGTTTACAGATTCATCCAAAGATGCAACCCTGAAACCGACCCAGAGAAGGTCACTTTTCAAAGATCAAGACAACGTTTCACACAAGCGCATCAGTTCAGTGCAACAAGAAGTGAAATCACGACCTATTAACATACCCCCCCGGTGTCCGGAGTAAGTAAAAAGTTATAGTATTTCAAAATTCGTTTATAAGCCTAGAGTATTAAAGCTATCGGGGTTCACTTCCCCATTAAAACTCGCTTATTTTAAAACTATTATTATTGTTTATTTATGAGCGCTGTGCTGCGCAGTGTAAGGTAACTTTACTTTATTTTTTTTCCCAGAATATTTAACCCCAGCCAAAAGGCAGCAGCTCTCTGCTCTGCATACCAGAGCAACGCTTGTTAGAGGTTTAATGAACAGTACGTTTAATTCTTATTTTACCTACTGAATTCATTTGAATTCACCTTTTTTTACTTTAATTTGTTTATTTCAATTTTTTTTTGTTGTTGTTCATTCTCTTTGCAAAGGTAACGCTGATGGTAGGGCAGATTCAATCCAGACCCGGACAACAACGGCTCAGAAAGAAAGCTTCTCCAGCTGCACGGGACCGTCGTAATAAAGCATCATCCTTAACGCTTTTGGCTGCATGCCAGACTCTGTTACAGAAACTGTCCGGGGATATCAAAGTGATTCTCAACTGATCCCTGTGGGTTTTCTTTTTTTGCTGGTTTGTCTGATTTTTCTTATGCTCTTGTAAATATGGATAACCAAATCAGACTTGCCCTGAATAAAATAAGGAATGCAGTAGGTAAACTCAATAAAATCCCAGTAGCTGCACATGAATCAGATTACAGTTCAGATGAGGATGCATCTCCTGTTAACAACACAAATGAAGATGTGGTAAATCAAAATCTGCACGGTGACTTTTTACACTCTCTAGAAAAGGCTCTTGAAGATTTAAATAGACCACCGTCTCCAGCTGACAGTCATCAAAATGAATCAGATAACTTACAAAATCCTTCAACATCACACACTGCTGATCAGCATGGGGGTAATTTCAATCAGGAGGTTGCGGTCAACCCTGATCAGATTGAGGGAGATCCTGCTGCGGCTGTTGAACGTGAGCATTTTAATAACATTGAAATAAGGAGACCTTTTACCATCCCATCCCCCGTCCGGGTAACGTCCCCGATCTTGCAGCATTCTATACAAACATCATGGGTATTCTCATTGAATTAGCCCACACCACTAGATCTTTAACCAGACGTAACAATGTCGTACAGCTAGAAATTAGTGGGAGAAAAAAACCAATCGTCCGGGCAATTTTTCTGTTACCGATGATGGAAACATGATCCTGCCTGCTTTTGGAGGAATTTTTTTTAGATGAGTTAGTACAGTCTAAAAAAAAATGCTGAGTGCCTATACCCCAAAAAAATCTGGGAATTTTTTCTTACAGGTAGTTAATGACCCTGCAGGAGGGTCCCAAACGTAAGGTTTTTAAAAGGGAAAGTTTGACTGTGAAAATGATTAAAAAGAAAAAAGCGTCACCTGTATATTGTAGATACTACCGGTAATCAGTTATGCTTTGCCCCTCAGCCTTTTACACGTCTCTGACCCTAACCTTACTGATAACCAGGCTTTAGAGCTGGGGGAAGGGAGTGGCAGCACCAGGCAGGCCTCAATGAACAAACAGCAGTCACTTTTAGCGATATTGGTAAATTTTAAAAAATTCTAAAGAGAAAAATTGTAGGGGTTTCACGAACCCCAGGCTCTACAGCTCTGTGTAAATTTAAAAAATGGTTTTTCCCAAACCATTCAAACCCCTCTCTTTTTTGCTGTTAGTTCAAAGTCACTATTTTGGGGAAAAAAAAATCTCAAAGGTTTTATAGGGTCAAGATAAATTTTGGGGCATACCCCCACCCCCCCCCCCCCCCCCCGGCCCCTTTGGCCTTTTTCAAGAATCTGTTGTAACTCTTCATGTTTTAAGCAGACATAGGGAAAACCCCCCAAAAAGACCTAATGCTGAAATGGCCTATGAGGGACTGGGTTTGGTTTAAAAATGTGCCCGGGTGTGCAATTCAATTCAATTCAATTCAGTTTATTTATATAGCGCCAATTCACAACACATGTCGCCTCAAGGCACTTCACAAAAGTCAGGTACATACATTCCAATTAGGCCTAACCATTGAACAGTGCAGTCAGAGTTAGTTATTTATTCAAATTGGATTAAAAAAAATTTTGTCTAAGGAAAGGAAACCCAGCAGACTGCATCCAGTCAGTGACATGCAGCATTCACTCCTCCCGGATGAGCATGTAGAGACAGTGGACAGTCACTGGCGTTGACTTTGCAGCAATCCCTCATACTGAGCATGCATGTAGCGACAGTGGAGAGGAAAAACTCCCTTTTAACAGGAAGAAACCTCCAGCAGAACCAGGCTCAGTGTGAGCGGCCATCTGCCTCGACCGACTGGGGGTTAGAGAGAACAGAGCAGAGACACAAAGAGAACAAAGAAGCACTGATCCAGGAGTACTTTCTATGGGAAGGAAAAGTAAATGTTAATGGATGTAGCTCCTTTTGTCGTTTCTCCTGGAAAGAAAGAACAGATAAACTCTGAGCCAGTTTTCAAGTTTAGAGTCTGAAGAGAGCACATAGAGTTAGTCACAGTAAAAGCTCAGTCAGTAGCTATGTCTAGGAGAGAGAAAGGGTTAAACACTGAAAGACAGGGCCACGTGGATCATCGGTAGAGGGTGAGCATTAAGTTGTGGCCAGCAGAAGCTTGGACGATTTCCCTCTCCAGAAAGGTGTAACAGGTAGACACAGAGTCAGGCCAGGTGTGGCTTCTAGGAAGATAAAAGAGAGAGAACAAAGTTAAAAGCTGAAATAACAGCAAATAATACAAAATTGAAGAGTAGTGTGAGAATGTAGCGAAGAGGGTGAAAGTGGTCATTATGTCCTCCAGCAGCCTAAGCCTATAGCAGCATAACTACAGAGATAGCTCAGGATAACCTAAGCCACTCTAACTATAAGCTTTATCAAAAAGGAAAGTTTTAAGCCTAGCCTTAAAAGTAGACAGTTTGTCCATCTAGAGCCCACTGATGGCCATTGTTATACTAAAACCACAACGATTGGGATACCTCTCTCTGTCAGATTGACCATAACCATTGGAAAAGAGAGGGGGTCATACAGGTAGCAGAAATGGAGGGTGTGTTTGGACCTCAACCATAACTGAGCCGGTTTAGGCTAAACCTGATTCCCCCTTACTCCATCCAACAAGGGGAGAAGAAGACAGAGGTAAAATAAGGAAGATAGCTCAGGATAACCTAAGCCACTCTAACTGTAAGCTTTATCAAAAAGGAAAGTTTTAAGCCTAGCCTTAAAATTAGACAGGGTGTCTGCCTCACGGACTAAAACTGGGAGCTGGTTCCACAGGAGAGGAGCCTGATAAACTAAAGGATCTGCCTCCCATTCTACTTCTAGAGACTCTAGGAACACCAGTAAACCTGCAGTCTGAGAACAAAGTGCTCTGTTAGGAACGTATGGAACAATCAGATCTCTGATGTATGATGGAGCTAGATCATTAAGGGCTTTATATGTGAGGAGGACAATTTTAAATTCTATTCTGGATTTAACAGGGAGCCAATGAAGGGAAGCTAAAGTAGGGGAAATATGATCACTCTTTTTAATTTTCATCAGAACTCTTGCTGCAGCATTTTGAATCAGCTGAAGGCTTTTAACTGCATTTTGTGGACATCCTGATAGTAACGAATTACAATAGTCCAGCCTTGAAGTAACAAATGCATGGACTAGTTTTTCAGCGTCACTCCTGGACAGGACATTTCTAATTTTGGCAATGTTCCGGAGATGAAAGAAGGAAATCCTAGTTGATGAGGACAGAACTCTGACAGGTGCGTGGGTAAGTGTAAAGTTTTGTAAAGCGTTGCAGTGTGGTTATCGCCTTGCTAAAATCACAGAAGTTTGGCATTTTGAGAGTAGCAGTAGCACAATCTTCAAAGGGTATACCAACACCTTCCTGAAGGGTAAGCAGGAGGCTTCAGGCTACCCGTCTGAAGCAGTGGATCAGGAGAGCAAGTCAAAGTATGTAAGAGACTACAAACTCCATCAGGGTATCCAATTAGACCCATCACTAACCCTAATGAATTTTTCAGCTTCATGTTCTCGAGTAAATACAGGGTTAACTACTTTCATTTCTTCAACCCTGAAATGTGTGTAGTGCAGTGGAACTACAGCAAGCGTATCATCTCTCCTCCAAACAAAGTAAACAATGTATACGTTGCAGCATTCACCACCGCTTATGCACGTTTAAAACTTCTCAACAGCATGGAGCAATTGCAGGACAGATTGATTTATATTGACACGGACAGTTTGATTTATGTGACAAAAAGTGGTGAAACTCCTCTAGAACTAGGGAATTATCTGGGGGATCTTACAGACGAGCTAGGGGGAGACAGCATTTTGGAGTTTGCATCGACAGGACCCAAGAGTTATGCATACCAAACCAAAAACCATAAAAGGTAGTGACACGTCTCAAGGGCATCACTCAGATGCATTAATGCAGTGAGAGGGTCAATTTTGACAGCATCAAAGAGTTGGTTGAGGGCTACTTAGCAGGATCAAGTGAGGGTGTCATTGAAACTCCCCAGGAGGGATAAAAAGAGATTCCGTTTAAGAAACGCAACATTTCTTAAAAAGTTTCGGGTGGTCTATGATAAGAGACATCTTTTTTCTGACGGGACAACTCTGCCTTTTGGCTATTAGAGCTTAAGAAGAAGATCAATAAATAATAATAAATGAATAAAAAGTCACATTCCATGGATTTACAGGAGATTGATTTTGATCCTAGATTTAGAACGCCTTTCTTATGTATGATCGTAGGACCCAGCGGCTGCAGGAAAACTTTCTTTGTAAAAAGCGTTTTGCAAAATTGTAAGCATGTCATGGATGTTGTTACAGAAAATTTTGTATGGATTTATACATCTTTTCAACCTATGTATGCTGAATTGCAGAAGATGAATAAAAATATTACATATGTGGAAGGATTGCCTCATTCTTTTGAAGATGAAAATTTGTTTCCTCCTGATCAGAATCATCTGGTTGTTTTAGACGATGTTACTGCCCAAGCCTTAGATGATGAAAACATAATGAAGGTCTTTACATAGTTTCGTCACCATCGTAATATGAGCGTCAGGATGTTGACTCAGAATGTTTTTCATCAGGGAAAGTACAGTCGCACCATCAGCCTGAACGGTAATTATTTGGTGTCGTTTAAGAACCCGAGAGATAAACTGCAGTTGAATATACTGGCCCGACAAATGTTCCCTTCTCAAAATGGTCTCTTCCTGGAGAGTTTTGACGTTGATGGATACACCTACCTGCCCAGAACATTTCAGACTGAGAACAGGCATACTTCCTCACCAGTGGCCTGCTGTGTATGTGCCCAAAACAAAGTAAGTCATCATGTCTGCGCGTATAAAAAGAATGTCCCATTATTCAGGGCTCTGTACCAAGCCAGTCCACAGAAACGTAAAAATATTCTCGCACACTGCTCTCCCGACTTTGTTCAGGCTCTGTGTGAGATTGCTCTGAATATTTTAAAAGGTAACATCAAACTATCTCCTTCTCAACACCAACAATTGAAGAAGCAGAGAAAAATCATCAGACTGTTGGCTGATAAAAGAACCGGTATAAACGTAAACAGTTGGCTCTCAAACGTCAAGGAGGTGGTTTTATTCTCCCCATCCTAACGGCTCTTGCCCCTTTGCTCAGGGATCTAGTGGGTGGAATCATCAGGAGATAATGTCTCTCAGAACATCGCAAAAGATGTTTCTCATTTCCCCTCATCAGTTCAAGTGTCTGACCTAGTCAGAGACGTCCATCAGACAGACAGCCGAGGAGAATTTGGATGCAGACATGAGAGCGATATTAATCGAGCCCGGTTTGACTTCTTATGAAAAAATCAAGAAATATGAAGCACAGGCTCCTTCGGATCAGGTTGTTATGGATGTACTGAAAGCCTACCAAAGCATAAACGTAAAAATGCTGAGTACATTTTGAAGAAATTATCCAAAAGAAGTGGGAGTTGGACTTCGCGAGGTGAATTGTAAATAAAGGAAATGTTGTGAAGGGGTCCCATATGATTGACATGTTGAAAAATCTCATGCTTCCGTTTAAAAAATCTGGAGCACCGCTACCCCGAGGATGGTCAGAATTTCGACATACCTTGTCAGAGTTAAACATCCCCATATCTTCAGTCAATAACCCTTATGCTCATGATGAATATAGACGGTTCAAAGCAGAGGGAGGGGGATCATCTTTTGAAAATGCTGAAGCACCTCCCAGCGTTAAGCAGAGAAGAAGAAGAAGAAAAAGAAGGCAGATAACTCTTTCTCCCCATTGTTCGAGATCCGAGCAGGAAGATCCAAAAAATGCTGATGGGAAGCCAAAAAAGTCTCTCGTAAGACGACACTACCTCCCCGATGGATTACATTTTCACCATAAACCGTTATAAGAAAATGAAACATGTAGCCTATTTCTTTATTCAATAAAATCTCTATTGTTTATATTTTCAAGTCTAGCGTCGTTCTCTACTTCACACACTGACATATGATGTCATTAGACAAATATTAAATCAGAAGAAAAACTAATAATGAAAAAAAAATGACAATTTAAATTCCATAACAATCCAGAAACATCTCCAAAGAGCATGTTCCGTGAGTGAAAAATGCAGAACTTTGATTCCTGACACATTTCTGTTATTTCTTCACAAAGATACCATTAAATCATTCTTAACCACATCTCCGGTGTATTTTGACAACACTTGCTGCAATGATAATCCGCACGCTCTATGACAGAGATAATAAATACAATGGTGACCGCACACAATGGACAGAGTGTTTTGAAGCTGATTATTATGATACAATATTTTTGAGGATCTGTCTTCTAAAAATGTTACGATGCTTGATGGGTAGAAATCAAAATCTGCAGGGAATCCATTAGAGTCAAAAAAACTGGCTTGACCATGCTCATCCAAAGTCAGAGCTAGCCAATGTTCTCCAGGCATGTGCGAAGGATGTGTTCACGATAAAGTAGGCCGGTCCTGGGAACGTATGTGTGAGCAGCGGTAGCTGATCGCACGCCCACACGCCGCAAAACAAATCTCCCAGCAGATAATGCAGTAGGTTCTCAATTTCATGATTATTCATATCTGATTAGAATAAAAATAATCCACCAGCACATGCCTCTTTGAATCAATCTCTAAAATAGAGTCATAACAAGCGTAGAATATCAACATTGTAGTATGAGGCAGCGGTTGCCTAAATCGCATTTCCAATCTTAAATTTCCACTGGAAACTGGAGATAAAGCATCTGCGTCCTCTCCCGGGTTAAGGTTAAATGCGAATAGAGAGTATCCTTGATTAAATTCCTGACGTGTTATACTCAGCGGAAGATCTTTTAGATGTCGTCCTGTAGCCGTAAACAAGTTGTAATACTCTCTCACTGAATTGCCTTGGTTAAAATTGGGTTGGAAGGCCTTAGCAGAAATTTGTCTACCATCCTTGCATAAGGCTAAATATTCCATATCAAAATGATTAAAGTCAAACGGGTTGAGGTCGCGTGTTCCTGTAAAAGCGTCATGATCCAGTAATGCAATCACCACATACTCGGGAAAGACGCCTAAGAAAAGATTCTCCTGGGTGCACACCCTTGAATTTTCAGGGATGGAATATGTTTTAACATTCACACGTGAAAGTGGATAGAGAGCAGTTGCTTTCATTAAAGCTGAAGCGTGCCCCAATCGAACGGCTGGAGAGACAGTAACTTTTTTGATGAAAAGAGATGCTCCTAATATCCTAAGTTTGAAAGTGGAATCTCTTGCTGCCATGAGACAAAAGGCATCGTTGGCTCTTCTAAGGTTAATTTTGAGGTCTACAGAGTTTAAAAGAAGTCTCTCGCAGAAAAATATGTCTGCATGCAAGGGTCCTAGAAGATGTACACCCTGGAATTTGCCATAAAGCCTGCTCTGCTGTTAAGACCTTGGTTAGGACCGTTAGTTGTAACGATAGAGTTCAGACCCCCGGCTGTGTCTTTATAAAAAGGACCAGAGCTAAACTGGCTTTTTAAAGAATCCTCAGAAAAGTTTAACAATGTCTCAATCATGGCTCTATATGGATGTGTGGCGCTGGATTGTGAAATCAATCGATCTCCGAGTGTGACATCACACTGACTGAAGATGTTGTTTAACGGGTAGCTGATGAGCCCTACAGGTGCGTCATCCGGCAGGTTTGTTCCAACCTCGTTAGTAATTTTCACTCTGAGATGCAACAGCGTATCGTTGAGATCCAGATACTTTTCTCTGTCTCCCGGAATGAAAAACTCAATCGGGCCTCCATCGGTGATTGCTGATAAAGGCTGGATCTCGGTGTAAATTTTATCTTCGATCGATAGCTGTGTCATTGGTGCAGAAAATAAGTCCGACTGCCAGCGTGCACTCTGATGATTTGTTATGTAAAAGAGTCATTATTTAAATATATCAAAACTTGCGGAAGACTTCTGTCTTCTTTCTTTGTCTGCTCCAACTGATCTCCTTTTTCGTGCTTGTCGTTGTTTTTTAACCGTCCTTAAACGATCACCAGGGGGTCTTGTTCTGGGTCTTTTGGATGAAACCATAATTCCTGAACCTTCTTGACTGTCGGTGTGTGTAGAAGCACTGATTTTACTCACGGCTCTACCTATGACGTCCGAAGCGATATTTGATGCAGCCATTTTCAGATGGAGTTTTGAAATAGCAAATCCTTTTTTAACCAGAGGGGATACGAAGCAAAATAATTTTGAAAATAATGATCCAATTCCACGTCCGTACATTACCGGAGCTCCGTAAAACCCTGGTAGATTACCGCCCGATTGACTTACATAGTAATGTACAAAGCGATGAGGATCACGTCTCAGACTTAGCTGTGCCATGTTCTCTCTTGCCTGCTTGGTGCACAGTGTTGAAGGATCAGGGGGAATATGAATGATAACCAAGCGGTCTTAGACGTTATATACATCTCTGGAATAGTTTATACAAATAAAATTTATCTCAGGCTATGTTGTGATATCACCCTTCTGAAGTGTAGTCTCATGACGGTCTTTCCGTAGACTAAATTTACAGGAACGTTTTGGTCCGATTTAATTTCTATATGGATATTTTCAATATGTTTTCTGGAAACTGGAAGGTAGTGGGCGGGGTTAAACGTCGGAGTAACCATATCACTGAAGTCGCCTTATACTTTGAGGGTCCGCAGTAAAGGTGCAAAAGCGTCGCCTACTATTTGCGGGCTGACCACGTCGCTGTAACAGTATAGGTGATAGAAACCAGCCTTTATATCCTCTGGAAAAGGAGCCAGTATTGGTTCAGCTACATGAATCCATTCCCCTGGTTTCACACCCAGCATATAAGCTAGAGTGCTGAAGAAGCGTATTTCATACTGACTGCTTGCTTGAAATGCAAATCTCTTTTGAACTCTGCTGAATTTCATGCGGATATCTGAGTTTATTTTTTTGAAAAACATTTCCATTTCTGTCTCGAGTTGAATGACGCTGTTATAGTAGCCCCCTCTAATCCTTTGTTTACGGATCTCCACATCCCCAACCTTCCTCCATTCAAACCCTGGGGTTGGGGATCTGACTTTCTTTAAAAACTGATTCAAATGCCTTTACCACCTCAGCGGCGGTTTTCCTCTTCAAAACCCGTACATACGCCCTTTTTGAAAAGATGTCAATGACGGTTAATAAATAATTATAACCCTAACCCTAACCCTCTGGTAAATTATGCCATGTATGGGGGTATGAAGTATCTGCTAATACAACCAGCCATTGGCCTTCTAAATCAATATGTTGAGCTAAATTTACACGGAAACTTGAACTGGTAGTATTTTTAAACACTTCCTTGCTACTGTTTGATGGAAGGGTAAAGTAAAAACTACCATCCTGTACCTTGCTGTCCATGATGCTGTATGAATCGTAAGGTTTTAGCGCACACCTATTTTATACGTCTCGAAGTTCACCAAACCTGATCCAACTGCTGAAAAAACCTGTTTGACACCCTTGACAGTGCGTCATTTTAATATTTTTTCCACTTGATACATCTTGTCGTTAAATATTTTTACTTTTTGAAGTTCCTCTGCATAAAAGGAACCCTGGATAGGTTCCCCATCCAAATCTTTGAGTTTGTATACAGGAGGAGATCATACACTGTAAACTTTAAAAACTGATTCAAATGCCTTTACCACCTCAGTGGCTGTTTTCCTCTTCAAAACTCGTACATACGCCCTTTTTGAAAAGATGTCAATGACGGTTAATAAATAATCATAACCATTATTTTCCTTGGCCAGAGCTTACATGTCACAGAGATCGGCCTGGAACTGTTTCCTGGTGACAAAAACTCTGTTTCTCGGGAACTTTATTCTTGCAGGTTTATGTAGAGTCTAGGTATCTTCTCCTGATAAAAAATCTTTAACTTTTTCAACCGCAACCTTCTTTCCCGTTTCATCTTGCATAACCCTCCTCAACCTATCTATACCCCCTAAACGTCCCGGATTTGAAGGGCTACAACATACTTTCTTCATCAACCGTCTTCCTGCCATCCCTGCCTTATGCTCACTCTGACGATTACTTGTTAAATAATGAGAAAAAACACACTGAAGGGTAGATTTATCCCTTTTTTTAATTTTTTTTTTCATGTAAACAAGATAAATGTATTCATATAATAAAGATTAATTCAAACACTTTCGGGAAAAGTTCATATTTTCCCTCTTTGATTGTATTTAATAGTAAAAAAAAAAGAAAAACACAATCAGATAATAGATAATCAGATAAACTTAATCAGATTAATTCAAACACTGCAATCTTTTAAACAACACTTTCTGGAAAAGTTATTATTTTCCCACTTTAATTGTAGTTAATAGTAAAAAAAAAAAAGAAGAAAAATCAGATAATGCAGATTAATTCAAGTACTGGAATACTAAAATGATACAAGTTATCAAACATGTGAGATCAGTTTGTCAGTCCGTAGCACTCTGAAATAGAGTTATGTTGTTTGAGGTATTTATCTTCGGCCATGCAATCATACATGTCCGCTATTGCACTGTGGATGCCTTGTACCGATTTCAGTTCATATAAAACCGTCTCTGCAATCGTTTTCACTCTGAAGTCATCTGCCTGTATGCATCGAAGTATCAGAAAATTATGAATAGCAGGAACGAGGAACGTGCTGACGCTGGCTCTGGTGGTTTGTTATGCACCCGTAACAGGTTTCTCTGAGATAGTTCAAACAGGTTATGTTGAATAAATGAAGTATCGCTCATCGTACTGATGAGGGTTGTTGGGATCCAACCGTCAATTTCGTCCCCCTGGTTACTCTCATCCTCCGCTGAAGGCTGAGGGGCCGACATCGGGTCCAGGGTTTGTGGAGGGGTTTCGGGAGAGGGTGAGTAGCTGATAGTTACCTCGTCCTCCAAGACCACCTTCTTGTCCAAAGGCTGGATATCTGTGTCTACAGACTCAGCCATGAATAGCAGCGATGGTGAGTAGAGGTCTGGCGAAGACGGTGGATACAGTTTCATGTTGTATCCTGTTGGTCAGTGGTCCCCATCTCCCTGGGCCCTGGATCAATTGGTACCGGGCCACACAAGAAATAATTAAACTTAGCCCCCCCCCCCCCCCCCCGCAAACGGGGGAAACTCCAGTTTTTTTTTTTTTCCTTATTGTTATTGCTCAAACTTCCCTTAGTTAAACATAGACATGTGTTGTATCCTCTGAAACATTAGAATCTTGGCTAAAAGCCGATATAAACCATTTCTACGAACACCAAACACAGTTAAAACTACAAGCAGTTGAATCAGATAGTAAACACACCTTACAAAATGGAGTCACCAGACGTCTCGGCCTCTGCTTCCTGATTTGTGGATTGACGTGAAAGACTTGGAGATAACTTTATTCTACTGGCTCTAAGGATGAAAAGGAGGGGTCATTTGTGGAATTCGGGCCATCCAAACTCTAGTTATGGACATGCATAATGGCGCGTATTTCAAAAATCCACATCGAGTTCAAACTGGGCAGAACCGATTATGCAGCTGAGCGTGTATGTGTTTTTTTAAATAATTTCTCGTGTTGGATTATTTGGTTTTTTAAGCCCAATGGCTTCCCGAAAAAAAGTTTTAAACTGTGGATGAAGCAGTGGACCAAATTACGGCTGGGTCTTGTGCTGAGGACCGGGACCGGGACCGTGTTTTTCTCAGACAATGGGACAACAAAGAGTGCCGCAGCTTGACAAAAGGTATGCTCATAAAGATGCAGGTGGATTCACTCCTGCTACTTTTGGTCCCCTTTAAACAGAACAAAACGGCACTTCGAACTTAACAAGCCATTGTCGCTGGTATCAAAGGTATATAAAGTTATAAAATCATACCTGTTCAGCTGGGTGTTGCTTAGCAACACGTTGTGGGAGAGAAAGCCGTCTCTTGTTTGTAGCACGCATTCGTCGACGCCGTTCCAAAAGTATAAATAGAACGCTGCAAAATATGTGTAGAATAAGCTGCTCTTGGCTCTCACAATAATATTTCTCCTTAATAAAAGGCAGAAATATGCAGAACAGAGCAGCTGCGTGTCGTTGAGTTTGTGAATCTCAGTGGGCACACCAACATGACGTTTGAAGGTGGATCATCATCATCGGTAGAGTATGTCATGACGGGAATTGCGATGAGGAAGTTGATGATATAGATGATGCAGTTGCTTGTTCACCATCTTGGCACGCGTTGCGTTTTTCCTCCGCTTGACGATTAACTCTCTTAACTCTAACCATTGCTGAACTCATGTTCTTTTCCAACGAATGCTGCATGTAAAGTGCAGAGTTTTATGCCAGTATTTAAAACAAACACTAAAGCACGCCCCATTGTTTTCATTGGATTATTCAAGATTTAATGAGCCTTACAAACACACCCCTCTTTTTTAATTGGTGCTGATGCTATACAGTTTCTGATAATACCATATTTGTCTTGCTCTATTATATTATACACACCCCTCTGTTTTAATTGGTTCATTTAAGGTCTCGCCCATAACACCGTTAAACACACCCCTGTATTTTAATTCGTTAAATTAAGGTCTCGCCCCTAATGACGACATCCAATCAGCATGCACAGTTACGCCCCCTCGGCCAACCCCACACCACCTTTGTGTTCCTATGTCTCTTGAAAAAAAAAAAAGATCTAAGTAATTCTACCTCTAACTACCACAGCCGCTATTTTCACAGCCCTATTAATTACACTGATATTTTTTTACGCGAGAGCGTTGCCTAGCAACCGGACCCCTAGAACGCAGTCTGAGAAGGAGATTGTTGGCATCCTACAAATGGCTTCTAGAAGGATATTTTCTGCTCAAGAGGCATTAGAAATGCTTAAAAAATTAGATGATCGTGATTCTGGGGTCGAGAGGGATTCTGACAGCTCTTGGTCAGCATTCAGTTCCAGTGACAGCGGGTAAGAGAGTGAGTCTCCCCCGGCTAAAAAAACACGAGTTGTTCCATTAGCTGGAGGTTGTGGCACATTATTATTATTATTAATTTAGTAAAAGACTAGCCTATGTAATGATTTTATCATTTTAGGCTATAGTTTACAGATTACAAAACTAATAATATATAAACTATAGCAACAATACCACAATCAGCGCAGGTTCAGAGATAGGGAGACAAGCCAGGTGCCCAGTGCCCAGCTATAAACCCAGTAATCCAGCTCACTGACAGGAGAGAAACTAAAAAACAAGGTACTGATAATGGACAAAGAAATAAACAATAAGTCAGGTCATGGATATAGTAGCCCAGTAACAACAATCTATTCTGCGCTTTACAGCGTTTTCATCACAAGACGAGCGCACACCTTGGAAGGAGGAGAAGATAGGAAAGGATGGCGCTGTGTGGACAGTGGTGGGGGAGGAAGAAAGTAGAGGGAGGCGTCAGAGCCAGAACGCGTTGACAGAGCACCAGATCCAAAATACTCAGACCGCGTTCCTCTGCTTGGTGGATGCCAATATGCTCATCCACGTTCAGGGCTGCACTGTGGCTGAGGTCCTTAGAGTTTTAGGAGATGATTCCTCTTGGACATAAGTTTGGATGAGCTGAAGGCATTTTTAGCACTAGTTTATGTCCGCGAAGTGAAAGGAGGGCGTAACATGGAGCTGTCCAGCTTTTTAAAATGTACCCGCTACTCTGTATTATTTTTCAGTACTATTTATAAATAATAATAAAACATAATAGGTTTTGATCAAATACTATTATTAATTCTTGTCAAAACCATAATTTTATAGCGTGCAAGAAAACCATTAGCATTCTTACCGCATGTAATGCGATGACGTCATTACCGCCCTCGCATCCAGAATGCTTGCCGTCAAATTGACGGGCTTGGGAGTTCTAGTAGTGTTAGAATTCTCGATGTCTTAGTGTTAAGGAGGGCCCATGGCAGCCTCTTATCTTTTATAAGTGAAATTAAGGAATTGGAGAAGTGTTAAAAGGGTATAAACAACAATAAAGAAAAAAATAAAAAAGAAAGTCACAGCCACAACGTCCAAACCAAACATTTTATTTTGCTGTTACTGAAACTTTAGGAATGACAGAGGAATACTGAAGGATTCAGTGGCTCAATTTAGTTAGGATTGTGAGCCCTCTGCGCTCTGCAAATCTTTAATAAACTTTTCCGCATCTGCTGGGGACTCAAATTCACGTGTATGTCCATCAGGCGACACCCGAAGCATGGCTGGATAAACTTTCCGTAATAAATATTTATCGATCTTAGCTGTCGTTTCACCTGGTTGAAACCTCTCTTCCGTCGGTGAAGCTCGTCCGAAGGATCCGCATACAACCACATACAACCTTGCCTTTGGCCCTAGCTGCTGGATTCACTCAGATCTTGTCCAGAAAGTTTAGAAATTTCACGATGAGGACTCTTGGAGTGTTTGACCAGCCCAGTGGTGCCCGGCTGGGCAACCTGTACACATTTTCAATTAGAAGAGGAATGTCGTTGGACCCAGGGCTTCAGAAACCCACTTATCTAAGAAGGCAACTGCATCATTACTTTCCATTGTCTCTGGCACGTTAATTAATTGCAGGTTGTACTGGCTAGAGCAGTTTTCGAGCTCATGAAGATTATTCATGAGGGAAGCCATTTGTTTATCCCGTGCACCTGCCTTGCCTTTCTCTGCATTAACTGCGTCTTCTACGTTGCTAATGCGTCCTTTCACTTCATCCATGCGAGCTCAAAAGTCCCACACATCCCTTTTAATGTCTTGAACGGCTTCCAAGACCACATCAATCTTTGTGGAAAAGTCCCTTCTGATGCCATCAAGAATCTGAATCACATCTATGTTATGGACCTCCACCGCATCCTCCTCCATATGTAGCACTGGGCTAGCTACATCGATTTGGTTAGCGGGGCTACTAGCTTCTGAGAAGTTATCTTACTCATTCAGAGAAGAGTATGTTTTAGATTTGTTCTGCACGTTCTTCACTGGCATACTGTCGTTGGCAGATAACAATAAGTTGCTCCAGTGAATAATTGTCACTGTTAGTGTATTTAAAGAAATATTTAAAGGATTTTGCAAATGTTTCATTAAGAGCTCACAAAAAGGCGTGCTTGAGTTCAGCGCCATAACCACACCCCCACAAACATGAATTATATTTACTAATTGGAGGAATAATAAGTGACAGAATTTTGTATTACTTCTTCTAATTTAGAGGTTTTTAGGGTTTTTTTCACGTGTCCTGTCATAGCATTTCAGGCATACCATAAAGAGCAGATGGTGCTCTACAAAAAGATGTAATCCTATTTGGGTGATTGGCTTTGTTAAATCAAGACCGGATCCATCATTAAATTAAGCAGACCACATTGATGTAATAGTAAACTGTGCTTGTATGATCTTCAACCATCTGGATTTTTTTTTTTGTTTCTGTGTCGGTGGGTGTGTGTGTGCATCAGTGGGTGAGCCTACAAGTAGAAATAAGTGTGTTTCTGATGAGTGGGTGTACGCGAGCAAGTTTAGGGCCTGGAGGTGCACAGTTATTAGAATGGCGAGAACAGTAGCAGGCATACAACGCACAGCTCCCAGGAGTAACAAAGGACAGGTGCATTGACTCCAGAAGGCCGCTGCAGCCCCAGGCAGACAGACACAGGCATCACCCCAGGGCAGCCATGTGCCCCACACAAAGGTAGGTCATCAGTGAAGTACAGAGGCAGCAGCCCACAGGACAAAGAGGAGTGGGGCGTAGAGCACAGAGTCCCCCCTCCCCAGCATCTTCTTGTGTGTTTTGTTGCAGGAGGGATTGGGACACTCCACTGACCTAAAACAACCAAAAAATAACTTTCTGATTTGATGTCAAACAGTTAGAAAATTGGCTAGGTGTCTTTTTATACAGTGCATGTAAATTTGTAGTTGTAAGAACGCTTTACCTATTGTTAAGCTCAGTGGTAAAGGTCTATTTCGCTGCCAGTGGTAATGGTGTATCGCGAAAAGTGGGAGGAATAACGAAAAAGGAAGAATACCTTCAAATACATCTTCTAATTAACAACTAGAACTTTAAAACTTAGTCCTAGTTGGGTGTTCCAACAGGATAATGGTTCCAAACACATATCAAAATTGGTTTTGGAATGGAATGGATAAAGCAGGCTAACAAGTATGTTAAAAAAACCCTCACCTAAACCCTAATTAAAATTAATGGACCATGCATAAAAGTTGAGTCTGTTCCAGGAAGTCAAATAATTTAAGTGAACTCTACTGTTCCTTTTAAAAAGAGTTGTCATATCTTCAGGCAGAATTATGCTAGAACCGTGTTGATGACTACAAAAATATCGTTTTTTGTGTATATTAAGGGCAGAAAATGCAGTTATCAGATATTAGTGGGGATTGTTTTATATTCTTGAGTCTGTGTGGATTAGAAAAATCCACATTAAATTCAAACATCTGCACCTAATTCTTTTTTCTAACATTCACTGAATTAATTATTTGTATAATCTTAACACAAAAGAGCACTTCAAACACATCACACCAAAAATAAATTGAAAATTCTTGTAGATAATTATGAAAGCCTCAAGAATCCACCTTAGTTTCATTAAATGGGCTTTGGATACAATGCAAGAGAGACTATGACTGGGTCAAAATAATGAAGGAGTAATTTGTACATGAAATGGGTGAGAAAAATTCTCTTTAACTATTCATGACCCTGTTAAAGTGGAATATAGAATAGTGAAGGTTTTCCTGAAAGCTAAACATAATTGAAAAGGATTGCATACCCTTGTGTCAGAGTAATTACCAGTTAGGTAAAGAGGTTGAAAAGGTCTTTTCTCAAAGGTTGAGTAACGTAGGTTGATGAAAGATGCTCCTCTTTATGTCAAATTGTTAATTAACACAACTCTTCAGTGGGGATCAGCCTGGTAATTTACATGAGCTGCATCTCTCTTTCTCTCCACTGCACTAAGACAGACAGTTCAATGTCAAATCTTCACAAGAAAAAGATGTCTTCTTTAAATTTGTGTTTCAAAGGTTATTTGAATTAATTTTGGTTTTATGAAGCCACCCTGAAAACATGTCTGTATGAATGAAAAAACTACCTTACCTATCTCACTCGACTAAAACTGAAGAATTGAAAACAGCATCAGATTAAAAAAAACATGGCAGTATGCAGCTTTTCATGCAGATTTAATCATCTTCCTCACACCATGGTGAGCAGTGTAGAGTTAGTTCATCCTTAACAAGAACTACTGTAAGCTCAGTTTAGTTTGGCTAAGATGAATTAATTCATGTCAATGGTTCACAAACTTAACATTCTCAGCTTATATATATATATATATATATATATATATATAATATATATATATTTTATATATATATATATATATATATAATATACACAGGGGTTGGACAATGAAACTGAAACACCTGTCATTTTAGTGTGGGAGGTTTCATGGCTAAATTGGACCAGCCTGGTAGCCAGTCTTCATTGATTGCACATTGCACCAGTAAGAGCAGAGTGTGAAGGTTCAATTAGCAGGGTAAGAGCACAGTTTTGCTCAAAATATTGAAATGCACACAACATTATGGGTAACATACCAGAGTTCAAAAGAGGACAAATTGCTGGTGCACGTCTTGCTGGCGCATCTGTGACCAAGACAGCAAGTCTTTGTGATGTATCAAGAGCCACGGTATCCAGGGTAATGTCAGCATACCACCAAGAAGGACGAACCACATCCAACAGGATTAACTGTGAACGCAAGAGGAAGCTGTCTGAAAGGGATGTTCGGGTGCTAACCCGGATTGTATCCAAAAAACATAAAACCACGGCTGCCCAAATCACGGCAGAATTAAATGTGCACCTCAACTCTCCTGTTTCCACCAGAACTGTCCGTCGGGAGCTCCACAGGGTCAATATACACGGCCGGGCTGCTATAGCCAAACCTTTGGTCACTCATGCCAATGCCAAACGTCAGTTTCAATGGTGCAAGGAGCGCAAATCTTGGGCTGTGGACAATATGGAACATGTATTGTTCTCTGATGAGTCCACCTTTATTGTTTTCCCCACATCCGGGAGAGTTACGGTGTGAAGAACCCCCACTCAGTCTGTTGCATGCCCAGAGTGAAGCATGGGGGTGGATCAGTGATGGTTTGGCATTCCCTTGGCCCAATACTTGTGCTAGATGGGCGCGTCACTGCCAAGGACTACCAAACCATTCTTGAGGACCATGTGCATCCAATGGTTCAAACATTGTATCCTGAAGGCGGTGCCGTGTATCAGGATGACAATGCACCAATACACACAGCAAGACTGGTGAAAGATTGGTTTGATGAACATGAAAGTGAAGTTGAACATCTCCCATGACCTGCACAGTCACCAGATCTAAATATTATTGAGCCACTTTGGGGTGTTTTGGAGGAGCGAGTCAGGAAATGTTTTCCTCCACCAGTATCACGTAGTGACCTGGCCACTATCCTGCAAGAAGAATGGCTTAAAATCCCTCTGACCACTGTGCAGGACTTGTATATGTCATTCCCAAGACATATTGACGCTGTATTGGCCGCAAAAGGAGGCCCTACACCATACTAATAAATGATTGTGGTCTAAAACCAGGTGTTTCAGTTTCATTGTCCAACCCCTGTATATATATATATATATATATATATATATACACACTGTATATATATGTGCAGATTCCAGGGCAGTTGGTCAATATACTGATAAGTCAGTGAAATTTTCACTCTATTTAATGATAATGATAAATTAGATAGGTTAATTGGTCTCTCTAAATTCATGGTTGTTTGTCCTGTATGTCTCTGTGTTGCCCTGCGATGAATTGGCCACCTGTCCAGGGTGTACCCTGCCTCTCGCCCGTAGACTGCTGGAGACAGGCACCAGCTCCCCTGTGACCCACTA
Organism: Crenichthys baileyi; assembly: GCA_036173005.1. Lineage (NCBI taxonomy): Eukaryota > Metazoa > Chordata > Actinopteri > Cyprinodontiformes > Goodeidae > Crenichthys > Crenichthys baileyi. The sequence continues at coordinate 1,278,612 of JAHHUM010000585.1, read as the reverse complement.
TGGAATAGGAGGTATAGAAGATACATTTTAAAAAATGACGTTTGATTATTTAATTTCATTATAAATTATTTAATAGGACTTTTGTACATTTATGTATTTCATGATAAATTAATTTATTTAATTTGTTTCTTTTGGACCTTCATACACCTCAGTGGTCACATCACGATAGTTGTGAAAATCATCTCTCGACCCCTTCAGGGGGTCCAGACCCCACTTTGGGAACCCTTGTTTTATCTGACTGTTCGGGTTTTTTCACTCAGACAGTAGTTTGTTGTTGTGTCATGAGCTCGCTGCTAGCTAAAGACATTGTATGTGTCTAAAATGCCTCATACCTTTAGCATTAACAACAGCTGTCACTCACCAGTATTTCTATATTATGTCTGGGGGCCAATGAAAATGCAGTTATACGTCTATCAATCGGCTTTGTTAGAGGTTAGAATAAGGTAACCTGTAACCAGGCATTTTGATTAAGCACACATTGTTAGTACCTCATCTGATCTTCTTTTGCAGTCAAACCTGACTTTATTAATAGCATCTATTCAACAAGCTGTTGGAAACATTCCTCAGAGATTTTGGTCCATATTGACATGACAGCATAATGCAGCTGCACATAAACCTCCCTCTCAACCACATCCCAAAATGTGCTCTGTTGGGCTGAGATCTGGTGTCTATAGAGGCATTTGGAGTACAATGAACTCATCGGCATGTTCAAGAAACAGTTTGAGATGATTTGAGTTTTGTAACATGGTGCGTTATCCTTCTGGAAGTATCCACCAGAAGATGGGTCCACTGTGGTCGTAAAGGGATGACATTGTCACCAACAAGACACAGATGATGCAAGTTCAGTTCTAATCTGACAGAAGTGATGCTGTGGCTCATCTTCTTTAAAGTTTCACGTTCTTCTTTCAGAGGGGGTGTTCTCCATTCCTTAGCGGAAGGAGTGATTATTGGAACTACTGTTGCATTTCTATCATGTCTAAACAGTCTGACCATTCTTTTCTGAAATAGACAAGGCATTTTCATCCACAAAACAGCCACTCACTGGATATTTTCTCTTTTTGAACCAAACTGTAAACATGAGAGACAATTGTGCATGAAAACCCCAGTAGATCAGCGGGTTCTAAAATACTCAGACCAGCCCATCTGGCACCAACAACCTTATAAAGTTCCAATTTACTTAAATCCCTTCCAGTTCCCATTCTGATTCCCAGATTGAACTTTAGCAAGTCGTGGTTACCACATCTAGATGTCTAAATGCTTTAGGTTGCTGTTAGGTGATTGGTTGATCAGCTATTTGTATTAACATGAAATGGACAGCTCTGCCTCACTAAGTTGCCAATTAGGGTATACTGTACAAGTTAAAATAACTGTCTGTATTTTGCTGTACTCAATATTTATATATGCCATATTTGTGTGACAACTACAGACAAATAAGGGCAAATGAGACCCAAAGTAGCACATCTGTTTAAGTCAGAACTTGCTCTTAGGGCTCAGTATCAGATTTCTATTTAGGGAAAAATTTAGGGACATGTTTTTTGTAATTATTCCACTGTTCTCAGGCAGGCCCAGCAGCAGGAACCAGGATGGGCATCACTGACAAACTAAAACCTGTTCCACTAATATTAATCATACCTTTCAGTGTCTGTCTCAGGTCCTAGGGGGCAGGTTTGTGGCTCTTCACGCCCACTATTGAATATTTTTATGGAGAAACCTTATAAACACAAGCTGCTCATAGATAAACCCACAGGTGTTTGGATTCAGGTGTTAACAGATTCATAGATATACTATTGAGCTGCGACTGCCACTAAGTACATCTTGTATTCATTAGAACCGTGCACTTTCCAGTAACATTTTTGTTGTCATATATGCATTTCTGCAGCTGTACAAGCACTTTCTTTCTTTCTTTCTTTCTTTCTTTCTTTCTTTCTTCTTTCTTTCTTTCTTTCTTTCTTTCTTTCTTTCTTTCGTTTCCATCTCACTGCATTTAAAGTCATTGGCAATACAAGTCAATAACCATCTTTGACTTTGCATTTTCTGCATCAAAGGCAAATTCTCTGTATAATTCCATCTTTTTACTGAGCAAAAATAGGCACCGTGATTAGGTTGCAAAAACAATTTTGAGTTTAGTAATTCATGACTTTACCTGGGTTGAGACTGTTTTTTCACCAGTTTCAAACTAGCAAAACTTTAGTGGCCAGTAGAAACTTTATGATGAATAAATTGAGTTTTGTTTTGCTAAACTTACTTAAAGTAGTCCACAAGCTCCTAACACAACTTCAATCCCACTGAATAACAATTTATTAAAGATTCTTTAAAATAAAAAAAGTCAAACAAACAAGAAGAACAAAAAGAATAACTCTTTACAAAATGATCACATACACCTTTTGTCATGATTTTAAGGTGTTTGAGTTTTGTTTTGGACCTTGATCATGAGTGGTTATGTTTTCCATGTGTTGCTTTAGTTCTTTTCTTTAACTTTACTTTCTTGTTCTGATTATGGAGCATTCTAGTTCTGCCCCTTTAAAATTTATCCTTTGGTTTCATTGTCATTGTTTCTTTGCTTAGACCAATCATGTTTTGCTTTCACTCTCTACCTCTGCCACAGCAATCAGCTTCATTCAGTCCACCTGCACTTTTCCAATCAGCCTCCTTGCTTCAGCTGTGCCATGCCCCATATATACTCTGTTCTGTTCATTCCTCGCTGGATTATTCTGCACTTCTGTTCATGCCAAGCCAAGCCAAGTCTGACCATGCCTGTTCTGTTCATGCCATGCCCGCTCAAGTTGTTTGCCTGTTCACCTCATATCCTGATGCAAGTTTGTGTTCTTATTAAATCTTTTTCACTCACCAACTTCTGCTGCTCCCACCTGTCTGCATTTGGGTCCACTTCAAGAGCTGGTTCTGACAGCCTTAACAAAACAGCGTTTGATAACGTTAATATATGTAATGTGATTAGAGCCGTGTTACATAGTATTAATCTGATTAACAGACAGAGACCCTGCATCAAAAGACATTCCAATGATTTGAGTATCCCAATCAAGGCATCTTTAGCAATTTACATAAAATGGAAAAGTGTGAACAAGCAAAAAGCCTATTGACAAAATAATGGTTTATTTTTAGGATTATGGGTAATACAGCGTATCTGGAGTTCAGTCACCTCTCACTGTAAAGGTGCATTTTATATTTGATGCTGATCCAAATTAGAGAGCACTAACAGAACATCACTACCATCATCTAGAGGTTTGTATTCAATCACAGTACCAGCACAGGGTTCTCATGTTCCATGTGCTCAAGTGTACTTGACATCTACATACATAATACATCAAACCCTAACATTTGTCGGAGTACTTTATTTTTTCCTTGACTGCAAATACAGCACCTTACAACTACAAACCTTAATGCATTTTTTTATTTCATAAACCAACATATAGTAGTGCATAACTGTGAAATTGAAAAAAACAAAGTGATCCATGGTTTGTGATAGGCCTTTGTAGATTTGCAATTGTGCCATATAACAGTGATGGACTCTGCATTTTATGTTGGGGTATCAGAGAAAGGGGGGCTGAATCTAAATCACCCTAGAGAGTGAGTGTGTGTGGGCATGGTTGTTTATCCTGTATGTTTTGTCATGTGACAGATTGATGACCTGTCCAGGGCATGCTCCGCCTCTCTCCCAGTGACTTCTGCTGCAGATAGGCACCAGCCACCCCCAAGGATGGATGGAGTTTATGGTTTTAATGTGACAAAGGTTCACTGCTGAAAAGCACTTTATAAAAGCATGTCTCACAAGCCAAATAAGCTGTAATTTTTACCCTGAGATGAAGAAATCAGACTTGGGTTTTTATCCCAGACTCCCCCTCCAAAGCTGAAGAAGAAGGCACTCATTTCCATTCTCTCTTTATTAGTCATCATAGTAGTTGGCAGCTCGTTTTTCCCTCAGAGGGGCTCTGTTTGCTGCTTTGTATTTTTAGGAACTTTCCGCTGTTCCAGATGTACAGGCGGCGTTCTCACAACAGACTTTTCAACAGATTCATTGTATAACTGTCACACACAGAGCATCAGGCACAATGTGTGACAGATCAGCAGAGAATCTTTGGATCTTTGATCTCTTTCTTCTAGAAAATAATAAAACTATGCCGTCTTGTTGCGCCTGCTGCTTTGAATCACGGACACACACAGTCAAACACACTCAGCATGATATTTTATCATTCACAGCCAGGCGTTCTCCTCCTTTCTTTGCACACAGCAGAGGTCCCAACTGCATTCTTACCATCTGATCTGTTTCATCTATGACTTGAGGAAACTGTTCCACTGAGCAAAGTTGTGTAAATGTTGACACTCCTTTAAATGTGTCCCCAGAAACAAGGATTTCCATGTTCTTTCGAGGATGTGTTTGTAAAGTAAACCTTATAAACCACATGCTGTTATGATCTGAACATTATAAAATCCCAAAGACTCCAGTTATTATTAAGCAACATATGTTTTTGGGGACTCATTTTTCCCACTTGATGTTACCATTTACTGTTACTCTACATCTCATCGCTGAACTTGTCCGCTCCAAAACAGGGTTTAAAATATAACTAATAACATTTGTGGCAGATAATTGTGCCCCAGTGCAGAAACTGAATCACCTCAGCACTACCTTACTCATACTGAACAGACAATTTTTTTCAGGTTAGGGTCACAGTGAAAACAGAGTGAGCAGGTGATTCATGGTGTGTCAGAAATTGTTTATGCTACTTTGCGTTTTGTTTCCTTCAGTGCTGCACTGTCTTTTATTTTGGTTTGTTCCAAAACCTGAGGGAAATGCTGGGGCTCATATCAGATATGTTTGCTTAATAATTTGTTGGTTGTAAAAGTCTCTCATCTTTCCCTACCCCATGGCTACTCTGTGGGGTTTAGGTTGGGTCAGTTTACCTGTGATACCCTGGTAATTAAATAGTAAATGGACTGAACCTTTATAGTGCCTTTCCAATCATACTGACCACTCAAAGTGCTTTACCTAATCGCACTCACAAACACGCACACATTTATGCATCCCACACACAGAGCGGTAGGCAACTTTAGGTTCAGTGCCTCGCCCAGGGAAGCATCGCCATGAGGCAAGAGGAAGCTGGAATCAAACCTACAATTTTATAATTGTAAAATGACTCCCCTTGCCACTGAGGCACAGTCGCCAGTAAAGCAGGTATTTGGTACTTTTCCTTTGTCTGCTCTCACTCCAGCCAAAGGCCACGCTTTGTAAATTCCCCTGAAAATCTTTAATCAGGTTTGCTTTGCAATCCTCTTAATCCTACCCTTATTGTTGTTGCTAGTGGACCTTTTTCTACCGGACTTTTTCCTTTCTCTCAACCTTCTATCAAAATGCTTGGACAGTGGACAGTGTCAGACTGTCTGTTGGACAACTATCAAGTCAACAGTATTTTTAATTGAACTACAGCAATAAACTAACCTTTTGATCTTAATTATTTTTATCTATATATGGTGCAAAATCAATGTCAGATGTAGAAATGAAGTATACATTGCCTCATACTGTACTTGATGCCAGGAAGTCTTTAGATACATTACTGTTTCAAAGTGTTGCATCAGGTTTTCCTACAAAAACGTTTGTGTTCACTAAAGCAGTGAAAGAGTTTTACATCTTATCTGGGTCACATGTCCCTCACATGGTTCTGCTCTTCTACTAGTGCCAAATGTTATGTTGTGGCACAAATATCAGAAGCTGCCTTTGACCTGGGTCACAGCAAGTGTTTAACGTTAATGGGCAAGGAGACATAGGTGCATATCTTTTAGGTGGCTAGTCCTGGCCTGACTCTACAGCATCATTCATGAACAAGCGTCATAGTTGTGTTGACATTAATTTGCTATTTTAACAGGAAATGAAGAGATCAGTTGTTATTTTTAACGGCCTTTGAACAGTTTGTGAGCGATAAAGAAGCCCGTTCTAAAATGTGGAAGAGCTAAACAGCTTCTGGAGAAGCTTCGTGGTCAGAGGAGACAAAGTTTAAACTATTTGGCCTGAATGACTGTAATATTTATGTTTGGAAGAGTCAAATGTGTTAACTTCTGCATGCATAAATGTCTGGTCTGTGCCAGGAAACCAACCAATTTCAATGAACTTCACCTATTTTAAAATTGCTAAGTAACATGCTAAGCAAAATTTGACCAAAAATGAGTCTACACGTACCGGCCAATCTATTAGGTACAACTTACTAGAACTGGATTAGACCCCCTTTTAACTTCTGTCACAGAGAAGTCTTAATTCTCATGGTATCGATTCAGTAAGGTGTCAGAAATATTCCCCAAAGATTCTGGCTCATATTTAACGCTGCTCTGGGCTGGCCTACTGAGAAGCTTTGTTGCTGGTCATGCTTGCTCATGTCAACCTACTGAGCATCCTGATTTTTAGTTTTCCATGACGTCACACAAGAAAGCAGCATGTTTAAGGTGTAGCCCTGAAATACATCCCCAGGTGTGCCTCCACTAGATTTAAATAATGGAGTTTAGACAAAAACTCAGCTTGGAACACTCACCTCTACTTCCGGCTCAGTCTAACTACACCACTACATTCTCCGCTCCAACCAATCAGCTTGTGGTCCGCATTCCTCTTCAGCCAATCATCCCTCAAGGCTTCGCTTTGAAAGATCTTCATATGCAGAATCTCCTGCTCTTCAGCTGGGCTTCGACCCTCCTCCACCCCATCTCCACCACCAGGCTTCAAGCTCTTTCCGATTTCTCTAGTTCTAACCCCAAGATGTCTATTCAAGCTCATGTCATTATCAGCATCCATGTCTTCCACCGGGGTCCGAGCGCCAAAAGAAAACAAACATCAGTTAATACACTTCTCTAATTGCCATCTCTGTGTTTCTCTCATTTGTGAGTCTTTTCAGGTTGAATTGTGAAGCTGACAAAGCCATGAGATCATCTGTGCTTTCCGAAATTAGACACAGTAACTTTGAGTATGCAAACTTCAGCCTAGGAAGAAAGAAAAATCTCTCATTCATTTTTCTGGCTTTTAGCAAGTAGGAATAATTTTGGTAATCGTTCTAAAACAGAGAGCATTTATTCTGATTTGATGCAAACAGTAAGGAAAAAAAAACACTGCACTTTTAATACACTGCATGTTGATATTTAGGTATATTTCAAACATGATGAAACACGATCACAATATTAACAAGTCACAACTTTACATGCAAATATTTGGTTTTAACTTTACTCGATCTGCTCTGAAGTCATAAAAAAGATCATAGGTACATAACTGAAGCTATTCTGTATTAATGTTTCCAGAATCACTGAAAGCAAGCTAGAAACTTTTATAAGCCAAGAACTTCACTCTTTCTGAAGCGCTCCGTTTTTATAAAGGAATAAAGAAATGCGCAACATGAACTTCAATACCGTGCTTGGTTCTAGCGAGGAATTAAAAAAAAAAGGCATTGCATTGATTAAATTATTTAAAATCAGTCGTTATTGACTAAAACAAGCCCAGTGTGACATCAGAGTAAGAGCCAGAAAAATCTTGCCGCCAAGCCGAAGCTGCAGAGGAATCTGGGTCAGAGCTAGTTAAAGGATTTGTCTCTGAGCCATGCTCCTCCATGTACAGCGTGACAGTGTGCAGAATCAGGTCGCTGTAGTGTTGGAAAAAATGCAAGTGAAAATAAAGCCTTGTTCTGTGTGCCATCTCATGGGAGCTGCTATGTGTGTGAAAAACACCTGGTCACCGACAGGAAAGGGTGCAAATGAAGTGCAGCAGATGAAAAAGTCGAAGTTTTCAGCAAGGACAAGTTTATTTCTAAGAAATCTTACAGAGATCTATACTGTGCAGATAGTACCACAAAACATTACAACCCAAGGAGATAAAATGTTAGGCAGACCGTGAATTACTGCTCAGTGTTGGTAACTAACTAGAAACCTTGATTTTAAATTCTGAGGGAGGCACTTACACAGCTGCAGTCATGGTTGTGCAACATATTATCAGTTCTTCCCAAAACAGTTCCAGTTATAGTGCATTCAAAGTTAGCTTTCATTATTTGCGAAGGCTATGAAATCTGGACAGAAATGCAATTATTATCAAAGTAGGGAGCAACTGTCTGAACTCTAGCAGACTGACACTGAAAAGACAGTGTGTGCAGACCGGAACTCAATTAGGAAATTAATTATCTGTCCATCTATCGTATCCTGCAGTTAGACATGCGGGGCTCAGACTAATCCCCTGCTCGGCCAGTGAGATCACCCAAGAGAAAAAGTGGTTCAGTCCATCCACGTTTCTTCCAGATCCTCAGCATTTCTCTGTAACTGAACCCTAAATTCTCCACGGCCGAGCATTTTCGTGAGGGCTTGATCAAGCTTCTCCTCTACAGCTTGGCTTTGCCCGGCTGCAGCTGGAGGCTTTGGAGCTTCATGGCCAGACCCATGTTCCCTGTGATCTTCAGCTTGCCCTGGAAAAATGCCTGGGAATCAGAGGGGATAAAGGGAAGAGGAGGTGGGATGCGTAAAAAAAAAAAAAAAATCTGTATCAGAGCAGCTTGGAATCGGTGTTAGAGTGAACTACGCACTGGCAGTTTTAAGAGTTACAGTGAGAGATTAATGCAGCCTGGGAGAAAGTGGGGCAATGGCAACAAAGGCTTAAAACATGGTAGGAAACTGCACGGCAGGCAGACTGATATTGCAAAAATAAATGTTGGTAAGACTAATGTTATCTGGAAAAATAAAACTATTGACTGAATACAGATCAAATGTAGACTATTTTCTGAAGAATAAAAAAGTTTGTCATGACCATAAAAATGTAAAATGATGTTGTGCCTTTGTATTGAGAAATAACTACATGTTCAAATCTGCTTGCTGCAAGCCTCAGAAAAAGCAGAGGCTATCTGGGGACTCCTGGTATGATTGTAATTATGAGTTACTGCTATTACCCACAATAAATTAACACATTCTTGCAGCTGAAAAGATGAATGCAGCCACAATATAAATAAATAGTGAAAATGAGAAGATTTCCTGGTATTGCATCAATAAACTGTATTTGGAACAAATAGTTTCGCAAATGTTTGACATTTCATTTGCTTTTGAAACTAGACCCCATCCTGCTATCCTTGCCTGTCTGTGGCTTCCTGCTTAAACCTACTGGTCACTTTAGTTTGGTTGTATCCCTAAACCCGAAGCCAGCACATTACACTAGGTAAGGACTGTTCTTGCTGTAAATGATGGATGATGCACTTTTTCTTATGTACCGATTCCCAACCACAGCAACAGGTTTCTTGTACACGAATCCTGCAGCTCCAGGAAAAATGTGTCAAAGCAGCAAAACAAAGATGGTCAAGAGTCTAAATAAACTTCCACACTAGAGAAGGGCAAGAACTCCAACTATTGTCGTAAACATAGAGCTGTGATCAAACTCAGAAATGTTTGTTTTTTCACCAACTTCAGTGCTTTAGTTGTTATGGTGCTAATTTGCTTAGAATCTTTGTTACAATGAAGAGTGACTTGATTTAAAGCAATTAAATGTGAAGTCAATGAAAGATGATGAAAATAAATCTAAAAAAGTTCATTTGTACTTTAAATCCATATAGACTGATGCCAGGGCTGCATGGCAGCATACTGGTTAGCAGCAAGAAGCTCCTGGGTTCGATTCCAGGCCTGGGTTCCTTCTGCATGGATGCTTGCATGGATTCTCTCAGGGTACTCTTGCAACCTCCCAGTCAAAAAACATGACCGCTAGGCTAAGTGGTTTCTCTAAATTGCCTCTAGGTATTACTGTGTGTGTGCATTGTTGTTTATCCTGTGTCTGGATGCAGTGTACTGGTGACCTGTGCAGGATTGGCTCTCGCCCAGTGAGCACTGGAGACAGCCACCAGCTGCCCTACAAGTGGAGTGGAGTGGATGGTTAGTTCCAGAAGCAGGGGGTGGTGTAACAAGGACAGGGCATCTGATATCACTCTGTCCTTCTGATTGGATTGCACATGAATGGTTGCTTTAAAAATACAGTGCTGTCTAAAATGATTCTTCTTTGGTCAGTCATGGCTACCTTCAAGGGTCTTTAATAATCATTATATTGTATCAAAGGAGCTTCATAAAGGCTGGTTCTAATGAAACAATAGTGCTTTTTTTTTTTAATTGAGGTTATGTATATTTATTATCGCTAACAGTTCCCTAACCTGTAGCAGAACCGGCGAGTGCACAGTAGTGGAAGGTTAGCAGCTAGTCAGACCTTCTCCCCACATATGAGCCAAGTTTAGAAAACCAAAACAACTCAAACTGAACATGCTCATATTGGTAGAATACAACACTATGTTCTAGCATTATTAACGGTATAAACTTTATGTTTGGTGCTGAACAACATCCATGTTACTGTGTGGAGTTTCCTGGTTGAGCTTACCAGCTGTATCCATCGGCTGCAACAGGTTGGTCCACTCCAGCTGTTTTTCCACAACTGAGTCCATCACAGTATCAATAAATATCACAGTATTAAAAAAATGACTGAATGAAATGAATGTGTTCTATTTAGTAACAGCTGCAATCATTTGTGAAACTCGTGTTGTAAAGTAAGTTTTACTTTTAGAGCAATCTTTGAGTTTGACATCTATGACTACAGACATATAGCCAAAAATATGTTTTATCCTCACTTTTATAGTTATTGCAATAAATACCACAAAACATGATAAATTATAAGTTTATATTTTCCCATCCAGAAGTGGAGTAAACTTGTGTTTTGCATCAGACAGTCAGTTGTGCAACAGCATTACAGACGTTATGTTTCTGTGCTCTCCATGTCCCATAGTTGTTTCAAGATAATACATCCATAATATGAGTTGTAACCAAATGAGATTTCTTTACTTTTCCACAAACTCGATGTGATACAACAACTGTCCACAGCAGAGAACCCCACTCCTACTTTCTATTGAGTCATCAAGAACTTCAGAAGTAATGTTTAACTGCTGTGAAGAGACATTCAGAGTGTTCAAAGTCCAAAAAGATCCAAGACCATCTCCTAAAGAGAGGTCAACTTAGAGACTGGGCTGCCAGCAGCGTTGGGAGTGAGTGTATCAGCATGAACTGTGAAGCAGACATGTTGGATGTTGGTCTGCTGTGAAGGAGGGTTCCACCTCTCTTCTAGAAAAACAACCCTGACAATCTGCAGGAACAACATGGATTGGGTGTGAAGTCCTTTTCTTCAATAAAACCACTTCAGAATGTTCAGAACATCTAGAAAAAGGGACTTTCTGAGGATTCTTATGAAACAGGACTCATGGTAGTGTTCATCTTATCTTCTCCAGAGCCTTCAGGTGTGGGGGTTGCCTTTCATCCACATCACTCACAATGTGGCCTAAAAACAATGCTGTGAAGAATACCAAAGCATCCTATAGAAACAACTTTGCCCAATGATGCTGGTGATCAACCATGTTTTCTCCAGTAAACATGATGTCTCAAGGGTAAAACTGATACCAAAGTGGATCAGGGATTAAAAAACTTAATCCCATCAAGAACCTGGAGCTAATCCTCAGAAAGTGAGGGGACCAGAAATTGTGATGAACTGAAACACTGATAAGAGAAGAATGGGTCCCTATCAGCCAAGATTCGACTCAGAAGATCCAACATGTTAGAGTGAACTGAAGAAGTCCTAAAAAGTAAGAATGGGAGTGTAAATGTTCACACTTTACATAAACATGTGTTTCCTAACCTAACGTTTTTAAAACTTATGGACTGCTTATTATACCATAGAAAGATCTGACATCTACACCCCTGAAACAAATCATTTTGTGAAAAACTACATTTCTTTGGCCATGACTGTAGTTACAGCTCCACTGTGACAGCAATGATAGGGGTAAATGTTGTAAATGTTATCACTGGGGTCACATTCAGAGCAATTTTACAGCTGTAGTCATGCTTTATCCTCATGGACACCTCCAAGGCTGAGCTCTAAACGTCCTGCTGGTAGAAATAACCTCTTAAAAGTAAAGATCCAAACGACGTACTTATTGATTCTGCAGTTACTGACATCCAGTTTGAACTCATCCGATTGTAACTGTAGGAAAACACTATTCCCTCTGTTTAATGTTCAGATGATGGTATGATAACAGAGAGCTCAGTTCAAGGAATGAACTAAATCTAATTTTAAAAGTCTAAAACTACCCTCACTTTTACCTTCTGAAATGCCTAAATTCTTCACCACATACAATCAACAAAGTGTCAGAAATATCGCTTCAGAAATTCTGGTCCATATTGACAATACAGCATCACCCAGTTGCTGCAAATATGTCAACTCCACATCCAGGATGTGAATCTCCTGTTCCAGCACATCCCAAAGGTGTTCTGCTGGACTGAGATCTGGTGACAGTCAATGCTCCAGAAACCAGTTTGATTTGATTGGAGCTTTGTGGCCTGGTGTTTTACCCTGCTGAAAGAAGCCATCAGAAGATAGGTCCACTGCTAATAAAGGGAAGACATGGTCAGTAGGATGCATAACTGGAGCTTAGGGGCCTAAAGAGTTTTAGTCACAGCAATTTGACTAAAATCTGGTTTTGTTTTAGTTACTACTTAGTCAGCCATAGTCATGCTGGTTATAGATGTCTAAATTATTGTAAATATAGGTGGTTATGTTTTGCAAAACACATAGAAATACAGATCTTGTTTTTTCTTTTAGAATTTAAATTTTTCCTTTTTCAGGCTTCAAAAACCAGAAATCCTAAAAAGAACGTGAAATATTCAAAATACACACAGCATACTTTCTCAAAGCAGTGCCAGTAGTGGCATCTGTGAAATTTAAAAACCAAACTTATGTTAGGCTGGCTGGACCAGAACTTAACTAAAATGATTCATAATCCTGCTGAATTTTACCAACACGTTCTTCTGATTGGAAGTTATATTAACCGGTTAAAGTGACCTAGCAGGAGGCCTGATTTGAATCTGATACAGAATCTGTAGAGATTAGGGTGCTGACAAAGAGGCCTTCCAATCTACAAATGATCAAAATACCAGAAGAAACAAGAAAAAAAGCTGCTCAGCAACTATAAGGGTTTGGTTGCTCTAATGCCTGTACGATTCTCTCATTGAGGAAGGTTTACATTTCCAACATGCAATCTATCAATAAAAATTTAAAACAAAATACTCTCTTTTACATTGTTTTATTATGCTGCAATAGATGATGTCTTTTTTCCTATCAGACACAAAAATCTTTTTCAATCTAAATCTGCCAAGGGTATTATTAAACTGTATGATATGTTATTACTTTTCTGCAAGTACCATGGTGCTGTTAAATACTTCAGTTCATTCACTTCCTACCATTCAACAAGATCAGGTCTCACTGGCTACTGTTTGAACTCGTCTTTCCACATGAATAAAACTAAATCTGGTTAGTTTTCATTTTCGGCTTTTTTGTTTTCATTAGTTGATGAGAATACATTTTTAATCATAGTTCTGGTAAGTAAGTGATTATTTAGTGTTTATCAAGTATTTGTCAGGAAAAAACGGTGCCCTCGGCAACCAAATTAACACCTCCCATATCAACCTGAACAGCTGGTACAGTGCAGCACCTGGTGGGGTTATCTGCTGCTGTAACTCATCCATTTCAAGGATCGACATGCCATTTGTTCTTCATGCGTTGGTTCTTGTGAGTGGTATCAACTCAAGGCATTTGTCTACTCAGCTGCTGCTGCTGTGTAAACCTGGGGGATGCTTATGTTTGAAAATCCCAGTAGATCAGCAGTTTCTGCAATACTCAGAGGAGCCCGTCTAGCACCAACAATTATGTAACTTCAATTGCTAACAGTACTGTGTATGCCCATCAGTAGCTGGACCCTGAGGTGACTTTAAATTGTCAGGCCAGATTTTATCTTCTGTCTTCACTCTGCTTGGTTTCAAACTTTTCTTTTTAGTTTAGTTGGGAATGTGAGCCATCCCTAAGCCTGGATTATTCCCATGAAAACTATCTCTTCAAATAAGTCTGCGATTGACGGTTCCCTCTTTCTGCTTCTACAGGTTTCCTCCCCAGTGAACAGCACTCACTGTGTGGCACTGATAAAACTTCTGTTTACACAGACTGTGTCCTGGTGGTCATCCTCTCGTCGCAGGATGAACGTATGGATAGTGAGATTGGAAAAACGGCTTTTTTTTCCTGCCCAAAGAGACTTTTATGTGTGCACATTAAGTCTGAGTTCATCCTGCTGCTGCTTTCATCAGTCCCAGAAGCAGCCGAATACTCTCCACAACAATGATGTGACTTAATGAGCTGGAATGCTTTCAGTTTTCAAGTGGCTGCTGTCTTTCTCCACATGTTTCATCTTTTCCATCCCTTTAGCAGAAAACACTTCTACGGCGATGAGATGTCAGGTAGGAAATAACATGGCATGGAAACTCACCGTCTGTGGGTTCATCTTCCCGGTCAGCAAAGCCAACAGGTCTGTATCTGACATGGAGATGGTGCAATCTGCCTTCTTGTCTGCAGAGTGGAGAAAAAGGAGTTAAAGATCAGTAATATTTGCTGAGTTAAGGGTAATATACTGACACAAAGCAGATAACAGAGTCAGTGCAGACCTTCAACTTTATACTGAATCCCCAGCTGTAACAGGCAGCCTCTGAGTTTTCTCACCTGTGTCGTTGTGAACGCAACCTTTGCCGTTCTTCACATCCACAATCCAAGTGGCCTCCTGTCCATTTGGGCCATCTTTTACTTTGAAGGCAAAAACTCCTCCAATTTTCTTCACAAACTGTTCACCTTCCTGCAGGACAGAGATGTTAACATTTAGTTAACATTTAACCCATAAACTCGTCTCCCAACCTTCAAACTGCAGGAAGAACGTTTGGTAAATATCTAAAAGGACCTGGATGGAGGCCATCTTTATCTGTCTGTATTTGGAGCTCAGTTTCCCTAAACGTTCCTAAACCAGGGATCCTGCCAGTGTCTGTGACTTCAATGTAAGACTTCTGAGGTTCTTTTTAAGAACATTCTGATTTCAATTCAGGAACCGCATGAATCATTAAAATTATTTTATACTTCTTGATAACCAGAGCAAGTTTGATAAACTCTAATTTGCTTTGATACAGTCAAAATCTTCAGACTAGGGGAAAGTATTGGCTTTTCATGCTGCTTTATGTGACCAGGTTCTAACCCGGTAATGAGGAGCCCCATAGATCCTCCTGATTGTTTCATTTGTTTACATTTAATTTCTCCAGTGGGATCTCCGTTTTATCCCAGTAACGTTGTAAGCAACCAGGACCGTCAAGAGAATAAAAAAGTTTTTGCTCTATATTGTCCCATGTTTGTTGCTCCCTTTTAAGTCCAAATAGAAAGGTGTGTGGAGGGGAGGAGATGTGGTCTCTGAAGACGTTTAATTGTAGTAATAGGGTAGAACATGTGATCACTATACAAAACAGCCTTCACTCATCTCTGTGCTGCTGTGTTTTGGACTTTCAAGAATTCATGTGAACTATGGCTCATATACTAAACATTGATCAGTTAATCACACTGTACCATAGTTGTTACGCCAGAAAGTCTGTAATGACTGCTTTCTCTAGCAAAAAGTGGCATCTGAGTCTTGTGCTGTTCACAAGTCCACTTATTGTCTGTTGAGGCGTGGCATCCCACCCCTTAAAGGCCGAGGTACTGTTGATTAATTGCTAGGTGTCGTCTTGGTCTCATGATGTCCAGAATGTGAACAGCATGAGGAAAGACTGTTTAAATACCAATTCTGAATGAACCAGGATAGTTATGGGTCGATTCATGGATCAAACACCTGTTGTGAATTTTGTCAATAAGCTCCTTGTTCCGAAAACAGAAAGTTGTGTCAGTTCTGGCAGTGAGCTTGAGCTCAATCTGCCATTATTGAGGTCACACAGAGGTAAGTGCTTTGAAATGAGGAAACCATTTGCTGATTGAGTCAGCATAAGCTTGAAATGATCAGTGTGCTGTGACGCGGTCCCAATATGCCACCATGAGCTGATGAAGCAGGCTCACGCGTGAGCAGAAACACAACTGATTAAACCAATATTCAGATTTTTTAATGAACCGCTGCGTCCTGGCGTGGGTATCGAGATATACTGAGGTTTTAAAACTGATCACATTTTCCACCATACTGTTCCTACGGTTTAAACTCCATATAATGAGCTGCAAGATGTCCACAGTTATTTTCAGCTGTTTAGATCGTAGAATAACGAAGCAATGGCCCTCTTCCACATGATGCTGTGTGCTGCCAGTGTTGGCTGGCTGAAAGAAGAAGGGGGGGGGGGGCGGTTGTTATCATGCTGAAGAGGTTTTAAGGTAATGTTTTAAAACTACAGTAGTTTAACTACGAGCTGAATGTCTGCTAAGCATTAACAGCAGGCTGGTTAGCAGACAGATCTAAAATTGTTATAGTTGCTTTTCAGCAACAGAGCTGAACAGCAAAAAGGTTGAATATTCAGTAATAATAACATTATTATGTTAATAGCAGTAGAAATAATGGTTGCTTTTCTGTTTAAAATAAAAGAAATGACAACACCTTTGTGTTTAAAATGATTCAGAACTGAAACGGTGAAGCTGCTGTATTTTTAGTAAGGATTACACCGTGTTACACTACTCCCTGCTTTCCTGTTGGTTCCTGCTGTGTGTCATGCAGTCACCTCCTGAAGCTTGCTGTTGATCTCCTGGAACACAGCATGGGCCTTGAAGCCCTCCAGTCCAGTGCCAGCACTGGTTTGAATGGCTTGAATCCTTAACATGAAGACAGAAGAATCAAACATGAAGATTATTGAGGACAGGATGAGGAAAACACACCTCAGAGAGGAACGCCATCAACATAATCATTAGTCAGTCAAAATTCACTACAGTCACTACAGTGCAAGGCAGCTATCAGAAAAGCTCAGTGAAGGTGCTTTGCTGGTTTCATTCAGTACATGCAGGCTCTACCTGAGCACATAGAAAAGGGTAGTTAACATCTTAACCTGTCCCTTCTGTCCCCCTCTCAGCTCTGTGCTGCAGGATTACTAACCACTTCCCAAATTCAAGCTCATAAAACGTGAAACATAACAGTAAACACAATACATTTATACCAGTCACTACTTTAACCTGTGGGACTCCCTTCATTTAATGCTCCACCTGTATCATTTCAACACAAAAAATGCTCTTTTATAGATTATCATGGAAATGTTCTTTATATTTTATTCAGCCTATTATAAACCTGAACATACATGACAAGAATCGTTTCATTTTCTGACATTTTTAACCTCCTAAATCCCAGTTTATTCTCCCTTTTATTTACAAAAAAACATATTTATGCACCATTCCATGAATGCTAAAAGATTTTTTGAAGTGAGTCTAGGAGGGTCAGATTTTGGCAGTAAGTTTCATTTTTGACTTGCCGCAAGTCCTCACCATACATAAGAAATGTTTCTTTTTTTTGTTTTCAATCACTAAATGCCAGATTTAGCAATCAACGTTTCTTTAATATTCATTTTCATTTCCCCCATATACTGAAAGTTGAATTTTTGAGGGTATTATCAGGGGCTGATAGTGCCAAGAATTGACAGCAACATTATTTCTAATCAATTATTATTTTTGTCCTAACAATTTTGTCAAAAAGTAAATTCTCAAACAATAAGCTATGAGACAGTTGATGGTTGAAAAAATGTAGAAGTGGTGAAGATAGCTAAATTTTTGATGAAAACATTAAAATTGACTCCAAAATACACAATCATAAAAAATTTTGTAAAAAAATTTGTAAAATCAGCAATTTGCCGAACTGATGAATTGTGTTTGAATTCTTGTATGTGCACATGATGTATTTTGTTATTCTGCACTAATTTGTAAGGCAGGGGTCAATGAGTCCAGTCCTCAAGGCTGGTGTTCTGCAACTTCTACGTCTTCATGGTCCAACACACCTGGATCACATGGCATTGCAATCAAGACCTCCAGAATCCTGCTGATGGCCCAGTTTGATTCAGGTGTGTTCAAGCAGAGACATCTAAAAGCTGCAGGACGCTAGAGGTCAGGCGTTGGAGACCCCTGCTGTGAAGGCAAATTTGTCTCAATATTATTCAATCAAAAAAAACTAATCTCAATCAAAAAATATTAAGTCGTGATCAAAACTTTCAGAGTTGTAACATTTCTTTTTTAATGGAATATTTTATTTTAGGGAGAAAAAAAATTGTTTGAAAAAACTTTTTTTGAATAAAATGACTCATTTTTTCTCATGAAGAGAAAAAAGTTATTTGCAAAACATAAACTTTTATTTGCGCATGTCAAAAATCTTTGGTTACGACTCTCGCTCTCGTTTTTGGTTGAACTCAAAGAATTTTGAGTGCTGGAAACATGAACATCCTGGGCGGGGCCTAAAGGCGAACGATGTAAGACGTTTCCCTATTGGTTAGCGCCGACTAAAGCGGCAAACACTGATCCCCAGCACCTCTGAACCTGCTCGAACTGCAGGGCTTGTTGTACAGAAGAAAACTGCGGTGAAGTGAGCCGACAGTCAGAAATACGCGGTCACGCCAGCTGACACTAACTCTCTCTTAAAGATTAGCTTCTTACATACAAGGTGCATTACGGTAATGGAGCAGAAAGGACCCGATCCTGGCAACGGTTGAGAAAATAAGAGGAAAACAGAAAAGTAACCTACAGAACATTTATATTAATTACATTTTTACAACTTTCACATTCATGTTTTATGTAAAATAAATTTATTATTTTACTGTACAGTTTTGGAGAAATATCTTGTCAAAGTACCTCAAAATGCTCAACCATTATATGCATTTGTCCCACTTTGAGGAATTTATTTCTCCAAAACCATGAGAGGTGACAACACAATCTCTTCAGATTATATTAGAGGGTAATGTATATTATAACCAGAATTAGTATTTCATCATTTTATTGTAAAGCTTTGGAGAAATACCAAATGAGCGAGAGTCGTAACCAAAGATTTTTGACATGCGCAAATAAAAGTTTGTTTTGCAAATAACTTTTTTCTCTTCATGAGAAAAAATGAGTCATTTTAATCAAAAAAAGTTTTTTCAAACATTTTTTTTCTCCCCAAAATAAAATATTCCATTAAAAAAAATTGTTACAACTCTGAAAGTTTTGATCACAACTTAATATTTTGATTGAATATTCCAAAAGTTTTGACCACAATTAACTTTTTTGATTGAGATTAGTTTTTTGCTTGATTGAATAATATTGAGACAAGATTTACCTCCATAGAACTTCAGCCTTCAGGATGTACGAGGTTTACTGCTGTTAGAAATGTAACACTATGTACATTTTAATTAGTATTGATTAACATTCACTGAACCAAAGTGTAGTACATCAACCGTAGATCTGCATAAAGACATATTTGGGCTCCTGCTGCTGCGATGTTTTCTGACAGTAGTGTGAATCGACAGGATTTCATCTTTAAATAGCTACATTTCTATTCCAAGCTCTAGGTCCAGGCTTCGATCTGTTTCAGATTTATTAGATTTAAATAGATCTTGAGTGCAGCTGTGTATTTGCACATGTAAATCAAAGGTTTATAGTAACTAGTTAACTCTTCGCTTAGCATGAGCAGCTGTTAACTAAAGCCCAGCTAGTAAACCCGGCTGCCTGCTGTCGCTTGACATTCATCCAAGATCCAAGCTAACCTGGAGAAACCGGAGCAATGAAGGTGACGCTGTGGATGTTCAACGCCGTCTCCCTGCTAAAGGAAAACGGCACGACTTCACGCAGCCTTACCTTGGTGTTTTAACTTCAGGCATTCTGCTGGAAGAGTCGGAACAAAAAAGCTATTCTGCTAAAACAAACAAGCAGATGTAAATCTGTACTTTCTCGTGCTGATGTTGGCTAACTGCAGCACTTCCGGGTTTCTGCCTGCCTTCCAGGTGTCCAGACTCGATGTGTCGATGTCAAATATCTGCGAGCGGTCTTAGATTTGTCAGTTATTAGCTAAAATGGCTTAAGATGCTTCTTTACATTTTTTTCCATATACTGATATTTCTTTTTTTTTCTATGGCACTCAAGGTGTGGACCCTTGTTTAAACAGATAAAATGCAAAGAAATATGTTATCGGCATGTAATAATGCTCAAAGCTATTTGTTAGCCTGATGACTGGACAGATTTAGCAAATCCTACTGGTTCTCCATCTTGCAAATGGAACCCAGTTTAGGATGTTCTCCTTCTGAGAACCAAGTTCTAAGCACAACTAATATAATGGCCTTTAATGCGGCGTTTTTAGGGTCTTGAAACATTGGGGGCTTTAGCCCACACCCAAAATATTTAAATTTTCATAAGACAGCGGCCAAGTTTCAAGTCATTTAAAGTTAAAATAACAGGACATGATGCACCAATTCTCCGTCTAGGCCGGGATTTGATTGAATGTAAATTATTGTGAATCAAACAAAGAAGGTTTACTATAATTTTACTTGGTTTTTATTTTTGTTAGAAGCTGAATATATGAGAAACAGAGTATAGGATTGATTATAAAAACATTTTTGTTGAAGCAGATAATGACACATTTTGTTGTATTTAGAAAAAAAAACTAATTTTGGGTCATGACTGAGACTCAGTATATCTTTCTCTGATACTAACATTTGTTTGATTATCTGAAAAATGTAAATTTGGTAAAATAACAAGGAGGCCAAATCCTCAGCACTGAACATGGATGATTTTCTTGATAATAGCTGAATGTCACACAGTGAGGCAGAAATCTTTAAAAATACATTTATTTTGGTTCTGTAGTGTAATTTTCATAAAGACGTCAGGTCATCTATAGTGTATACACAAAGCAAGGTGATAAAACGTAGAGGTTGTCATAATGGAAACAGTGTTCTCATTCAGTCTGTCCTTGCAGAGCAGGGTTGCAGGATGGCTGTGGGCTTCAGCTGGGCTTGGTGAGTGGGAAGTGGTTCAAGGACAGGTTCTCAGCTACTGCAAGCTTTTTTGTTCCTTTCGCCATTATGTACGTTTGAATCAAGACTGAAAAATGCTCTTTTTCTATTGGTAAAATTCACTCTCCTATTGTTTCTCCCAATATGCTCAAAAGTCAGACAGTAAGTAGGAAAAGACTGCCATCTGCTGCTTAGATGAGCGCAAAACATGTTGGAAATGAATGTGTGGAACTGAGGCTTTTGTCTTATGACCAGAGTCTGGAGGTGGAAGACAGACAGCATTAATGATCAATATTTGCCATTTACATATGTCTGAATGTCACATTACCACCACAAACCTCAATGTATGTTACTGGGATTTTATGTGATAGACCAACATAAGGTCATGCATTAATGTAAAGTGGAAGGAAAATAACGTGTGGTTTTCAATTTTTTGACAAATACAAATCTGAGAAGTGTGGCATGCAGACAGTGCTTGTCCCTTGAAGCTGGGAACACACTACAGGATTTTTGCCCAATATGCATCAGTCTGCAGTATTTGGGAACAAGTTGGCACAAAGATCTTTAGTGAGAGGAGATGAAGACTGTAGTCTGCTGGTGTGTGAGGGGATCCCACCCGACCAAACCAAACAGGTTTTAATTTTTTCAGTAGACACTGGATGCCGCCGGGTTTTATGAACTAATCCCAAACATGCAAACATGCTGCTGAGAGTCAATGAAAAACAGAGGGTTTTTTTTTCTTGGAAAACTGTATTTGTAACCATATAACATTAGACTATAAATATTAAACAACAGTGGGCTAGTGCCATGAGTTAACTAATTACAATCACTTTACTGTACACCATTGTACAAAATCCTGCAGAGTATTCAAAGTCAACATAATGCTACAAGTATAAACAGTCTGCAACCTGCAGCTCTGGAGCCACTTTGGCCCTTGGGCCAGCTCATCTGGGGGAATCCCAAGGCGTTCCCATGCCAGCAGAGAAACATAGTTCCTCCAGCGTGTCCTGGGTCTTCCTCTGGGCCTCCTCCCGGTGGGACGTGCCCAGTACACGTCACCTGGGAGGCGTCCAGGAGGCATCCTAACCAGATGCCCGAGCCACTTCAACTGGCTCCTCTCGACGTGGAGAAGCAGCGGCTCTACTCTGAGTCCCTCCTGGATGAACAAGCTTCTTACCCTATCTCTAAGGGAGAGCCCAGACACCCTGCGGAGGAAACCCATTTCGGGCTCTTGTATCCGTGATCTCATTCTTTCGGTCATGACCCAAAGCTCATGACCATAGACGAGGGTAGGAACGTAGACCGACCGGTAATCGAGAGCTTCGCTTTTTGAGTCAGCTCTCTCTTCACCACGACAGTCCGGTACAGTGCCCGCATCACTGCTGATGCAGCACCGATCCGTCTATTGATCTCCCGCTCCATTCTTCCCTCATTCGTGAACAAGACCCCAATATACTTGAACTCCTCCACATGAGGCAGAACCTCCCCCCAACCTGGAGGAGGCACTCTACCCTTTTCCGGCTCAAGACCATGGCCTCTGACTTGGAGGCACTGATTCTCATCCCGGCCACTTCACACTCAGCTGCAAGCTGCTCCAGTGAGAGCTGTAGA
This sequence comes from Crenichthys baileyi, assembly GCA_036173005.1. NCBI lineage: Eukaryota > Metazoa > Chordata > Actinopteri > Cyprinodontiformes > Goodeidae > Crenichthys > Crenichthys baileyi. The sequence goes on along the minus strand of JAHHUM010000585.1, from coordinate 1,256,178 downwards.
TCACGAGCTGATGAAGCCAATAGGACCACATCATCCGCAAAAAGCAGAGACGCAATCCTAAGGCCACCAAAATGGATCCCCTCAACACCTTGGCTGCACCTAGAAATTCTGTCCATAAAAGTTATGAACACAATCGGTGACAAAGGGCAACCTTGGCAGAGTCCAACCCTCACCGAAAATGAGTCTGACTTACTGCCGGCAATGTGGACCAAGTTTTGACACCGGTCGTACAGGGACCTAATAGCCGTATCAAAGGGCCCGGTACCCCATACTCCCGGAGTACCCCCCACAGGATTTCCCGAGGTACACGGTTGAACGCCTTCTCCAAGTCCTCAAAGCACATGTAGACTGGTTGGGCGAACTCCCATGCAGGGTCCTGGCGGGTGCATGGGATGAACTCTCCTCTCCAGAACCCCTGAATAGACCTTACCAGGGAGGCTTAAGAGTGACTCCCCTATAGTTGGAACACACTCTACAGTCCCACTCTACGGCTCTTATTAGTTTTGGCAAAAAATGATAAAGAGCCAACAAATTTTTTAAATATAGACATAACAAATTTAGGTTTTAGCAGTTTTTTCAGGGAACAGTTACATTGAAATTCCACAACAGAAGTTCACTAAAAATACCAGTAATATTTTTATATCTATTTTCCTTGTCATTAAGTTAGAAACTATGTGCTTTTTTTCATATATATTTTTCCAAATTTATCAACATTCCATAGAAAACAATGGATCCACCCTCTTTTTGCAAAATCTTTGTTTTTCTTTATTTAAAAAATAAAAAATAGAAATAAAACGATGGCTCTTTAAAAATGACAACAGATATCCTACAATAGATAATTATCAAACGTCTAAGCTGCCTTTTTTGAAAAGGCCATGTAAGATTTGTAGCTCTAAACATGTTTTATTTAGCTGGACTGTGGGCAAAAACATCTCTTTGGATTGTAAAAGTTGCAGGCCCCTGCCCCGGCAGTAAACCATCATGAAAAGATTAGGAACCTTATTGAAATCTCCTCCCATGATAATTTTGTCTGTTATGCAGCACAACTTCCATTGTTTCAGTTTGTCAAATGCAAAGTAAGAGGTTTTTTGTTCTGAGATCTACTACTACAGTGAAATACGTATGCCGAGATATAATTTGCACCATGGTTTTCTGAAACCACCATTAGCCAATGACCATCTGAGTCACTTTTACAGAACCTATAGGCAAAAGTATCACACTAGTTGAATGAGATGTTCCATGACTAAAGAAAATAGTCTCCCCACTGTGTTATCCAGACCTTTGTGACTGCCTCCTCTGAGTGCGTCTCTTGTAAGAATAAACAGTTTCCTTTTTGCTCCATACAGAAAGGAAATTATTTTTGAAAATGTTTTTTAGCCCCCCCGTGTTTATAAGCTTTTGACAAAAAAATGTAGAAGACATGCAGGAGAGGGCAGCTGTGTCCATAATATAAAAAACAAGCAGGCAAACAAGAGAAGTCTTCCTTAAAGCAAATACTCAGCTCTTTGCAGACTCTCATGTCTTGATTTCTTCCAGACGTCACAGACCGTTCTCATGCCAGAATAGATGATTATAACTCACAAGTGCAAACAGGAGGCAGTGTATTCCTGTCATCCTAATCGGTGTGTCAACAGTTCTTCTTACTCTATTCACAGCAAAGGCACTCTGGTGACAATGCCAATGAACATCTCTCGTATTTTCATACTTTTTCTCTGGAATACCACTTAGCCTGGGGTTCCCTCTTCACTTGTTCTTTACAAGGGTTTCACAGTGATTTATTCTCATTCTGGAGCTCCATAACTTCCTCCTGGAGCTAAGGGATTTCTTCATTGTTCTTTTTTTTCTGCTAAGTTAATATTAATACGCCTTTCAAACTTTCCATGTGTTCATCCATCTTCTCTGTTAGATGTTGAGGATAGTGGTGCCAGTGTTCTCTTCCTCTAGTTTTAGGCTCTTGCCCTTTTCATTTTTGGGGATTTGAACTTTTGTAAGTGTATAAACAGAGTTTATTTTTTCATAATTTATAAACAGTTTCAGAGACTGCAAAAGGTTGCTATTCACTCCGCCATCTTGGGTCCTCCTATCATCAGTTATAAAGTGTGTGATCCCTAATACACTATAGACACTAAAGGCTGGGCTTGGGGGGCGCTGCATGGTCTTATATTGCTCCCGTCCCGGTGCCTCTGCTGGTTCGGTGGGGAATGGAGGTGTGGAAATGGCGTGGGGGTCTCTGACGGTGCCATGGGGGACCGGCAGCAGGCTGCCCCCCCTTGGTGGGATATTGTGGGCCACAGAGGCTCGCCGGGGCTTTGGTAGGCATCCCTCCCTCTTGAACTACCAGGTGTTAGCTCACAATGGCAGTGGGCTGAGTAGATGGCTGTCCTAGGGTTGCACCCTGTGTAGGTCTGTGTTTGGCTGCTGTGGCTTTCTGGAGCCAGTTCCACCTGTCCCTTGCTTCTCTTGGGTGCTGTGTGTTGCAGGCCTACCATTCCCGTCACTCCAACAACTGTGCAACTCCAGGTGACCAACTCGCTGACATGCACCCGCCCTACACAAACACCCTTATTTCTAGACATATGGTTAAAAACACACACTTGAGAGATCTTTTTACCAGAGCAAATCACAGTTTGCCTATGTGCAGTTCAATTTCAGTATAAATCCTGCTGTTCTGTGAAGGTCTCAGAGGTTTTTAGAGAATATTATGAACGAACAGCCTCAAGAACCAAAGGACACCACAGATTACATGTGTACGCCTACACAACTGCTTTTGCACAGTAATTAGTTATTAATGACACACTTGTATGATTTTCACCGAAGCACCTTGTATAAAGGTGTTACTGGTCCTCTGCCAGTCATCTGCATGCTAAAGATTCAGGATGTGTACCAGGGACTCACTGCGGAGGAAGCACCTATGATAACGACTATGGCTGTCTCCAGTGAAGTACCTCTTGTTGAGTATGTTTGGTCCAGTGCAGGGGAGAAGTGTGCTGTCTTATCAGCTGCCAGCAAAGACAGTTCCCAGGACCCGTCCATACACAGACGCCCCTTTCCCCCCACTTTGTGATCACAGGCTGGGACCCTCCACCTGTGCCTATTGCCACTTGAGGCAACATTGGAGATGGCACACAAAATTGAGAGGAGCACATGAGAACAGTTTCTGTGCAGAGTGGCACCAACTAAGAAGGTGCACTGTTACCTCCACAAGGTTCAGAGAGGTCTGTCACACAAGGGTTGACAGCTCTTCTGAAACTCTTGCCAAAGGGCTTTTAAGGCCCTCTAGTCAGACTGCTGGCATGCAACAGGAACTTGCCTTGGAGTACTGGAGGAGTACTGGAGGGTAAGTGAGGGCAATTACTACCCCTGAAGGTTCCTGGTCAATCCTGATGCACCATGGATGGTGTCATAACCGGAAGGGATCGTCTACCATCCTGAGGGGCAACCAACTTTTCGACATTTAGAAATAAAATGCCCAAATGCGACAAGCAATGTGGACTGCCCTTACATAGTGATCAGGGATGGTAGACACACACTCAAGCGAACATATCCATATTATTGGCAGATCCAGGGACAAATGTTGATTTCAGGGTGTGAATGGTGTGACAATCATTTACACAAAAAATAACGGTTACATAGAGAGGGTTCCCCGTGACATGGAAGAGATGGATCTATGAAACAAAAAGTTGACCATTTCCTTTTTTATTTTTACCTCAATGCATACCTAACCAATTGAAGTGGCAGTGTAAATGTTCACCTCTGGGGATAGGAGGTTAAAGATACTGTTCTGTAACTCTTCATACCTCTGTCCTGTTCGTGTTTTAATGATTTAGCTTTTTTCACTCAAATCAGATCAAATCAAATTCTTCATTTAGTCTGAGGGCCAGAGCACTCTGGAGCAGGTTTTCTTTGAGTCTCGATTTGAATGTGGTTGCCTTACATTCTTGGCAATCTGCGTTTCTCTGTTTGCCGCATTTTGTATCCAGTTTAGGAGAATAATTTAAGAACACACCACAGGGTTAGTTTTCAAGTTTTTATTTCATATTTTCTATATAAGCAAGACTGCTATAACTAATTGAATTATTTGATTACGGATATATTAACTAAAATAAAATGTCCATATTTGCTGGTATTAGTTGGAAGCGTCGTTTTCTTTAATTAGTACATCAAAAGGTGGTCGAATGGTAGTATCTCTCCCTTTAAGGATCATTTCTCCTCCAAATTTTCTATCAACATTCTGCTTCACAAGATTTCTTATTCTTTTTAGCCACATAAAAATTAAACAAAATTTGCTACCAGGTCCAGGTAATTTCAAAGCAATTCTGAAAGCTCTTCTTTTGCAAAGAAAGCAAACATACTAAAATGTTACACCAAGCTAATGGTATACATACAAATAGACTTTGATCTTGGTATTTTGTATTGCTTGAGTTATTTTAAAAGTTTACTAACATGACCTAAAGAGTTACCAAAACAAAATAGAGTATTTGAATTGACATAAGCATTTTAATTTTCAACTTAAAGGTCTGACCTTTATGCAAATTTGATATAAACACCAAGGAAAAAGGGACTGTGAAATGCATAGAATTATGAAAAAGTAATTCAATTTTATTCCAAGTACAAACAGTATTCCAAAATGACAAAGTATATAAGTGTAAGGATTATGATTATTGATTCATTAATATTGATCAAGAATTATTATTTAAAATCATAATTTAACAAAATTTAATTTTTAACCAAAAATCATTACTTACGAATAGAAATCAGAGATGTCCTCTGGTGTTGTGATTATGGGCTCAAAGCTCTTTAATAATTACAAATTATTAACCAAAACCACCACTGTCATTGTTTATTTCACCACTTCACCGAAGGTGGAGGATCTTCGACCTTGTTTTGACAGATTAATCCCTCTTGCACGAAATAAACACAAATGCTTCTCTTAATTATATATATGTAGATTTATTGAAACCAAATAATCCTGATATACCATTATTCTGGTCCAAAAACCGTCACCTAACTAACAAGCACCATGCTACACAAAGGGAATAAAAATTACTACCTAACAATAATAATAAAAGAAAGATATATGCGCATTTAGTGTCTAAGAAGATCAAACCAGCAGTTTTATGGACAAAAAGTGCAATTTGGGTTAAATGGAAAGAGAAGTCTTCCTGGGGTGTTGATGTCTCGATTCCAGCAGTCAGCTGATAAAACGGTGAGCTGGGTGCTCTTAGCCACTATCAGCTGATCGCACAAAATCTGGGACAAAGAGTCATAAACTCTGAGGCGGGAACTCAGTGGAAAATCTCCAGCAATAAAACTGGAACAAAGAGTGGTCAGACCACGAGGCCCAGAACGCAGTTCCTTTGAATGAAAAACTTTTAAAAGTCCAACTTCTAACTCCTGGCTGATTTGAGATCAGCCGGACAAAACATGAACACGCACGATTCAGCAGCGCTTGCACAGCAAATCAAAACACTCAGCATAAAACACTTCAACCAGTATTGCATGCAACAAGTTAATATCTTAGATTAACTACTGGTGATTCTAAATCACCTTCACTATGCCTCATCCTGCCCAGACCTCTAAATGTACCTATCTGATTTAATATATTCTTTTCTCCACCAGTTTGGGGGGGGGGGAGTGGTAACGACACTTTCCCCCTCGGCCGGTTTTAACTCTCGGTGACGTCAGAGCTGCGATGTCTGCTTAGCTGCGCATGTCAAAATGTGCGACCAAAATGGATGACCCCAACATAAGCAATATGAAAAAGTGGATAACATGTGCATTCCTTTTTGAAAAACTCTGCTAAAAGCTAAACATGCAAAAACATAAATACCGACTGAAATTATTCAGATGTCAGGCTTCTTTGCCCAAGCCTTTACTAACGGGCCATTTTCATAATTTGTGAGTAGACAAGCAACAGTGTAGAGTTGGTTGATAATCCCAAAAACAGCCAGGGGAATTTCAGAATCAAATAACTTGTGCTCTTTGACCCGGCGAATGAGGCGCTCCACATGAACCCTGAGACGTGTTGTGGCCTGGGTCTCCCTAACTTCCCCTGCAGACATCTGAGACCTGCCAGAGAGGAATGCTGGCCTGTAAACTTTGCAGGGTACAACGTCATCAATAAGAAAGCCTCTGTTTACCATGACAGCCATCCCAGGTTTTAAGAGGGTAAGGAGACCAGATTCACGAGTGATCTGCTTGTCACTGATAGACCCTGTGTACAGTCCAGAGATGAATGTCACTGCCCCATGTGGTGCAATCCCAATGAGCCCCTTTAGGGTGCAGTGGGATTTGTAAAATGACAAAAACTCACTCTGGAGGAGAGGGGAAGATGGACATTGACATCTCAGCTCAGTGCAGTAAAGGATGATTGTAGTGTCAGGGTAATCCTTGAAGTCTGAAGGTAGATTTTTGCGTATTTGGTCCTCCGGTATCCAGATCCTAATTGAGCCGAGTACAATAAATAAATAGTTGCTCCAAGCTGTGATGATCCAACTGACCGTGGACTGATGGACACCATACCGGTCAGCAATGTCCTGTTGCTTGGATCCAAGGGCAAGGTAATTTAAGAACAGGAACAATTCATCAATGGGATGCAGGGAATGTGTTGAGGGAGTGGAGTTGATGGGAGGTCCTCTCTGCTCTTGGCTAACACTGATCATGGATGGCAGAGAAGGCTCAATGATGGTCCAGAAACGCATCAGGAGGTCATATGATGCAAACCTGAAGAAAAAAAAACAGATGCCAATAATAACTGCTCATATTGAACTACACAACATTATCAAAACTGAAGGCCTCTTTTCTAGAGCTATGCTAAAGAATGAACTGATTATATCTCAGAAAGAAAAACGTCTATTTAAGTGATTCTGGTATCATAACGGTAAAACCGCAGAGATATTCAAGCCATTTCAAGCCTTGAAGGTTACGCATACAGAAGCACAAAGGATGCCTTTTTTTTTTTTACTTCAGTAAAAATGTATAGATACCACATAAATATTATGAATCATTAGATGAATACATGTCCCTTGGTACCAGGTTTATTTTTTTTTTCCTCAAGTTGTGCGACCCCTGAAAAGCTCTGGCACCCCCTAGAGAGAGGCCACAGTTTAAAAAGCCCTGCTCAATAGTGCCATTTATTTTCCATCTCAAGTAAATACAGCCACCTTATGTTAAGGGTCTAACGCTGTTTATTAAATAAAAACCAATAAAGACAACCCCATTTGCGATTATTTACACACACACACACCACACAAAAACACACACACACACACACACACACACACCACACAACACACACACACACACAAACACATAAACCCCACACATTAACAAAAAATATTCTCAGTACGTTCTTTGGGGCTTCTCCACCCGTAACTCCCCCGGATTGGGGGAAAAACAGTAAAGGTGGTCACAGAGAAAAAATACATTTTTACATTGTCCACACCCCAAGATTTGCGCCCCTTGACCTTTAAACCACTTTTTTTTGGATTGGCATGAGTGCCCAAAAGGTTTGGCAATAGCAGCCCGGCCGTTTTATATTGCCCCCTGTGGAGCCCCCGACGGACAGTTTGGTGGAAACAGGGGAGATTTGAGGTGCACATTAATTCGCCGTGATTTTGAGCACCCGTGGTTTTAGGGTTTTTTGGGATACAATCCGGGTTAGCACCGAAATCCCTTTCAGACAGCTTTCTTGCGTCCCCAGTTAAAACCGTTGGTGTGGTTCGTCCTTTATGGTGGTATGCTGACATTACCCGGATACCGTGGCTCTTTTGAACATCACAAAGATTGCTGTCTTGGTACAATGCGCCAGCAAGACGCCCCCACCAAAATTTGTCTCTTTGAAATCTGGTAGTCACCCATAAAGTGTCCATTTCAATATTTTGAGCAAAACTGCTCTTACCCTGCTAATTGAACCTTCACACTCTGCTCTTACTGGGGCAATGTGCAATCAATGAAGACTGGCTACCAGGCTGGTCCAATTTAGCCATGAAAACCTCCCACACTAAAATGACAGGTGTTTCAGTTTCATTGTTCAACCCCTGTACATTTACAGTATATATATATAATAATTTACAGTATATATATATTTACAGTATAATATATTTACAGTATATATATATATATATATTTACAGTATATATTATATATTATATATATATATATATATATATTTCAGTATATATATATTTACAGTAAAATTATTAATTTACAGTATATATAATATATATATTTACGTATATATATATATATATATATATATATATATATATATATATATATATATATATTATATATATATGCGCCCTGGACATGCTCCTGATGAGACGGTGGATGGTCTCCTGAGGGATCTCCTCCCAGACCTGGACCAAAGCATCCGCCAACTCCTGGACAGTCTGTGGTGCAACTCAGGTCTGGGGAACGGGCGGGCCAGTCCATAGCTTCAATGTCTTCATCTTGCAGGAACTGCTGACACACTCCAGCCACATGAGGTCTAGCATTGTCCTGCATTAGGAGGAACCCAGGGCCAACCGCACCAGCATATGGTCTCACAAGGGGTCTGAGGATCTCATCTCGGTACCTAATGGCAGTCAGGCTACCTCTGGCGAGCACATGGAGGGCTGTGTGGCCCTCCAAAGAAATGCCACCCCACACCATTACCGACCCACTGCCAAACCGGTCTTGCTGAAGGATGTTGCAGGCAGCAGATTGCTCTCCATGGTGTCTCCAGACTATGTCACGTCTGTCACATGTGCTCAGTGTGAACCTGCTTTCATCTGTGAAGAGCACAGGGCGCCAGTGGCGAATTTGCCAATCCTGGTGTTCTCTGGCAAATGCCAAGCGTCCTGCACGGTGTTGGGCTGTGAGCACAACCCATAATTTGTGGACGTCAGGCCCTCATACCATCCTCATGGAGTCGGTTTCTAACCGTTTGTGCAGACACATGCACATTTGTGGCCTGCTGGAGGTCATTTTGCAGGGCTCTGGCAGTGCTCCTCCTGTTCCTCCTTGCACAAAGGCGGAGGTAGCGGTCCTGCTGCTGGGTTGTTGCCCTCCTACGGCGTCCTCCACGTCTCCTGGTGTACTGGCCTGTCTCCTGGTAGCGCCTCCAGGCTCTGGACACTACGCTGACAGACACAGCAAACCTTCTTGCCACAGCTGGCACTGATGTGCCATCCTGGATGAGCTGCACTACCTGAGCCACTTGTGTGGGTTGTAGAGTCCGTCTCATGCTACCACGAGTGAGAAAGCACCACCAACATTCAAAAGTGACCAAAACATCAGCCAGAAAGCATAGGTACTGAGAAGTGGTCTGTGGTCCCCACCTGCAGAACCACTCCTTTATTGAGTGTGTCTTGCTAATCGCCAAAGATTTCCCCCTGTTGTCTTTTCCATTTGCACAACAGCATGTGAAATTGATTGTCAATCAGTGTTGCTTCCTAAGTGGACAGTTTGATTTCACAGAAGTTTGATTTACTTGGAGTTATATTGTGCTTTTTAAGTGTTCCCTTTATTTTTTTGAGAAGTGTATATGTATATATATGTGTATATACATATACATACATATACATACATATACATACATGTATACATATACATACAAATACATATATACCGGTATATATATTTCTTTTTTTACATTGAGTCAATGCATGTATAGATTACTACAGTACAATACACAATATATTAACACAGTATAATTAGCTCACTACAATACAAACCTACCTGGTATAGAACCGAATTTCGTCGTCTGAACCTGCAAAGCGCTCCAAACCAAAACGGATCCGCAGCTGCAGCCCTTCCACTTGGCTCTGTAGCTGTTCACTTCTCTTGTACGGAGCCGCATTTTCAATCTGTAACTCGTTGGCCATTACTCCAGTTATCGATGAAACACAGTAATCGTGATCAGGAGCTACAAACACTATCTCCGATTCTGAAGAGTCCACAGGCGGATCTGCAGCAGCAGATTCCTCCCGAGGCCTACGGTCCCACACGCCGGGTCTTTTCTCAGGCAACGAGTAGTTGTTCCACTCAAATAAAATGGGAATAGCACCTTTTTTTAACCATCTCCTCCCCCCCGGTGTATCTACCAGATCCTCAGGTAAGAAATGCCGGCTACATACCCGTGTGTTTTTACTGGGACTAAAGTTATCCCTCCGGATTTTGGCTAGCCATTGCTGACGTGCTACATTATCAGCAGGGAAGCGGTGAAAGCTAGCTGCAGAATTATAGCGTGAGGAACACGAACATCGAGGTACACAACAGTGTAGCGACGATCCGCTCACCCGCTGATAGCATAATTTCTTCCTCTGGACAAGTGACATAATCATTTCTTTCCACTGCTTGCTAGCAAAACAATCCAACCTGAATGGCAGGGACGTTTACCCGGAAGTTCTCGACCTCACAACTCTTGACCGGAAGTTAGCGGTCGTCATGTTGTGCATTTTTTTTTTCCCGAAACTTTATTTGATATGAATAATATTTCAAATGTTATATCTCTAGAAATAGATTCTAGAAGTATAATTGTTGGTTTGATCGAAGTTATTCCAAAATGTTTTGGTTTTATTGCAATAGTAAAAATTATGGTCTATTGTTTCTATATCATTTTCACAGAATGAGCATTTATTATCCTCAATATTAAATCAGTTTGTTAGTAATTATTTAGAGGGGTACATTGCATTTAAAATTTTGAAGTGCGTTTCTTTAGCTTTTGGTTGTATTTGAAGTTTCAGATACAAAGTTCTTAACTTTTCCACAGCTTTTTGTTTCAAATTTATAAAAAATATTATTTCTATTTATTTTCCCAGGGAATAAAGCTTCAGTTAGATTGTTTCTAATTGTGTAGTTGTTGAGTTTTTTATTGATGAGTGATATACCATTAATAGAAACAGTAGATAGTTTTGGGGCTATAGGTTGATGTTCCATTACATTTTAAGTCTGATGAATAAATTCTTTGGGTAATGCTGTAATTAATCTGATAAATTTTAATTTTAGGGGGACTGAATTTATATGTACTACAGAATTGTTCGTAGTTTAACACTGAGCCCTTAGCATTCATTAAGTGTACAATAGACTATATGTTTTTCTCCATCCAATCTTTGTAAAATATTGACTTATACCGATGAAGTATGAATTTATTATTCCATATAATAGTGAAGTGTGGAGAAAGTTTATGTACATATAGTAATTTCCAGTATAATAACAGTTGTTTATGGAGCTCTGATTGTTTATTGGGCAGTTTGTTTATGTTAAAGTCAGTTATAAGAAGAAGTTGTAAGCCAGCAATTATGTTAAAGATGTAATTAGGGATACAGTACCAAAATAATTCTGAATTTTTAATCCAAGATTTTAACCAATTAATTTTAGGGGTGCCATTAAGGCATTCAAAATTGATTACAAAATCGATCTTTTATTTCTTTGATCATGTGACCTTTTTTAAGGTATTGTGCTCTGTTTCTCCAGATGAAGTTCAGGTTCATTTGATTTATAGACCTAATTAGATTATTTGGGATAGCAGAACTACAAGTTGAATATATTAATCTTAATAAGCTTTCCATTTTGGATAAGTATATGCGCCCTAATATAGAAATATCTCGCTGAAGCCACAAGTTAAGTTTGAATTTACATTCTTTAATTTTGTTTTCAATATTTACTGTAGCTTTTTTGTTCTTGTTATAATACTGCCTAAATATTTAATTTCAGATTTAATTGGAATCTTGGCAATTACTTTTAAGGAGATGTCATGATTGGCTAGGAGTTCACATTTTTTTAGTTGTAGTTTCAGTCCCGAGGCATCTGCGAATAATTGGATTTTGTCAATTACTGTTGGAATTTGTCATTTTTCAAGAAAAGGGTAGTGTCATCTGCTAATGGGGTAATGATTAATTCTGTTCCAAAAATATTCAGTTTCTCAGGGAAAGATTATAATTTCTAAATATTTCTGTAAAAATCTAATATATCAATATTTTTATGTCTTCCCAAAGGTGTTTATAAAAGTTTCCTGTAAGACCATCTGGCCCAGGAGCTTTATTAACTGATAAGCGATTAGCAGCCTTATCTAGTTCTTGTATTGTGATATTACTATCAAAGGTTTGTTTGAAATTCTATTTTTGGGATAAATGTTGACAGTTTTGTTCAGAGAAGTTTGAAGTGTATAAATTGCTATAGAGTTTTTAAAAATTTTTAGTGCTATTATATTTCATCAAAGGTTTTATATTATTTTATAGAATTTTATTTCCATTTTTGTTTTTGTCTTTTTTTTCCCCCAAATTTTAAAAAAATAGGCAGAATTTTTTTCACCCCTCGTCCCCTGGTTCTTGATCAAATAAATGCTCCTTTTGGCCCCCCTGGGTAAATTTCATCTAGTTTAGGTTGGATAGTATATTTTTGTTTGCTTCCATCAAGGGGTTAGATGTATTGCAGTATATTAAGTTGTTGAATAATTTCAAGTTTTTTTTTTGAAGTTTCCTTTTTAATTTGTTTTTCTAAAGAGAGGAAAATGTCTGATTTTATTTTTAGAAATTCCTTTTTTTGGGTTGGACTTCTTTTCTCCCCTTTTATTAAGATTAATTCCTTTATTTTTTTTGGGGGAGTATGTGTCATTTTTAGAAGACTGGAATTTAAATTTTCCCAAAATTTACTTGATTTTCGTTTCCCCCAATTTAGTTTTTTTCGTAAGGAAAAAGATTGGGGCAGTTAGAGGTGCTCCCCGAAAAAGTCAGACATTGATTTCATTGGTCCATAAAATCATTTGCTATAAAACCCGTAGTCAATTCTTGAATTCATTTGACTAAAAACCCTGAGAACTTTAACCTTTGGGTTTAAAATGCACATGCACCCCAAATAGGATTGTTCACTACAAAAATTGTTGAAATTTGTGTTTTGGTAACTAGAATCATGTTTAGAAGGCAATTTATCATAAAATCACTCTTGAAAAAGATTGAGATCGCCCCTAAAATTTTCTTTTTTGTTAATATGTTAATTGAAGTGGGTCAATTTTAGGGCTATACCTTCTAGGAGTAATTTGTTTTGCTTTTTTGTTATTATAAACATATATATTTAATGAAAGAAAAATTTAATTATCTAAACAAACAGTAAGGATTAACCAGTGACCATGTTCATCCATCTTGTGTGAAATTATTTGACCCTGAAGTTTTTTTTAGCAGAATAGCGCCTCCTGCTGACCTTGAGGTGCCATGACAGAAATAGGCTTCATCTCCCCATTGGTTGGACCAAAAGTTGTCGTCCTCATGTTTTGAATGCGTTTCCTGTAAAAATATTATATATACAAAACATATATACAAAATATATATATACAAAATAGAAAAATACTTTTTATGTTAGTTATATCTCTTAAGCCCCTTGCATTTATAGAAATTAGTGAAAGTTTACTCTTCAGTTGAAACATACAAAATTAATAACAGAAACAATGATGAAACTTGAATGGGTGTTACCTGAGAAGAAAATGAACTGCAGGTAGCAAAATTCCTGAAATACTAAAGTTTCCTGAACTTACATAGTTTGTAGATCTATTATACTTGCAATTATGGTGTATCGTTGTCCATTGATAAATGCATATGGGCCTTTAAAGACTGCCTTTATCCCAGCTTTCCAGGCTTGTTCCACCTTGGGCTACACAGCCGGTCTTCTTTATGAGGTCCTCAGCAAAACGGATGTTGAGCTCTCTGCAGGTGGGGTGTTGTTTAGAAGAGCGCCAGAGTTCATCCCTGAAAATTCTACTAGTAAACTGGATGATGATCTGTCGTGGGCGATTAGAGTTATTAGGACCAAGTCAGTGTACTGTGTCCAGAATCATGTCCATCTTTTCTTTCCAGTGTGGCATAATCTTCTTGATGTTATCCACAACTATCTGTCTTGTGTCTTCTTCTTTTTCCTCTTTTAAGCCGATGATGCGCAGATTCCATCTTCTTTTATAGCGTTCTGACTCAGCAGTTTTCTTTCCGATATCTTTGTTTATGGCTTTAAGCTGTGTTATTTCTTTGACATTTCTTTTTCCATCTCTTGATTTTTGCTTTTACACTTCTGAATTTCGGCACTGTTGAACTCCACCGCTTTAGCAATATTTGCAATAGTGTGTTCTGTTTCATTTCTTCCCCAAAGTTCATCATAATTTTTTGAAGATTTTCAACCGCTGCTAAGATTTTAGTGTTAGAAGCATTTGATCCATCTTCCTCGTCTCTTTTTGTTTTCTTGTATGATACTGGGGTTTTGTAAGGTGCTGTTAAGGCATTTTTGATCCCTTTGGCATTGGTATCCATATTTTGAGAGCCGCAGTAGTCGTGTGTTAGCAGACCTTTGCTAGCTTTAGCTTTGCTGTTAGCCATTTTTACAGTTGTTTTCTTTTTATCTTTTGTTCTTTTTACCGTTTCAATGGGTCTTCTATGAATTCCGTAGTGATCCTCCTGTATTTGCGTTGAGTCAGGAAATCATATAATTGGTTTCAAAAGTCTTTTTGGAGCCCTGCCACCTGGAGCTCCTCACAGCATAACTGCTCTCTCCGCCATCTTGCCGGATCTCCCACATAGCTAGATTTACAATCTTGGATATTGTTTTCAATGGTTAAGGTCAAGTGTTGGTTTTTTGTTATAATTCCTAAATGTTTTATTTCGGATTTAATTGGAATATTGGGTATTTCTGTTAGGGACGTCTCATGAATTGCTAGAATTTCACATTTCTTTAAATTTAGTGTTAGCACTGAAGCTCCCAGATTTTATTAATTGCTATTAGAATCTGTTTGTCATTTTCAAGAGAAGGGTGGTGTCATCTGCCAATTGACTAATGATCAATTCAGTTCCAAAGACGTCCAGCTTCTCCATGTCATTGCAGTTTTTAAGGTAGATTTTTAAGGTAGATATGGTGAAATTGGACATCCTTGAGGAATTCCAACATTAGTAATAAACCTAGCTGTGGTACCTTTAGGTAGTGTGACACAACTACCAATATTCTGGAACAACCCTCTTTACAGATTAATAAATTTTTTTCAAAAACCCAACCATTCTAGAACTGAAAATAAAACTTGGTGTTCCACAGAGTCAAAGGCTTTATAGAAGTCCAGGAAAAGGATAAAGCCATCATCAGTGATCATCTCTATATTCAATTATATCCTTTACTAATCAAATATTGTTGTGGATTGATCTTCCTTTTATAAACAAGATTGTGATTCTGCAATAATATCTGATATTCCAGTGTGAAGATGCAGTAGTTTACAATCTGAATTCCTGAGAGTAATAGGTCTTCTATTGTCAATTATTCTTGGGTCCTTACTTGATTAAGGGATAGTTATAATGATTCCTTGTCTCATTGTCCCTGGTAAGTCCGTCTGGGCCAGGTGCTTTATTCAGTGAAAAGCGCTTTATAGCGTTATCAATTTCTTCAATTGTGACGCTATTGTCACAGGTCTGTTTGTTATCATCACCTATTTTAGGGATAAATTTTTCAATACAGTTTAGGAAATTGCAGCAGTTTTGTTCAGAGAATTTAGAAGTATATCGGCTGTTACAGAAATTGATCTGTCGCTATTCAATTCAATTCAAAAATTCAAATTCAATTCAGAAATACTTTATTAAGACATTCTGTTGTTGTACGACAGTCTAAAAAAAGAGGATGCTCAGGGTTCTCCATAATGTTCCTCATTTTATAAATCATCCTTTTTTGCACAATGATCACCAGAGATTCCAGAGGAGTCCCCAGAATAGAGAGCCAGCCTTCTTTATTAGCTTGTTGAGCTTTTTTAAGCCCCTGGCTCTGATGCTCTTATCCCAGCAGATGATGGCAGAAGAGATCACACTCTCCACAACAGACTTATAGAAGATATGCAGCATCTTGCTGCAAACACTGAAGGTCCTACGCTTCCTCAAGAAGTACAGTCTGCTTTGTCCCTTCTTGTAGACGGCTTCACAGTTGCATCTCCACTCCAGTCTGTTGTCCAGGTGAACACCGAGTTATTTATTCTCCTCCACCTCCTCCATTCCTTCTCCCATGATGGAAATAGCGTTTGACCTATTCTTGTTTCTCTTAAAATCTACAATCATCTCCTTTGTTTTATTCACGTTCAAGATGAGATGACTGTTTCCACATCATGCCACAAAGTGGTCCACCAGCTCCCTGTACTCAGCTTCTTGTCCATCTCTGATCCACTCCACGACTGCAGAATCATCCGAGTATTTCTGCAGATGACAGGAGTCGGTCTTGTACTGGAAATCTGAGGTGTACAGAGTGAAGAGGAATGGTGAGAGTACAGTCCCCTGTGGTGCTCCTGTGCTGCAGACTACCTGATTAGACAGACAACCCTTCAGTCTCACATACTGTGGTCTTTTTGCCAGGTAGTGTTTGATCCAGGAGATTGTTGAAGCCTCCATCTGAGTCTTCTGGAGTTTCTGGCTTTGTCCAGATGACAGTGAGTTTGTGAAGCAGGCGTATGATGGCATCTTCAACTACAACTCCACAGTGATAAGCAAACTGAAGAAGGTCTTGATAGTTCATTGTTTGCTTATTCAGGTGGGTCAACAGGATTCTCTGTAGGACCTTCATGATGTGGGATGTCAGGGCAACAGGTCTATAGTCATTGAGGACTGATGGGTGAGTTTTCTTTGGTACCGGAACAAGACAGAAGGTCTTCCACAACACTGGAACCTTCTTCTGGGCCAGACTAAGGTTGAAGAGGTGCTGCTGAATCCCACAGAGCTGCTCTGCACAGGCCTTAAAGACTCAAGGGCTGACATGATCTGGACCTGCAGCCTTATTCCGGTTTGGTCTCTCTAGTTGCATCTTCACCTGACTTCTTGAGATACACAGGTGGAAAGGGGAGGCAAATATAGCATCAGCATATTCTGATTTGGTTGAAGCCAAACATGTAGAAGCAGAACGGTCCATGGCAAAGGTGGAAGATATAACATTTGAGGTGTGACAGGAAAGTTGTGGGTCAAAGTTGGATGGGATGTCGGTTTGGCTGTGAGCAGGAGAGGAGGATGCTGAGCTTGTTTCTGAACTGAACCAATACAAGAATGTGTTCAGTTCATTGGCTCTGTCCAGACATCCATCGCTCCAATCTTCTTTCTGCTTGAAGCCCATGATCTTCTTCATCCCTGACCACACATCTCTGATATTGTTTTGCTGGAGCTTATATTTCGAGCAAAGGAAAACTAAATTGGGATCTGATTTGCCTAGAGGAGGTCTTGCTTTAGAGATGTATGAGCCCTTGACGTTTGCAGAAAACAAATCCAACATTTTGTTTTCCCTGGTAGAGCAGCTGACAAACTGTTGAAACATTGGAAGAGTAGCAGAGTGTGAAGCATAGTTAAAATCACCAGATACTGCCAAAAACGCATTGGGGTGTTGTGTCCGTAGCTTAGCAACAACTGAGCTGATGGCATCACATGCAGTGTCAGCAACAGCTAAAGGTGTAACGGATACTGTTGCCAAAATAACACTGGTGAACTCTCTTGGTAAATAATATGGACGAAGACTTACTGCTAACAGTTCAAGATCTCCACTGCAGAGACGACACTTCACAGTAACATGTCCTGGATTACACCATCTGTTGTTCACAAGTACTGCTAGTCTACCTTCTTTGCGTTTGCCGCTCCTCTTTAAATCTCTGTCTGCAGAAAGCCTGGCAGATAGGCGCTTGAGTCAGGGATATGATCCTGCAGCCATGTCTCGGTGAAACACGTAATACTGCATTCCTTATACTCTGGCTGGGTCCTTTCCCAACGATCTCACATTACCCGTCATGATAGATGGAAGAGATGGTTTGAAGTTCCTCCTTCTCTTTGCTCCTGCTCTGCATCCACGACGCCTCCTTTTCAACTCATCAGGCATTTGGGGTTGTAGTTGACGTATTGTTTGAGCTTTTGAGATTTAAATCAGCTGCTCCTTGCTGTAAAAAAAAAACAACCCAGTTGCCATGGTGACGCATCATAACAAATGTCCAAAAGTAAATAAGTATCGGCAACAATCCTTCCAGCTGCACCGCATCCGAAACCGGAGAGGATAATCATCCAAAAAATATAAATTTTATCCACCACAAGAGGAATTTGTGTTGTTAAAAAGAAGTAATCAGAATAAAAAGTAACAGAGCTACTCCAACCTGCTGCCACCTTGAGCGGCGCAATTCTAGAATTAATTTTTCATTGGTGGTTTCTACATTATTTATTAATAAAGATTGTATGGCATTTTGCTGTTGTCTTATTTTTTCCAAATTACAGAAGAAGGCAGCGTTTTTTTTCTTCCTCCTCAATCCATTTGCCTCTTGAACTAATAAATGCTCCTTTGGCTCTTTGGACATACATTCCTCATAGCTTATTTTGAAGGTTTAACGTTTTCTGCTTGTCTTCTTCTAAAGGATTAGGGTTATTGCAGTGTATGTTGAGTTGTATGATATCTAATTCTCTTTTCTTAAGTTCTTAAATTTGTTTGCCAAATGAAATAGATAATTGTCTGATTTTGTATTTTAAGAGTTCCCATCATTGGATCTGCTCGTGGCATATAGCTGAGCTGTGCTCGTTCAATGGCGTTTGGGTGAACACTAGACCACAGCCTGTAACCTCCAAATAAAACCTCCAAAAAACTTGCGGAACCAGAACAAATCACGTGATTTGTTGTACCGGTTAGACTTCCTGTTATTTCAGTTCCGGTCTATTTATTCAGTTTTTTGTGGAAGCTGTGTCATTTAATTGTTTTGAGATTAGAATGACATATTTATGAAGTGCGTATTCTTAAACTAACGTTTCTTCTGAAGCCAAAGAGGTTAAGCTAAGGCAGCCTGCTACTGTTAGCCGCCGGGGTTAGCTGCGGTATCTACCTGCCCGCAGCTGTCTCTGTAGCTTTTACCTTTGCTCTCAGTGCTAACCCGTTTTGTTACCAGATCCTGTGTATATTTATTTTGGTAGCTAACGTCATGGCTACGTTTCTGTCAGCACAATGCGCTGTCTGTCTGAGGAAACCCGGTCTGATTAATTTTAGAAAATTCGCAGTGATTTCTGAACGGTACTCCAGCAGCAGGACAGCTTCCTCTGCGGACTATCTGCACCAAAGCGTCGTTCCATCCATGCATTACCAGAAGAGTTTGCCCAGGTAGGACAATCAATCACAATAAACCATTCCCGAAGAATAAATCGGTCATTTCATTGGTCTAATGTTGGCAGAGCTACATTGAAGCCTTTGGTGGGTTTTAACAAAGGTTTTCTAATGACTGAAGGTTAAGGACTAATGTAGGTAAAAGGGTACGCTTGATTTCAACTCTGTGACCACAAGGCGGCGGTGACAGACTGAGACAGACAGAACACATTGATAAACTCTTAAATGTTTCACGTTTGAACTAACTTGAGACTCTGATCAGATGTGATGCTGGCCACTTCATTAAGACAGGGACCCAGGTTATCCGCTGAAGTAATAAAGCTGTCACTAACTGGACTGGCTGTAAGCAGAAAACAATCGCATGGTGGAACATGATGTATATTTATTTAAGATTCAAAAATGTCTTTCCTTTAAGTAATTTCTAATTGATCCACTGGATTTCACAGCTGGAGGCAGGATTACACTAGAAAAAACCCAGGGGTGTCATTTACTGGTGATGCTGGTCATTAGGCAAGCTGGTAAATCAAGGTTTTAAAGAGTTGTAGTTTCAAAACTGCAAAAAACTTTACACAATTTAAAGTAATTTTAAGAAGATGCCAGAGAAAGGCCTGTTGTAACCAGAGTTTTTTCCGATCTTGTGAAGCATGGAGAAATGCTGCACTGCACACTGCTGGTCAGCTTGCTGAATGAGAGCTTCTACTTTATGCATCTTTCTTGTGTATAAGAATACCAATCCGGCTATTTGGAAATATCTTTTGGTCACAAAATGGTGTGGAAACCAAAGGAGCAGCACCCATTACTCCTATAAAAGTATTATTTTATCAGTTGAGGGAATAATTTTTTTTTGTTTGTTTCAATAAGATCATGCTATGCATTGTTTTATAAATACATTAAAGCTGTGGTATTTTTATTCAAGGTTGTCAAATCTTGACAATCTCATATCTGTCAATGCAGAGTTGATATGATTTTATATCTATGAAAGATATGAGTCCTTTAGTTGCACAGGAGCTCCACTGATCTCCACCTGAAACATTGTGTGAGACCTCTTGGATCTTCAATCATTCTGTGGAAACTGTATCATGGTCTCACAAATCAGTAATGCAGATCTGGAGGAAATGAACGTCATGCGCTTTGGTCCAAAGATGAAAACAGGTTCTATCCTCAGCAGCAGGTCCTAAAGTCAGGATCTGGGATGGTATGGGGTTGGCAAAGCTCATTTCCAGTTCTGTGATAACAGCATTCATAGAACAGTGAAGCAGCATATTGAGAACATCATGGTGCCTTCAAGACCACATCTATTCCAGTGTTTTCTATGCAGAAAGCAGACCACATTTCAAAGAAGCAAAAGCTTTGGGACCCCGAAAATGTTTGAAATGGGTTGCAGCTTGAAATGCAGGAAAGTCAAACCAATCCTAGCCTTTTGCCAGTTCAAGGTATTGTGAATCCAACCAACAGGCATAGCATTATGTTCACACTAATGGTGTGTTGGTCCTCTTTCTTTCTGCCAAATCAGCCCTGACCTGTTGAGTAATTGACTGTACTAGACTCCTGAAGGTTTGCTGTAGTATCTGGCACCAATATGTTAGCGGCAGCTAAGAGCTGCAGCTTGACGATGTTCTGACCCAGTGTTCTTGCTGTCCCAACCTGGTTCAGGTCCCTATGCTTGCCCATTTTTCCTGCTTCTGACAAATCAGTGAACAAAATGCTAACTTGCTGTCTGATATAGCTATGAAGAAGAGACTGTTTTCTTCACTTTACCTGTCACTAGTCATAATGTTATGCCTGACTGTTATAGGTTTATGGATATGTGGAGTGTTGACTTTTATTCTGTTGCTCTTTAGACTCCCCATACCTAAACTGGAGGACACTATCAGGAGGTATTTAGCTGCCCAGAAACCTCTGCTGGATGGTGACCAGTTTGCGTAAGTTCCCAACAGGATTATAATATCTTTTCATCATTTGATGCTTTAAATTTAAATGTAGCTATCTTTATCTTTTGTCCTCAGAACAACAGAGAAAATTGCTCAGGATTTCCAGAACGGTGTGGGGAAAGAGCTGCATGAGGAACTGGTGGTTCAGGACAAGAACAATAAGCACACAAGCTACATCTCAGGTGAGTGTGTCACCCTTTAATGGCTTCACAGAACATCTCGGATAAATACTGGCAGTAATGAATCTGTTTAAACATCAGGTCCCTGGTTCGACATGTATCTGTCTGCACGCGACTCTGTGGTGCTCAACTCCAACCCCTTCATGTCCTTCAATCCCGATCCAAAGGAGGAGTACAACGAGCAGCTGGTGCGGTCAGCTAACATGGTGTGCTCAGCCGTGCGCTTTATGAAGACGCTGCGGGCGGGTTTACTGGAGCCGGAGGTTTTCCATCTGAACCCGGCAAAGAGCGACACGGACAGTTTCAAAAACTTCATCCGCTGGGTTCCGCCTTCCCTGTCCTGGTACGGAGCCTACATGGTGAATGCGTACCCGCTTGACATGTCTCAGTACTTCTGCCTCTTCAATTCAACCCGCATCCCAAAACACGGTGGGGATGAGCTCTTTAGTGATGAAAAAGGCAGACATCTGCTAGTGATGAGGAAAGGCAACATGTATGTATTCGATGTTGTCGACAGGGATGGGAATATGGTGAAACCGGCAGAGATCCACTCCCACTTAAAGTACATTTTGTCCGACTCCACACAGGCAGCCTCCTTCCCTCTGGGTATCCTGACCAGTGAGAACAGGGATGTTTGGGCACAGCTGAGGGAGAAGCTGGTAGCTACTGGAAATGCAGAGGCTTTGGGGTTGGTTGACAGTGCCCTCTTCTGTCTCTGCCTGGATGAAGAGAGCATGCGGGACCACATTCACATCTCCCACAACATGCTGCATGGCGACGGCCGCAACCGCTGGTATGACAAGTCCTTCAGCATCATCATAGCCAAGGACGGTCAGGCGGCTATTAACTTCGAGCACGCTTGGGGCGACGGAGTAGCTGTGCTCCGTTTCCAGAACGAGGTGTTTAAAGACACCACGGAGAAGCCGCTGGTGCACCCAGGTTCCGCCCCGGCTGCTGTGGACTCAGCCTCTGCTGTCCGCAGGCTGCAGTTCAACCTAGACAGAGAACTGGAGAATGGCGTACAGAAAGCCAAAGAGAACTTTGACTTGGCCGTATCAAAGCTTACCATCGACGCCATGGAGTTCAAGAAAGGTGGGAAGGAGCAGCTGAAGAAGAGCAAGCTGAGTCCGGACGCTGTAGCCCAGCTGTCTTTTCAGATGGCGTTCCTGAGGCAGTACGGCCAGACTGTGGCCACATATGAATCCTGCAGCACTGCAGCATTTAGGCACGGCCGCACAGAGACCATCCGACCAGCCACCGTACACACGAAACGCTGCTCACATGCCTTTGTTCATGAGCCCAGCAAGCACAGTGTGGAGGAGCTGCAGGCCATGCTCAACGAATGCTCCAAATATCACAGCCAGCTCACAAAGGAGGCAGCTATGGGTGTGTAAAAACTTTTCTGTTCTTTAAAAAACCCCAACACTTTATAAAGCACATCAAAAACGACAACAGTTCTGGCAAAGAGTGGCACAGAAAAACATAGATTTGTAATGATATAAAATGTTCATTTAAAAAATATCCCACTGGTTAAAGCTACTCAATATGTCAAAATCTCAAACATCCCAGTATCAATGTCTGCAATTCTGCAAATGCAAAGGACTGCAGTTTTTGGTAAGCAGTTCTATTTCAAGTCCGACATTTTTGTTTTGCATGTTGATAAGATATTCGGCCAGTCAGGTAGTTTCAGTGATCTAGATCTGAGTGACCAAGACACCAAAGCTCACGTAGAAGAGTGGGGAAGGGTTAATAATGAGAAAGGAAAATGTGGGTTAATTGTAACCGAGTCATCAGTGTTTAATGGTTTCCTAATATGGTCAAAATAATTTGGCTTTTTGGACAAGAATTTACAAATAAAAATGTAATGTCAAGGTCAAATCAGCTTTTTACAAAATGATCTCAGTTAATATAAATATAAAAGCCTTAGAAAATGATTGCATAAATATTCACTCCTCTCAGGCCAGTATTTAGTAGGCGTACCTTTGGCAGCAGTCACAGCACTGAGTCTGCTGCGCTTTTTCTCTACTCTTCCCTCCAGCTCTGTCAGGTTGCTCTGGGATCAGGTGTGAACAGATCATTTCAGCTCCAGCCACAAATCCTCAGTCAGATTGAGATCTTCACTCTGATTCGGCCATTCCAGAACATTCACCTTGTTATCCTAGATCCACAACTGTGTAGCTTCTGCTGGATGCTTGGGGCCGTTGTCTTCCTGGAAAGTAAATCTCGTCTCAAGTCGTAGTTCTGTGACAGGCTGATGATCCTCCAGAGTTTGGTGATATTTCCCTGTTGAAGAGAATATACAAAAAGACAAATAAAAATGAAGAAACTAAACGCTTTAAAAAAAACAAAAAAAAACGTCCAACCTGTGACACCTTTTAATGTTTCAGATCTACAAACACCTGACTCTGATGTTTGATTCCTTAAAGTATTACATGTTTAATTTATTGCTGACCAGGTAATAGTAAAAATCCCCAAATTATTTGAGTATATATTTAATAAAAAAAAAACTGTGGCCCATGAGTACTTTAGACTGGGCAAATCTGGTCCACATGGCCAAAAGTTTGGATACCACTGATATAAATAAACAATGGTCATATAAAATTATCCATAATTATTTAAATTTACAAAAAATATATCAAAAATAATTTAATAAAGAAATTAATTACAATTAGAAGTTGTATGCTAAAAGAAGTTTAGTATTAAATTTTTCTAGTCATATGGGTAACCATGAAGTGATGAAAACTCTTATCTCACGTTAAATTGTAATCCAAGACAATATCAGACCAATCATCTTAACTGGAGCGGTGTTGACCCCGCCCTCTAACCTTGATGATTAAGGTTGACAAATAAAATGAATCCATGATGTGTCGCAGCATGGGACAGTGATTTCAATAATGGGAATGGTAAGATAATGATTTTTATAAATACTTTTTTATGAATGTATTTTATTACATATTTAACTGCATTGTGACACTTTAGAGCCTCCACAGGCCCCAGCCCTGGTCTTCATTCATATGTTAACTATTTCATTCAGCTCTGCAGAAGCCTGATTCAGATATGTTGGAGAAGGGAAACATTTAGAAGTTTCAGGATGGCAGCTCCCGGGGACTGGAGTTGGTCACCCCTTGATCCCTGATCCATAATTTAAAGGAAAATATCCTAATGAGTAACTTAGATGAAGGTCAATTAAAAGGGCTCTGAACACACAAACAATAAAGCTTATTTATCTTCATGTCAGGGTCAATATAAGTTACATGTATAACCTTTGTGTTTACAGAGACTCCGCTAATGTTTTGCAGGGCTTTTGTTAGCTCAGATTTACAGCCCATCTAGCAGGGGGCTTGGATCATTAGTCTATATTTAGGAGTCCCTGCTAAAGACCTAAATCTCTAAATGTCCAACGAGTTCTTTCATGTGGCTACATTTCAACTGTAAATACTGAAGAGCAATGTGACTTGTTTTTTTTCTGTGTGAGCAGGTCAAGGGTTTGACCGCCACCTCTTCGCCCTGCGTTACCTCGCCATGTCTAAGGGCCAGGCTTTGCACAGCCTGTACACAGACCCAGCCTACGCTGCTATAAACCACAACATCCTCTCCACCAGCACACTCACTAGCCCCGCCGTCAGCCTCGGGGGCTTCGCTCCAGTGGTGCCTGATGGGTTCGGCGTTGGTTACGGTGTCCACGACAACTGGATCGGCTGCAACGTGTCCAGCTATCCTGCTCGCGACGTCCATGAGTTTCTGCAGTGTGTCCACAAGTCTTTGGAGGACATCTTCAGTGTTCTGGAAAGGAAACCTCTCAGCTAAAAAAAAAATGTAGCTGATTACATCTGTAAAACATTCTAGTGAATATTAACTTACATTAGCAGGATTTTAAAGAAGTAAATGAATCAAAAGTAAAAAGGTTTTCTTGTATGTTCTGTACATGTTGGGACTGTTATTAACTTTGATCTAGACAGCAACAGGCAGCTGCAGACGCCTCTGGAAGACGCCATCCTGGAGATGGATGCTGTGCCTTACTGAGATAATGTGAACAGAAAGCAGAACTAATCCTTACTGTAATTCATGTTATTTAACTTTCTTTACTCGTTTCTGATTGGAGGCTTGCTGTGGTTGATTGTATTTTGGAATTATCCAGGATTCCAGCTCATTTTTAATAAAAAAAAAAATCAGCGATGTTCATGACTAAAATTTCTAGATTTGTTTTTCTATAGTTTTTATTAACATTTACATTCTGGATATTTGAAGAGATTACACTTTCTAACTGCTCGAAGAGTAAACAGATTCTGTTAGTTCTATTAATCTTAAAGTTGGAACTGGCTTCAGAGAGATATTGGCCCATTCCAGGTGTTTTCTGGACTAAAATATGTTTTGTTTCAATATCTGTCCCCCTTTAACTTGCAAAATAAACCTTGGAGTCTGGCCTTCTTGCACTAAATGGACATTATTTAAAAAGGTACATTTTGTAAAACACTGGTCCGTTTGAGGAATAAAACAATTTTAAACAATACAAGCTTTAGTTCTTCAACCTGAAGTTAAAATTGACAAAAAATACAAAGTTAAATATAAATCTCCATTTGATAACCATTATCAGCTTTTTTATCTATAAAAGATTGGAAGGAAGAGCCCAGAAAACCAAACATTTTTCTAAACATTTCTTTTTCCCATCCTTGACCTAAAAATGATAAAAGAAAATGTTGTACATTTCAACACTGTGTGGGAACCCAGATCTGCTCTAAAGTCATTGAAATAAGTCAATTTACCAGAAGTAGCATTTCTGCTTACTAAATGCTCAGTGAAGTTGGGATCTGACAAATCAGGAGGACACTACTTCTATTTTCATTGTTTATTCCAAATAAAAACTTCCACCAAAAACAAATGTACAAAAGCGGTAGTTCAACAAAATCAGCTAACGTAACCAAAATGTTCCATCTACACATTCTAGATGGGCTTGATCTTGAAGTGAAGCCCAATCAGACTGAAGACAAGACATTTAAGATCCTGGACCAGGTAGTAAAACACACGAAGTCCTTCAGGATCCCTGAAATGAAGCAAAACATTTCAAGTTCAGCCCCTCTGACAGTAACACGTACACACAGTAACACACTGCTCTGCCAGCTTAAGCTGGACTCACTTTGACTGGTTGACGTCAATCAAGGAGCCAATTTTGGAAGTTGTGAATGAAATGTGCTCGTCTCCAATGACAATCTCCAACTCCTGAGAACAATGAGCACAACCACAGTTTAAAAACACTTCCGGACATGATCAATGCAATTACTCTTAAATTGGTGCTGACAAATTTCCGATTAGTAACATAAAAAAATGATAAAGTAGAATAACCTTTAATTATTTAATTTTTAACCCTCATAATGTGTGAAAGCTGTAAACACAAGCAAGTAATGCAAAAAACATGAAGGTCAGAAAGCCATTTTATGGGAGCAACACAAAATCAAATGACAACCTGAAAATGCAAAGCTGTAGCTGTTTAGGTTGGATACAATATTCTCTGTAATTTTTTATCTGAAAGTATAAGACACAAAACATAGCTCTAGTTCACATCGACTAGAGCGCCACCATCTGTCATCACATGATCAGTGTTAATGTAGAGTAGAGAACAGAGGGCTATGTTCACAATGCATGTAATCGTCACCCGAATTTGACTTTTTCCCGGCAGTCAGAACCCATTTCTGATCCTTTCACATCCAAAGAAAATCTGAATTGTGCCACTTTGGCTACGTTCACAATGCAGGTTCACAAACCACGGCTCCCCTTGCTCAACAACCTAGTAATAACACCCCCGCTTTGGGGTCATAAACCGTTTAGACTAAAATCTGATTGCGGTCACATTTAGTTTGAACAACCACCCAAAAAAATCTGAATTGAGCATCAAGACCTGCAGTGTGAATGTAGCCTTAGACTAGAGACAGCTTGGTTCGAGCAACACCTAATAGCAGAAATAAGTTGAAGTCCAAATGGTTGAAATGTTTAGAGCAGTTTCAGAAACCTTGAAACCACAATTGAGAACCATTAATATTATCGACTACTTTGAAGAACTTTTGGCTAAACAGGTGGCTAACGTTTGCCAGAGTGATTATTGAACTCATGACATTAATGATATATGCATTCCCACAATAGAGGTAATTTCTCCTGTTATCATCACTGAGTAAAATTTATTTTGCAGTTTTTCTTAAGGCAAAACCTCCCCTTAACTCAATATATCTAGAAAGAACCAAACGTAACTGCCAAGTGGACATTTTAAGGAAACATTGATTCTAACTACACAAGGAAAATAAAACAACTGTGGGCCGTTCCAAACGTGAAAGGTTAAGGATTTAAAATAAACTGTTCAGATTTCATTTAAACAAGTTCCTTCAGCAGACGTCTCAAATCAGATCTCGCCCAAATAAGATTTCTGCTGCTTTAAAAAAAAAAAAAAGGATAAAAAATAAATAAAATTTGTTTTTCTCCGTTGTAAATCAAAGTGGGATAGAACATGTGTAATATAGTGTCACGACAAACCTGTCTTCCGACCCTGTCAGGAGGTGGCCACAGTGCATCATCTTCCTTGGTGATTTCACTGTCATCAATGATGCGTTTCAGCTCCTCCATCACACTTTTGTGAACATATGCCTGGTTGGTACAAAAGGGAAAAAAACATTGGAACTATGGAAACCATTAGAAAATAAATCCGATCTCATGTCTGTGTCTACCTGATCATATCACTTAGTCATGCAGGATAACAAAAACCACTTCATCAAAATAATATATATAACAAATAAGTATTTTGTCATATTGGTATTTCTTCCGAAGAGAGTAATAACAACACTACGGAAATTCAAACATGGTCTTTTATTCATTCTGGGGGAGCAGGTTTTATGTCAAAATTAATTAGCTTAAATAGACGACAAAATTACCTCTTTCCTGATCATGACGTCATTCTTGTAGTTGCTGTTGTTTGCGTACCTCAGCTTACCTTTAAGAAAAGATTGGGATCAAAATAACATACAATAAATGAATTTCACATGAGGAAAAACCATGAACCTAAACGCCACATGGCTCATATGCTTCCAAATGAAAGTAATTATTACTGAATCTACTTAAAATATCCATAAAGTCAGTACAACATTCTAAAATGCTGATTAGTAAGATTTGCAAACATATTTGAAACTACAGAGATAATGTTGCACTCTCGATTTGCTGTGGCTCCGCTGCGGCCTGCTCATACCCAGCTGCTAACAATGTTAGCTTCACCAAAGGAAACTATAGCATCAGTTTTACCGCCAAACAACACTTACCGTCAGGTCTGAATTCAAATTCCAGAAACTCGTGTCCAAACTTTCCCTTGTGTCCGACATAATACCTCAAATAGAAGTCACTTGTGGACATATTTAGAGGCTAAATTATGCTATTTGTGATTAAGAATTACAAGCAAAACTAGCAAGAACGGCGCACAGCCAACGTTTCGATGTACGCATGCGTGCTGAGCTACGATCACGGGGGGAATTTGTATTCCGGAGTTTTGTCTTGAAGGTGTTTCCCACTGAATCTGAACAAGGTCGTACTTGAATGAACTCAACATTTTTCGTACCTTATACCAGATAGATAGATAGATAGATAGATAGATAGATAGATATAGATAGATAGATAGATAGATAGATAGATAGATAGATAGATAGATAGATAGATAGATAGATAGATAGATAGATAGATAGATAGATATTATTTGTATAATCATCATCATCAATATTATTATTTTATTATTAGGAGATGAAGAGGAAGAAGAAGATGATGATGGTCTTCTAAAAATACAAATTTTTTTAATCGAAATAACTGTTCAGAGTAAACATTTAATAGAGAATGAAAATGAGACAAGAAAAAAAGTCGTCCACAGATCAAACATTTGCCTGTAAGACAAGTTAGAGGGTTTACTTACACTATCATCCTGGCTTTGTCGCATCTTAGCAACGTCAGCCCCTCCGTCGTCTCTCCCCGAGCCCATCCGTATTCGCCGCACGTGTATAATATAAACTCTCCGTCATGGCGGCCTCGGTCTGTCAGGAGCTCGAGGACCTGTTGAATCCGCTGCCCAAGTTCGCGGATCCAGAGGACGACGCTGACGAGGCAACCAAAGCCCGGGTGATCGAGAGGTTCAGCGAGGACGACGACAGCGATCTTGGGGTCGGGGTCAGTTCTCTCCGAAAACGTTGCTCGTTTTTGCTCCAGGACACAGAGAAAAGGTATGCGGGGAAGCCAGTGTCCCGTAAACAGCTACTCAAGGATGTTGGAGGATCAGACGAGGAAGAGGGTGATAATGATGAAATAGAAGAAGATGATGAAGAGGGTTCTGTAGAGGATGAGGAGGCTGAAGATGTTGAAGGCATAAAGGGGGAAGAGGATTATGAGGACGACGATGATGATGATGAAGAGGGGGAGGATGAGGATGAGGAGAGAGAGTACTTGAGCAGAGACCAGAAACTAGATGCTAAAGTGACATCACAAGCGAAGGTCTCTGACATCACCTTGCATCAGGAAGTGGACTTTTATAAAATGACAGAGGGCATGGACGACCTGGGGATGAGCGAAGATGATGATGACGATGACAGCGGTGGGGAGTCTGGTGTCAGTGATGAGGATGAAGGCTCTGAGGACGATGAGATAGAAGACCAGCAGGATGAAGATGCTTTCCGCACGTTTTCTAAAGACCAACTAGATGCGGAGGTAGAGAAAGGCAGAGCTGTGAAAAATCAGCTGGCTCTCTGGGACCAGATGCTTGAGGGCCGGATCAAAATCCAGAAAGCCCTGGTGACGGCTAACCAGCTGCCCCAGCCGCCGACTTTCCCAGAGTTCAAGAGGAGAGGTGGGGCTGAGTACGCTGGGGCTCTGAAGAACACCCACAAAGCCCTTAAAGCTCTCCAGAGGTCCCTGCTGGAGCTGCATGACCAGCTCCTGTACCAGAGCCCAGACACGCTGTCCATCGCTGTAGGGAAGCCTCAAGCTGGGAGTGAGGAGGAGATAAACAGCAATGGAGATGATGAGGAGAGGTCAGCACAGGAAGCTGGAGCACCAAAAAGAAAGCTGGACATGGCAGAGTACCCTGACTTCATGGCCAAACGTTTTGCAGCTTTCCAGCCTTACTGCAACGCGATGCTACAGAAGTGGCACGACAAAACCCGTCTGACTATGGGCAAAAGCAGCAAAGGTTTTGGAGCATTTGAAAGGAACATTTTGACCCAGGTGGAACAGGTGTTGATGGACAAAGAGAGGCTGCTGCGGCGCACCCAGACCAGACGCTCAGAGTACAGAGTCCTAGGCAAGAAAGAGGCCTCTGCTGTGATCCCTGATAATGTCCTGGCAGAGGGAGAGGCCGGCGAGCATCACCTGAAAGCGAACACACACCTGAAAGACCTGGATGAGGACATATATGACGATGACGACTTCTACCACCAGCTCCTTAGGGAGCTCATAGAGCGCAAGACGAGCGTGGTGGACTCCAACGACCAGGTGGCGATGGGCAGGCAGTGGCTGGCCATCCAGAAGCTGCGCAGCAAGATCAAGAAGAAGGTGGACACCAAAGCCAGCAAGGGGCGCAAAGTGCGATTCCACATCCACAGCAAGCTGGTGAACTTCATGGCGCCGGTGGACCACAGCTCCATGAGTGACGAAGCACGCAGTGAACTGTATCGCGGCCTCTTCGGTCAGAACACCACAGACAGAGAATGATGTATCAAAAGGAGAATAATTTCCTTTTCAGACCCAGTGGGTCTGTGATTTAGTTATGTTAGAAAGCGCTCAAAGGACATGCCAAGTTCTTGAGAACATATTAAACATAAGAGTATGTCTTTGACCAAGGCCTGGTTTCCAATAAAAATCAGAGATGCACTAATCAGTCAGTTAGAGTTTCTGTCCATTTCCTCTTGATCAACTCTGATTAGATATTTGACTCTGATTTGATATTTGAGCTTCTCGCTCAAATACTGAAACAGATTATTTTTCCTTGTCAAATATCTGTTTCACAGCTTCATTTCCTGTCAACAGAAGCTTCCCCGAACAGCACGCAATTTGATAAACGTTTCTGAGTTCATTAACATCAGATAAAGGTTATGGACGTAAGCTTTGATGCATAAATAGGGAACGTCCTGAAATTCCCTTATTTTCTGCCCGATGCCTAAAAACTTCCTCCAACAAAGAACCTGCCATGTTTTTTCCCCTCTTTTATATTAGTCTTTAAATCAGCACATCACACTTCAAAGAAGGTATCATTTAGGAGAAGCCAGATCAGTGCATCTCTAATATGGACGTTTCCTGAGACGTGGGAAATAAGTGAACAACTAATGTAATCTTTTGTTTCATGTGATCTACTGAAGATGTGAACACAGATAAAATGTTTTTTTTTAAATGAACAGTTCTAACATACAATTACATCTGAGGTAACACAATGCAAAAACCTCATCCTGTGCAGGATTCTGACCGTACGAGATTTTCACTGCATGATTTTACTCAAAATACAGTTTCATTGTATTGTACAATAAAAATATGACATGATCTATTTTCTTAATTAAAACAGGATACAAGATTTCTACCTACTGTTGCAAAAATAACATTCAGTACAGTTGTAACATTTGTTTTAAACACCTGAGTTTATACGGGTAGTTTCCAGTGTTTTGTTCTTCATAGAGTAACATAAACCGTTTGCTGGTAATTTAATCAGACCATCAGTCAGTCAGGTTCATAAACATGCTGCGCATCACTTGCCAGCTGCTGCTGTAGAACAGCATTACCATATTAAGAGTGCAGGTGGCGCTACTTCAGTTTCCACCCCAGGACTTATTTTTTGCTGCCAGAAATCCACACAAGCAGCAGAATTTGTCTTTGAGAGAAAAGTAAGTATTCTTTCAGCCAGCTGGCTGGCAGCGTGCAATGACGTGTGAGAGAGGAGCTTACGGCTGGAGAAGACTGATCACCCCAGCGCTTTATCTGGTGACTTAATTTATTCTGTAGGAAGGGCGTTACAGAAGAATGCAGCGTAAAGGGAAAATATTTCCACCAATATCTTTTTAGGCTCAAATCGGACTTTTTTTTTTTCCCAGAGTTAAATCACTGAAAATCAACCAAAACTAAAACACATCAGAACTGATGCATGTTCTGGAGACTTTGGGTACTATTTTTGTATCATTTTCTGTCCAGGTCTAGTGCAAATAAGTTTCCTATGGAGTCTTGAAAAGTACTGGAAAGCAGAGAATTTACTGTTGGTATTTTCCAGCTCTGGGTAAGTTTGGAATAAGAAAATAGATGAGATAAGGATCTTATTTTCAAAAACCTACTTTTTCCTAAGTAATATTGTTGAAGCACGTGTTCACATTATAACTGAGATAGGTGTGAAAATGGCACAGAAATCAACTCTAATCCGGATGAAGGAGAGAAAGATTTGACTTTCTGATTACTTTAACTAGGCCCAAACAAGTCCAGCTGTAATGTTTGTGAAAAAGTGAGAGCTTTAATAAGACGTCTCAGTTTAACATAAAACAACACAAATCAGCCTTAACAGATGGAACAGCAGAGTACCTGAGAAGTTTCTAAAGACAAATCAATATAAAAATAAGAAGAAAATTTACAGCAACTTTTAGACATATTGAACTCAGTGACTACATGATAGTATACCTATTCTTTAAAGGAAGCATCTGACTGCATCCGAGTATGGGAGCAAAGTAAAATAACACTGTAAAAATTAAAATTAACTGCTCTGTAACATTTAGTAAATGTCCAGATCACATTTAACTAAACATCTGCAGCTGGTCCATAAAGTGGGGACAAAAACATGCATTTCAGACATTAGGGCACTGTTTAAATCAGAGGACCTGAGGTGCAAACTGCTTCTTTAACTTGTCTCAAAACTGATTTTAAAGAGAAAAAACAAAGCAGATACAGCTGAGGACAACAGCACAAAAACAGCAATAATCCCAAATCATTTCATTTTTAACTCTCATATATGAAAAGTTTTGTTTCCCAGAAGGATTTCAGTAAAAAATAAACTATAATCCCTGTTGTACAGACTGTTGCTGAGTGTAGGTTATGTTGTAAAGACAAGCAGCTTTGGCCTCAAATCAAACTGAAAGTAAACACGTGTGATCCTCCTGTGTGGATCATAACTTCCATAAGCTAAAGGAGGAAACTAGAACTGAAAAGAAAAGTTTGAATCAAGTTCTTCGTTTACACAGATTTTTTCAGTCTGGAAGACCACTGGAAGACATTTACAGCTTGTAGCGGCCGATCCTCACGTTGCCACCAGCGTTGTAGAGCACCTGTAGGCTATCGTTTCGTCAGGTCAGTGGGGCCGACTGCTCGACTCCACGTTGGGCTGATGCTTCATGAATCCGTACCCGCTGATCCACCCATTGAGTCGTTTGGTCAGGCCGCCATTCAGGATGTCCTGGATGTGCTGGACGATCAGGTTTATGGCAACTGCAGTGAGAGAAAAGGGGCATGTGTTACTGCCGTTGCAAGGCAATATATTTCTTCATCAAGATGAAGGGTATACATGGAGAAAACAACCACCATAACTTTTAGATTCAAATGCAATGGGGCTAAAACCCATGTTTTCTTTGCCTGTTTTGTTTCAGACGCCCTTTTTTCTCAGCTCAGACGACACTGTTTTGTCCTCACCTTGCTTCTTTAGCTCCCAGAGAAAAGGTCCACGCTCAGACATTAACTGTTAACACAGCTGTGACCTTCAAGTTATCCTTGTTGAGTCTAGTGAGGGGTTACTGACCCCCTCCCCCCAGTACTCACCAGTGTTATCAACTCCCCTTGGTATTATCACGTCTGCATACTTCTTGGTCTAAACAGCGTAAGAAAAAACACCGAGCGGTGAGGAAGGTTATTGTCCATGCTCATGGTCACAGCATGCAGACAACAGGAGCAGAATGCACACTTACTGGCAGGCAGAACTCCTCAAACGCAGGCTTCACAAAGTTGATGTACTGGGCTAGAACGCTCTCCAAGTCCCGGCCACGTTCACTTATGTCCCGCAGCACTGAGACACACAGACAGAGGATATGCCACAACGTTACCTGCAGGAATACTTGGCCTGAAAAAACATCCAATGGAAATTTCAGAAAGTGTACCAATCAAATGATATTGATTTTTATTTATGGAAACTGACTTGATGAACTGAATAAATGATAATGAATCCCCTCCATCAGTCATAAATGTGTCTAGACACCTTAAGGCCTTGAAATTCTAAGAACAGAGATTGTTTTTCTGTACGCTGTGTGTAACTGGTTGCACACACTACATGTTATTGCAAAGATTAGTCTGGTAGATCGCTGCAAAGCATTGTAGGATCCAGCGACCCCTAACTATGCAGCTTTTAAAATCCCAAACAGGGTGGTCCGTGCATTTCAGACACTGCTGATCTTCTGGGATTTTCACACACAACCATATCTCGAGTTCATAAAGAATAGTTTGAAAAAGAGAAAATCTTTAGAATGTGGAAGAAAATGCCTTGTTGATGTCAGAGGAGAATGGGCAGAATGGTTCAACATGATAGAAAGGCAACCATGGCTCAAATAACCTCCTGTTACGATCAAGGAGGCAGAATCCCATCTCTGAATGTTCAACTTGTCAAAGTTTAAAACAAGATGGGCTACAACAGCAGAAGACCAGAGCAGATGCCGCTCCTAACAGCTAAAAACAGAATACTGAGGCACTTTTGGGATGTGATGTAATCGGGGATTCGCATAATGGGTGTGCTGCAGACAATTTGGCAGCAACTGTATGATGCATCTTGTTGAATCTATGCAAGAATTAAAGCAGTTCTGAAAGCAAGAGGTGGTCCAACCCAGGAATACTAGTGGCCCAGTAAATGCATTCCTTTGGATAAACCCAGAGTGTCCTCCACTTTCTATTTGTGGACTTTTCCAAACATTTCCAAAACTGGTTAAACACCTTTTCAATTTAAGAGCATGTTTTCAATGTAAAAACTTAACACCTCTGCGTGAAAGCCGTGTGTCTGCATCTGTATCCACAAACAGTTTCATTTGGAAAAGGTCTCGAATCTCCTGAGAGTTGAACATCAGGATGCCTTCAAACAGCACCACATCTGCAGGGTACACCGTCACCTTCTCTTCCTTCCTGATAGGCAGAGAGCAAACACAAACCTCTAACGCCATCTCTGCTATGCCTCATTATGTCCACAGGGGACATCAGGTCTGCTTTAAGACCTTTAATGCAACCAGAGGTCACACAAGCTAGTATTGTTTTTTTAGAGTTTGCAAGGTCAAGATAAGACTCACCTGGAATGGGAGACAAAATCATAAACAGGGATGTGGACCGTTTTTCCCTCCTTGATGTCCCACAGAGTGGCGATTATAAGATCATTGTCAAATGCATCTAGACAGAAAGAAAGATCAAAGTAGCACCAAACAATTTCTCAGAAACGCAACTGAATTAACCATCTCTACATGGCGAAGAACTTTATGATCCTTCCTTTTAGTGAAAAAATGAGGACCACTATGATACCTGGGTGGTCAAAGTTGAACTGGCCCTTGAGTGCCTTGGCCTTCTGCTCTGGGGTCAGGACCTTGTAGAAGCTGTCCTGGCTGAGGATGGCCACTTGGCGCTGGTGATGGTCAATCTCGTTCTGTCCCAGCAGCTCCATGATTTTGTTGCACACTGATGACTGGCCAAACAGGAACACAAACACCAAGCAGAGTTATCAGAGTCACGGCCTGTTTTCTGAGTATCACTCTATCCTCTGTTAAGGTATGTCATTGGCACAACTGACTGTTCAAATAAACAATAAAAATTGTACAAAACTATTTCCGGACCACTGAGTCAAACTAGATGGATCAGTACCCCTTCCTATATTAAACAACTTATTTCCCCAACTCCTTGACTTTGAACAAAACCTCACACATCCAGTATAACTATGCTAAAACTGCATGTCAGCAATGCCAACCCTGGACACACTGTTCCTGCGATTTATGTCAACGTACTTGAGTCACATCTGTGCCAGTGTAGTCTTCAGGAGATGCGGCTTGAAATAAACACAGCAAGTGTAAAGCAATGCCAGGTTCCCTTTTTTGGTAAGGACATATATTTCAAATATTATAATATCAGTGGTTTGACGCCAAAGAGGAGTCTTCTTTTTTCTACCATTGTCTTGTAATTTTCTTGCTGTGATCCCAGAGCGGCTTGGTGTAAAGTTACAACAATGCCGACTGTTCTTAGCAGCATGTGCATGGGTGGGAAATGGACTTCCTGCACAACCAAACCCTACGAGCCAAGGGACAGCCACCAGACGCTCATCTGTGAGCTCCCTTCTCAGGCCGGGCTCCAGGTAGGGGCCTTGTTTTTACCTTTCAGGTAAAAGATATTGTTTTCTGTAGAGAAAGAAGGAAAAGCTACCTCTGGTTAATTAGTGAACATCTGCCTCAGGTTAGAGTTAAGGTATCTAATTGTTTTGTTCACCAGAAATAGCAGGATAGAGCCAGAGATGGATAGACAGATCTGGGCTACATCTGCTGTAATGAGGCTTTTGGTCAGTTCTTTAGTGGTGAAGAAGAAGTGCAGCTGAAAGGTGAAGCTCTCATTTTACCAGTTCAACCCTCACCTATGGGTATGGCATACAGATCATGAGTGAAGAGCAAGATCTCTGTCACAAAGGGGAGAAATAAGTGCCCTCTGTTAGGTGGTTTCATTTTGCCACAGAGGCACGTTGAGGAGCTCCATCATCTCAGAGGGGCTTGGAAAAATTCTGGCATCTGATCAGAATGCTTCCTGGATTGCCCATATTTGGAAGTGTTCCCAACACGTTCCATGAAGGAGACTGCAAGGCATAACCAGAGTTCACTAGCCGGGGAAGGCCTTGGGATCCTCCTGAAGTTGAAAAGTGTTGATGAGGGAGAAGAATGTCTGGGCTTCCCTGTTACCCCTGCAACTCAGTCTCCGACATGCAGGGAAACAGATGACCGTATAAATGGTCTAACATGCCATCTTCACTAAATGGTAAAGGGACTGAATTTATACAGTGCTTTTCCAGTCATACCAACAACTCAAAGTGCTTTCCACTAGAGCCACACTCACCTAATCATACATCGATAAGCAGATTGTTGGCAACTTGAGGTTAAGAGCCTTTGCCTAGGTGCACATCGACATGTAGCAGGAGGAAGCTGGGATCCCACACAGAACTTTCAGATTGCACAATGACGGCTCCTTCCACTGAGCCATATATTTTTATATTTCTTGATTTTTTTTTAAATCAAGAAATATAAAACTTTACATTTTAGCAGCCTTTTGCAGGATATAAAACCCTACGCCCTTGCTGAATATCCTCAACATCAGCAAAGCTTTAAAACAATGTAAAATCTGGCAACATTGCAATGGGGAAAAACACTCCAACATCCCTGAAATGCATAAAATGGATAACTGGATATTAAAGCATTAAACAAACCTATAGTTGTTTGCAATGAAAGTGGATTGTTTAATTTTAGCTGGTTGTTTTAGTTTATCTGTCTTTGCAGCTCACAGACAGGCTTATACATGACAAGAAGCACATTTTAACCCCCATTTAGGTAATATTACTGGAAAAACAGGTGTTCCTGTGAACAGTTACTCTCAGACAGTGGAGCATGACATCAGGAAGCAGAAACCACCAACAACTGAAAGCTCGACCACAACTGTTCTGCCGACTTAATCAGCTACACATCGAGCTTGTCGTCTGCATAAAAATGGCAAAAAAACAACAATTTTTCATTCTGCAAAGCAGCTGTGCACCAAAGCATTTTATTTCACTTTATAGAATGGACACTGAAGGACAAATACTTGCAAGCTTTAAAATTCTGCACACTTCAGGAATAACGCTGATCAATAATGGAAGGGCAGAAACAAAATATGTAATACTGGAACACTGCATGATTAGATCCATGAGAAAAGAGAGGAAGGCATATGTAATCTCATAATGAAAACTGCATCATTTTAACCTGAAGTGTTTTACGTCCTGGAGTTCTAAATGTGTTTCAGTTTACTCTGATTTGAATGTCTCTGCAGCCTCTGCGCAGCTGCTGGCAATGAACTGAAATTTCACCGACTCTCTTTTTACTTAATATCATTTTTCTATTAGGCATACTGATAATTAGGCATACTAGTAATTGATCTATGTTACTAGTCAAGCAACACAATGTGTTCTGACGACGGAAAGGATCCAAAATAATTAAGGTAAAGAAAAAAAAAAAAGAAATGCTCATATTCTTAATGAATAAAAACATCCACTGCTGGATCTCATAGAGTCGGATACAAATAGACAGAGGAATGGAACAAAGAACATGTTAGGCTGCTGTGATGGAAAGGCCAACCTTGCCGCTGGCCGTGCCGCCGGACACACCGATCAGGAACGGCTGCCGGTACCTGTCATGCTGGCCCGGGTCACCTGGCTTTGTCTCGCTGTCGCCCGTCATGCTTCATCTGGGGGCCCGAGGCGGCCTGTGTGCACGCTGGTGTGTGTTCCTGCGCTCCTCCCATTTCATCGTGATGAAAGCAGGAGGACAATGGTGACGTCAGATTACAGGAAGCGAGAAGGAGAAATTCAATTGAATTCAGTGCCAATTCACAACACATGTGGTCTTAAGGCACTTCACAAAAACAAAACGAATTTCCATCCAGTCATAGATTCTAAGTCAAGTACATACATTCCATATTGATCCTAGTTATCAAATAAATGTTGTCAAGTTCAGTTTATTATTCAAAAAAAAAAACGTTTTCTATCTAAGGAAACCTAGAAGATACCATCCAGTCATTGACTTGTCGCACTCACTCCTCCTGGACAGCTGACAGTCACTTCCATTGTGTCATTGACTTTGCAACAATTCCTCATACTGAGCATGCATGTGGCGAAAGTGGAAAGGAAAACTCTCTTCTAACAGGAAGAAAGCTCCAGCAGAACCTGGCCCAGTGTGAGCGGCTGTCTGCCATGAGCAACTGACTGAGAATACAAAAAAAAGCACTGAACCATGGGGTACTCTGTATGTTAAAGAAAAAGTTCATGGCACTCTGGGCCAGTTTTCATGGCTATAGGACCCCCCCCCACACACACACACACACCACCACCTCTTACTTGAGGTGGACTCAATGCGGACACAAAGCGGATGTCTGCGAAATGCTCAATTTTTCCGATCCTGTACACGGTGTCACACAATAAACTGCTCAGTGGGAAAAAGTCTCCGCACTGAACTGTTGTACATCACACCACTCTGAGCAACCAGTTGCTCGGAGCCTTTTGCAGTCACTAGGAACCACCTGTAAACCAGCAGTCTGGGAGCTGGAGAAGAACTGCTCTGTTAGGAACATATT
This sequence comes from Crenichthys baileyi, assembly GCA_036173005.1. Taxonomy (NCBI): domain Eukaryota; kingdom Metazoa; phylum Chordata; class Actinopteri; order Cyprinodontiformes; family Goodeidae; genus Crenichthys; species Crenichthys baileyi. The sequence goes on along the minus strand of JAHHUM010000585.1, from coordinate 1,216,628 downwards.
GAACAATCAGATCTCAGAAAGAGTAGTATAGCTATAGAGTAATAATGCTTTCCGAATAAATATATTCTAGAAAACAATGCAGCCTAATCCTCCCAGGAAATATATAGAAAAGACTATGATTAATCTTTACAAAACTTTTTCAACATCTAATGTGACATATATCTTGTATTATTTTAACTGAAAAACAAACAAATATGTTTGAGGGAAAAGTACAAAAAACAGAATGCTGCAGTAACATGGTTGCTAGTATGCAAATCGGTAAACTAATACTTTGTTGAACCTCCTTTTGATTCAGTTTCAACACATAAAGTTCATCTGCCCCAGGAGGATTTTTTTTTTTTTTTTACATTTTTCTAGATCTTTAGCTAAAGACGCAGTTTGCAGTGAGGTTGCAAAAGATCTGAACAAGGATCCGTTGTACAATACGCCATGGCACAGTACAGACAGACATCAATAACTTTCAGAAGATGTGGAATAACAGGGACCTTACTGAAACTGGACGTCTCTCCAATGCTTTTGAAAAACCAAAACAGAAAGTGGTCAGCAAAGCTCCTTAAAAAGCCTGAAAGAAACACTGGAGGAGCTGATAAGTTTTTCTTTTTGTGCTACGTGTGTTCTTCACATGATAACAACCTCCTGTTAGTCTGAACTACGGAGTTTTGTTAAAAGACAATCCTTTTCTTCCAAAGAAAACATCCAGGCCTAGCTAAAATTTCCCAAATCTTTTGGGGTAAATGTGTTTTTGTCTAATGAGACCACACTTGGAACTTTTGCTGCAAATTTTAAATGGTATAGTTGTCAACAAAATAACACAGATCATCACAAAAACACTTTACACCAACAGTCAAACATTGTGGTGGCAGCGTCAGGATTTGGGTGATGCTTTTCTTTAGATGGAACTAGGCTTTTTGTAAAGGTGAAAAAAATAATGAAGTTTTAAATGCCAGACTTAGTTTTAACACAAAACCTTCAGTCGTCTGTTAGAGAACTGAAGCAGTATTTTATTTTTCAGCATCACAAAAGAATGATTGTACTAGTAGGGGCTATCATGACAAAATGAGGCTTTTATACAATTTGAATACATGTAAGAGTCTAGAGAAGGATTGAAGCAGCAATCCCAACTTGTTCACCTACTTTTTTTGGGTTGGTTGACATTCTTCAACAGAAAAAATTAAATACAGCTATTTGTTCTTATATATCCCTACTTATCATTCCTAGTTAAAAGCTTGTTTGTGGGTGTGAGAACTTGAAAAAGGTCAAAGTAATTTCAATTAACTCATGGATGATTAATTAGTCCATTACATTCTCTTATTTCAAATTTAGTGGAGTTTTGGAACGCATCAAGAATATAAATATGTCAAAGCACAGCACTCAGTAACAACTGAGTGGAGGAAGCATCACTCTAATGCTTCCTCAGAGTAGAAGGGCTGAATAAAAAAGCTTCCCACACTTTTCAGATTATTACTTAATAATAACATGTTCTCTTGTCTTTCCATTTTAAAATAATGCATTACGCTGTGTTTATCTATCGCATAATATCACACAAATACACCTTCCAGTTTTTGGTTGAAAGGGTTTGCTGTTTTGAGTGTTTGTAACTGTGAATGAACCGGAAGTGTATCTAAGCCGTGTGTGACCTTTGTGTAATGCTGACAGAGCTGTATGAAGCTCAGTGGAGAGAAGGAGCTGCTCAGGGTTTAACTTGTAATCGAACCTTTCTTCTGTGAAGCGGCTCAGTCAGGACGTGACCACCATGAGCACCATGTTTGCAGACACCATTCTGATCGTCTTTATCTCTATCTGTACGGCGCTTTTAGCAGAAGGTGGGTAGAAATCCTCTTTAAGCCTCATGCCGTGATTAACTGTGTTCAGAAACACGACAATGTATAACAGTGTGTTATGTTTAAGTAGCAGCAGAACAATTAACTTGCTAGCACTTCCTGTAAGCTAACACAGTAGTAAACAACACTAGTCATGAAGCTCATTTCTTTCTCTTCTTTATTGTTCCTTCTTCTCTCTTACATATCTGTGCAATCATATCTCTGTAGTCACGCCACCTGTTGGCAACATAATGAACACAACACAATGTAATGTTGCTATAAGAGCTGGGACATTCTATCAGCGATAGTTTGACGAGTCATTTCTATGCTTCCTGGGACCTAAATGAGGCTTGATATTCTTTTTATACTAGCCGACAAGGCTAATGGCTAATGGCTAACATTTTGTGGTTCCGGTTAAATTTCCAAAATAAAGGCATCGCAGGAAGCTTTAGCAAGTTATTGCAAACGTGTCCTGTCAAGTACACTATCATGAACTAGAATTAGTTAAATTAGACATTTCTACTTCTTAAACTGTGTATAAATTTAGTTTTGAATGTTTTTTTAAAAACTGCAAGCATGTGCAATTACGTCTCCATGCACCATTGGTAGAGCTGTATTGTGGTGGTTGTGAGATGAAGCTTTATGAAGCCTTTCACTAGACTGTCACTGTCACTAGACTAGATGTTTTATGTGCACACAACACCCCTCCACCCCCACTGGTGAAAGACGGGTTAACAACTAAATCTTCTATAGTTAATTATAGAATACAATCCTTTATTCTCCATGGACTTTAACAAAAATGATAGGCAAATAAAGACACACAGATACCCACAACAAACAATAATACGTGTAATGCTTTCAAAATAAAATCTACAGTAAGCAACAATACAAACTGGAAAAAGTGTACTGTAAGGACTAAATAGGAACCTTAAATATTAACACGTATACCCATTTTATATCGTGCAAAATTGGGCACGAACATCTGTGCATAGAATCGATTATTATTATATTCAAAAATTTCATGCATCAGTGTTGCTATGGAAATGACCTCCAAGTAAAATAAATAAATTGATGCATTTTCAGGTTTAGTTCATGTGTTATTTTATTCATATGAATGAAATGTCAATATTTGCTTAGGGTGTAATGGGTATGTTATCATTATTCCCCTTTCATACCTTGGATCGAAAGGGGAACAGTTGTTTTCAAACTGTGGCCGTGTTCAAACAAGTTATTGGCAGTGAATATGCTTGTGCAGCTTCATTCATTTTTATTTAGAAACAAAATGTTGTTGTTGTTGTTTTCCATTTGTTTAACACATAACATTTAACCTTTGATTAAAAGACTGAGCAATCCTACATAACAATTTTAAATGGCCACTTTTGGCTGCTGCAGAATCTCTGGATCAGATCAAAACGCTGGGCACAGAATGCACCCCTGTGTCAGCAACACTAATCCATTACATGTGAGCAGATCCATTGTGGTCTGTATCTGTTTATGAATCATGTTGGTACTAACACCTCTTCGTGAACCAACGACGCTTCAAACATCAGCCACTCTTAATAAAACAACCTTCAAACACACGCTTCGCTAAACACTTCCTGGATTTGTCAACACGCCCTTCCAAGCATTGGCACAGTACATCCCATCACTATAGTACAGACACCTCTGGGGAGAGCTTAAGTAAACTAGAGGATTCTTATAAATATCTATGTAATAAAATAGATATCTAATGTCCAGTGATCATATGTTGGACTGTTTTTGTGACATTTGTAGAAATTCTGCTCTGTTTCTTTTGCAGGGATCACCTGGGTTTTAGTGTATCGAACTGAAAAGTACAAGAGGCTAAAGGCTGAGGTGGAAAAACAAAGCAAAAAGCGTAAGTCTCACAGGGGTGATCCTCATGATCTCATGGTATTTGCACTGACTTTTTACTGTTTGTTTTTCTGCTTTCAGTTGAAAAGAAAAAAGAAACCATCACTGAATCTGCAGGACGCCAGCAGAAGAAGAAAATTGGTAATAAGCCATGGAGTCCTCACAGAACCAGTTATCTCACAATAGTATTGATTTGCTGTAAATGAAGTAGGGCTGCTGAGTGTTTGGAAAACATGCAAACATGATCAGTCATTGTATATTGGGATCATGATATCGACTGCCTTTAGGCCACATTTCCCTTATTATTCTCTTTATTTCTCACAATGTTCCCATCACTTTCCATTTCTTTAGCATCCTAGTCACTAAAAATCTAAAGGTGGAGGAAGTCCATCCAACAAACCACATAAAGTTGTGTGGACAAATTAGGACACCCTACAACAGCCTGAATGATTAATTTAGTTTGGTGTGCTCCTGACTGTTGAAGTGTTAGTGTCCACCATGGTGAGATCAAGAGAGCTGCCTGAGGCCTTCAGAAAGAAGACTGTTGCAGCTTATAAGTCCAGCTAGGGGTTTAAAGAGGACTCAGGACTCAGAGGAATTATTCTACAAGGGGAGGACATTTAAAACCCCTGCCAACATGCCCAGCTCTGGTTGTCCAAGGAAGTTCACCCGGGGAGGACAACGCTAGATGATAAGAGTCTCCAAAGCCCAAAAATATCATCAAGAGTCCTACAGTAGACCGGTACTGTTTTTGAGTTGAAAGTTCATGCCTCTACAATTAGAAAGAGACGGCACAAATTTAACTTTCATGGTAGGAAGAAAAACATGAAGGCCAAACTTAAGTTTGTCTGGTTGAGAATCAGTGTTGGGCATAGTTCTGCTAATCTGCTAATAGAGGACAAATTTTACAATTAGCGCATTAGCGTTACACCATACTTTGTGAGACTCAAGGGTTGTCTGTCTAACCAGGTAGTCAGCAGCAAAGGAGCACCACAGGGGACTGTACTCTCACCATTCCTCTTCACTCTGTACACCTCAGACTTCCAGTACAAGACAGACTCCTGTCATCTGCAGAAATACTCGGATGATTCTGCAGTTGTGGGGTGGATCAGAGATGGACAAGAAGCTGAGTACATGGAGCTGGTGGACCACTTTGTGGCATGATGTGGAAACAATCATCTCATCTTGAACGTGAATAAAACAAAGGAGATGATTGTAGATTTTAAGAGAAACAGGAATAGGTCAAAAACTATTTCCATCATTGGAGAAGAGGTGGAGGTGGTGGAGGAGTGTAAATACCTCGGTGTTCACCTGGAAAACAGACTGGTGTGGAGATGCAACTGTGAAGCCATCTACAAGAAGGTACAGAGCAGACTGTACTTCTTGAGGAAGCTTAGCGTTTGCAGCAAGATGCTGCAGATCTTCTATAAGTCTGTTGTGGAGAGTGTGATCTCTTCTGCCATCATCTGCTGGGGTAGCAGCATCAGAGCCAGGGGCTTAAAAAAGCTCAACAAGCTGATAAAGAAGGCTGGCTCTGCTCTGGGGAGTCCTCTGGAACCTCTGGAGATCATTGTGCAAAGAAGAATTCTTCATAAAATGAAGAAAATTATGGAGAACCCTGAGTGTCCTCTTCATCCGACTGTTGTACAACAGCAGAGTGTCTTCAGTCAGAGGCTTCTTCAGATCTGCTGTAAGACAGACCTCTACAGGAGATCCTTCCTGCCCACAGCCATCAGCATCTACAACAGCTCCTTGGAAAAACTTGTATAATATGAGCTACAACAATAATTAATTTCCCCTATTATTAAGATGCAGACATACATACATACATATTCTAGTCAAATGTTGCATCCAAGCAGTCCTATGTGATTCTGATGTGATTCTTGCACATACAGCCCCATTCACACTGCAGGCAAATGTGGCCCAAATCGGATTTTTTTTGGGGGGGGCTTAAGCGATCAGGTCAGGCCGCTTTAAAGCAAATGTGAACGCTCATATCTGTCCCATATCTGACTTTTTCAAGTCACATTTGAGCCACATTCATATGTGGTCCTGAATCCGACTCATTTCTGATCTTTTGGAAAGTGACTCCAATTTAATTCAATTCAGTTTATTTATATAGCACCGATTCACAACACATGTCGTCTCAAAGCACTTCACAAAAGTCAGGTACATACATTCCAATTAATCTTAATCATTGAACAGTGCAGTTAGATTCAGTTATTTATTCAAATTGGATAAAAAGTTTTTCTGTCTAAGGAAACCCAGCAGATTGCATCAAGTCAGTGACTTGCAGCATTCCCTCCTCCCGGATGAGCATGTAGAGACAGTGGACAGTCACTGGCGTTGACTTTGCAGCAATCCCTCATACTGAGCATGCATGTAGCGACAGTGGAGAGGAAAAATCCCTTTTAACAGGAAGAAACCTCCAGCAGAACCAGGCTCAGTGTGAGCGGCCATCTGCCACGACCGACTGGGGGTTAGAGAGAACAGAGCAGAGACACAAAGAGAACAAAGAAGCACTGATCCAGGAGTACTTTCTATGGGAAGGAAAAGTAAATGTTAATGGATGTAGCTCCTTTAGTCGTTTCACCTAGAAAGAAAGAACAGATAAACTGAGCCAGTTTTCAAGTTTAGAGTCTGAAAGAGAGCACATAGAGTTAGTTACAGTAAAAGCTCAGTCAGTAGCTATGTCTAGGAGAGAGAAAGGGTTAAACACTGAAAGACAGGGCCATGTGGATCATCGGTAGAGGGTGAGCATTAAGTTGTTGCCACCAGAAGCTTGGATGATGCCCCTCTCCAGAAAGGTGTTACAGGTAGACACAGAGTCAGGCCAGGTGTAGCTTCTAGGAAGAGAAAAGAGAGAGAACAAAGTTAAAAGCTGAAATAACAGCAAATAATACAAAATTGAAGAGTAGTGTGAGAACGTAGCGAAGAGGGTCAAAGTGGTCATTATGTCCTCCAGCAGCCTAAGCCTATAGCAGCATAACTACAGAGATAGCTCAGGATAAACTAAGCCACTCTAACTATAAGCTTTATCAAAAAGGAAAGTTTTAAGCCTAGCCTTAAAAGTAGACAGTTTGTCCATCTAGAGCCCACTGATGGCCATTGTTATACTAAAAACCACAACGATTGGGATACCTCTCTCTGTCAGATTGACCATAACCATTGGAAAAGAGAGGGGGTCATACAGGTAGCAGAAATGGAGGGTGTGTTTGCACCTCAACCATAACTGAGCCGGTTTAGGCAAAACCTGACTCCCCCTTACTCCATCCAACAAGGGGAGAAGAAGACGGAGGTAAAATAAGGAAGATAGCTCAGGATAACCTAAGCCACTCTAACTATAAGCTTTATCAAAAAGGAAAGTTTTAAGCCTAGCCTTAAAAGTAGACAGGGTGTCCGCCTCACGGACTAAAACTCCAGTGGGAACGACCAAGGCGGATTAGATGTGACTTTGCCGTCACTTTCCATCGCAACATCACAATGCTCATGAAAGGCTCATAGGAACCGTCTGGATGTGGGACATAGTTTGTATTATTATAAAATTCGTATACAACCATTCAGAGGACTTTAAAATACCATCGAGGTTACCGAGCATGTGCTGATCTGCCCCTGCTGCAGCCCGATAAACTGGATTGCATCAAGTCTTCTGCCGGTGTAGTTGAGAGGAGAGACGCTGACATATATGATCAAAAGTTGCCCTAGACATGATAAAGTTCTGAATAAACTCGGTCTCTGTAAAGTTAACATTTCTGCCCCACCATGTTTGTGCTGTTTGAATTGGCAGTCAGATCTCCCTAAAACGGAGACTTTTACTCTCCTATTATTCACGTGTTTCCCACACATCCCCTGCTGACAATAAATGGCTTCTATTGTGCACTTAAACCAGAACACCTATTTCTCCATGTTTACTGTTGAGCTGCGCTTGACGACGCTCATATTGTTCTTATGCGCATGTGGGTCAGTTAGGAGCCGCAAACCGTTCACACTGAAGTCAAATAAAAGCAACATTTTCAAAGTAATCGGAACGACTACAGAAAAAAAAAAATCAGATTCCTGAAAAAATTAGATTTGAGCTGCAGTGGGAACATAGATATTAATGTGATGATGATTGTGATTATGTGTACTGTGGGGCTCTAAAATGAACTGTTTGTTCTGTTACAGAAAGACAGGAAGAGAAGCTGAAGAACAACAACAGAGACCTGTCCATGGTGAGACCTTTTACTGTGAACCTTCCTGTGGCTGAGATCTGTGCTGGTCTGATACATTTATGTCTTCAACATGAACTCTGTAGTTTTTGCCAAATTTTACGCAAATGCTATTTTCTATTGGTGTGTTTCTTCCTAGGTACGCATGAAGTCCATGTTTGCTATTGGCTTCTGCTTTACAGCTTTGATGGGCATGTTCAACTCCATGTAAGTTCCACATTTAGTCAAAGTAGATGTAACTATGTACAAATGAGAGGATATAAAGCTTCTTCAATCAACTGCAGTAAACCAATTGAAATTGCAACTTTTTTGCCAGCTTTGATGGAAGAGTTGTGGCCAAACTACCGTTTGTGCCACTGTCCTACATTCAGGGCCTGTCGCACCGCAACCTGCTGGGTGAAGACTACACCGACTGCTCCTTTATCTTCCTCTACATCCTCTGCACCATGTCCATCAGACAGGTGACATTCACACAACCTTCACACAACCTGCAGTTTCAGTGTTTGTGTTGACAGTTCACATTGTCTTTAGATGATTGTGCAAAAAACCTTGTTAGCTTAAAATATTTTACTGATTTTCTTTTTTTTTTGTCATGGCTCATATTGATCCCCTGACTTCATGTCAGTATGAGCATATCAGCACATGTAAAGCTATTATATATATTTACCTACTCTTTCAGTGGCATAAAAAATGACCACATTGTCTGACATTGCTTCCCTACTTCAGTTAGGCATCCCACAATCCTGTGCTGCATCATTCTGCCACATTCCGCGTGGTCCACCCCCCTCTGCCTCCAGAAACACACAAATAAGCAACGATAAGATGGAAAAAAAACATCGGTTTTTAATATCAGCTCAGTTTTACTTATCAGATTGATGCAGAAATAAATCATTTTTTAAAATAATGACTAACATCGTCTGATACTTATGTTAATGCTGATATATTGAGCTTGCTGAAACCGTGACTTCTTATATAATTTTTTTGTGAGGACATGTGTGTGAAGACCAAGACCTTTCACACGTACAGCAATAAACCTTGGTTCAATTAACATCTAAGGAAGCTGCATAGGACCAAGGAAGGAGCTTACAACAGTGGGGACCGGGCCCTGTATAAGCAGGCCAGGAACAAACTGACCAAGGGGATCAGGGCTGCTAAGAGAAGCTTCTCCGGTGACAACCTAGCTGCAGTTTGGAATGATCTTGAAAACATCACAAACTACAGGAACCTGCCCCCCCCACCCTGAGCAGACAACCTCAACAGCTTCTACTGCAGGTTTCAAAAGCAGCCAGTTACACCTCCTACCAACTCGTCTACATGTCACTCTGATGCACAAGCTCCCCATGAACCAACCAACCTCCTCTCCTCAGACCCCTTGCCTAGATTTAAGATCTCTGAGGGAGATTCAAAAAGGCCTCTTTTGGCATCAGAAGACCAGGAAATCTCCAAGATCTGACGATGTCTCCCCTTCATGCCAGATATTCTGTGCTTACTAACTTAGTCGCCATCTTCACTCATACTGAGGTTCCCTCGTGCTTCAGATCCTTCACCATCATCCTGGTCTCCACGAAACACACAATCACAGGGTTAAATGACTGCAGGCTTGTCTACTTTAAATATATTTTAATACATAAATTGTAGATTATTTAAAAGCAAAATTCATCAAACTTGACTCATCTTTCTCCACTGAGTAGAGTCTATATTGAACAGCTGCACACCAGACATGACTGTGAGATCAAAGATCAGATCAGAGAAATAAACTTGCATCCAAAATGTGTTCACTGCCAATTATTTATTATAACAAATAAGATGAAATAAGACATGTTTATGATTAAGCTTTATTTGTTATATGCATATCACACCAACCTAAACTGGAGGCGGTCCCCCAAAACAAATTCTGCTTAAGGGACCCATACAATCTTGTGATGACTCTGCTTATCCAAAAACAACCATAAGAGCTATCAGCCTTTACCCGTTTCTGAAAAACTGATTTTGATATCTGTCCTCTTTCCAGAACATTCAGAAAATGCTCGGACTCGCACCCTCCAGAGCTGCTACCAAACAGGCAGGGGGCTTCCTGGGACCTCCTCCCCAAACGGCAAAGTTTTCCTAATGAGCAAGTCATCATGGCGCCCCTACCAGAGCTTTGATGGAACTGTTTGTGCTGGAGCAAATGTCTTACATGTTGCAGCTACTATGTTGTTTGATTTTGTTGTGAGTTATGATATTTAACTTAAAGCAGAAAAACATAGAACAGAACTTATTCCTTAAATTTAGTTCACACTTTGTTCGGCTCACATCATGGACTGTTCTGAGATTTTAAACATTTACTGACACAATAACATCTGAACCGCTTTCAGTATTATTGGACGTCATCATCTATATTTTGAGTAACTTACACATTAATAAAAGTTTTATGATTATATCTTAGTATCATTTTTTTGTGTATTTTTCTCTGCAGTTTTCATTTTTCCATTCTGTTTAGACGTGAATGACACGCTAAATATGTCCAAAAAGTTCATCTAGGAATTGTCTGTATTTGGTCGAAACACGTTTTTTTTTTTTTTTTTTTTAGAGGTTTTTTACTTCGTACAACAATCCTACCTCGATCAGGTGTCTGTTTTCTCAAAATTATTCATAGCGCTCTGGCTGGGAATTGGCAGAGAAAGTAGGGGTAAAGATGAGCAGCAAGGGTTCCAAGATCAGGATTTGAAGCCTGGACAGCTGCATCAAGGACTGATGGCCTCCTTGTGTCAGGCTCTACCACTATGCCATGCACTGCCCCACCATGCCTCATTATACTGTAGAAATGGGATGTGACAGTGCTCAGGTTTATGTCTTATCTAATAAATGGTTGATAGTTATGAACTGTTTGTGCTGATATGCTGTCTTTGATTTTTAGCAAACATGGTGCTATGAACCATCGCTACTTTGGTCGCAACTCTTCAAAGGGCATTTACCCAGAAATCTTATGGTTTATTCACATCAGAATCAGCTTTATTGCCAAGTTTGTACATACAAACAAGGAATTTGACTCCAGTACACTTTGCTCTTTGGTTTTTGTTTTTGCATTACAGAATATACATATTTACAATGTAAAAATATACACATATATAAATAAATAAAAAGGTGCATTTGCAACATCTGTATGCTGTTGTTTTGTACTCTATTGAATGTTCAACAGAGAAACAGCCTGGGGAAGAAACTGTCTCTGTGGCGGCTGGTTTTAGTGAACAGCGCTCTGTAGCGTCGGCCTGAAGGCAGAACTCTAAACAGTTTTTGTGCAGGGTGTGTGGGGTCTGCAAAAGATTTTAGCAGCTCTTTTCCTGACCTAGACCTGTATAAGTCCTGGATGGAGGGAAGGTCAGCCCTGATGATTCCCCTCTGCAGACCTCAGATTATCCGTTGCAGTCTGGGACCTGTCCTTTTTTTGTGGATGAACGAACCACACTGAGATGGGATGAAGACAGGAAAAGACTGGATGATGGCAGTGTAGAAGATGACCAGCAGCTCCTGTGGGAAGGTTGTTACTTCTTAAGTTGCCTCAGGAAGTACAGTCTCTGCTAGGCCTTCTTTCGAACAGTGTCTATGTGTGAAGACCATCTCAGGTCCTCAGAGATGGTGGTTCCTAAGAACCTGAAGTGATCCAAAGCCGACAAAGGTGTTGTGAGGATGGTGAGGGGGGTGTAGGGGGTGGTGTTTTCCGAAAGTCCACCACCATCTCCACAGTCTTGAGTGGGTTTAGTTCCAGGCAGTTCTGACTACACCAGTGTATCAGGCGATCCACCTCCTGTCTGTATTGAGACTCATCACCGTCCTGGATCAGTCCAATGACAGTGGTGTCATCTGCAAAACTTCAGGAGTTTCACGGACGAGTCCGCTGAGGTGCAGTCATTTGTGTACAGGGAGAAGAGGAGTGGGGATAGAACACACCCCTGGGGGCACCAGTACTAGCTCTCAGTAGTGCCACAAAGTGGCACAGTACATGCCACTTTTCAAACCTTAGTTTGCTCCCATATTTAGTTTATCGCTTTAAGTTGGCTGAGACAACAGTGTTTTTTTAATTTCGTTTTAACAAGCCCTGCATGCTTGTATCAGCTGCCGCTCACTTTAAATACTATTTGCAAAACACCCTACAACAGTTAAGATAAAAACTGATTTCAAATACAATGAAAATAGTGTTATAACTCTTTTTACATTGATGGTCGTCATCAACTGCTTCTGTAATTGCAGATGTCTTTCCGCTATGATATGGTGTTAGTCCAAGTGTATGGTGCAGATCAGCAACCAGATTTAACTCATTGTAGAACCAGACCTGGGTCCATATTCACAAAGATTCTCCGAGTCCACTCAGAGAGTTCCTATCTTAGTCATAAAATTCCTTACAAGGAGTCTCAGCTTAAGAGTGATTCAGCAAACTGCTGAGAGCGACTCTGTGCAACAGAGATTCCTATCTTAGTGAGGAGGTGTGGTTGACCCCATTGCTAGGTGTGACGCTGTCTTCTGAGAGCTGAGACCGGTTGTCACAAAAAATATAAAACAAATGCGCTCCTAGTAATCAACAGAAAACATGCAGCCTGTAATAAGAAATGTGTAAGTCATGATGATGAAATTTATCAAAATTAAATTAACTGTCATAAAGCATCAAAATGTTTGGTACCTTATTTACATGCTCATCATTATTTTGATTTGCTTGTTATGTTTACCAACCACACTGGTTATTTTACTACTTCATCTATATCTATGTGGACACTGACCTGTCAGCATTTTACAGATTCGATTTGGTATAACAGCCAAAAAAGGTGGAGAAAACCAAACTGGACAGAGGAGCAGAGCCTGCTGTTGGCATAACTGGTTGAGGAGAATATAGGAGTGTTAGTCGTATACTTTTTGACATTTTCCAATTTGTTCAAAATGTTTCGTTTTAAAAGGATTTTACCTACTGTAAATAAATTCTCCTCTACTATGTTTGTAGTTTGTTTCACTCTTTATTTATGGTTATTCATTATTGTTTCTATTATTTATTTATCATTCCTAATATACCTTACTAGAGGTTCACCTTTAACCTGTCCTGCTGATGAAAGTATTTAATTTCCCCCGAGGGGGATGATGAGGTTAATCTTATCACTTTATTAATAATTGTATGATTGTTATAGAAGTTTATGTGCTTATTTACTGTTGTTTGTGGTATGGAGAATATATCTCCTTTCTCTCAGTCTTTCCACCATCTCCTCTGCCTAAGACACTTTTAGGCTCACTTAAAGTCCTCCTCACTACTCTTAACATTTACTCACTTTAGGAGCTCTCTTAAGGCCTAAGGTGCTTTGTGAATAACTTTTATCTTACCGAGGGAAAATTCTAAGAAAAATCTTTTTCTTAGAATGACATGACAAGGAGCTACTTTTAATCTTCAAATTTTTTGTGAACACAGACCCAGAGCCTGGATATAACAGATCCACAGCTGCTCTGTCAAATCTGGAGCAGATTTGACAGAGCAGCTGTGGATCTTCTCGTGACATGGGAAAACACGCGGTGCGGTTCTCATTGAGCCCACGGGAAGATCCACCATTAGAAGTGAACGCCATACACTTTCCCTCCAGTCCCACTGATCCCACGGCCCCTTCACCAGGGGCGGAAGGAACAGCTTTCAGTAATTGGCACAGCGTGCCGTGGTTCCAAATCTGCAGTAGCTGCTGTCAGGCCGCCCATGGCAGCTACCACGGAGAGAGGATACGCTCCTTCAAGCGGGAAGGTAATCAGGAGCTGCCCAAAGATAGGCCAGTGTCTCTGGGTTTGGCCGCTAAACGAGAAATGTGATTGGTTGTTACGAAAAAACAAAAAATAAAACAAATGCGCTCCTATTATGAATGGAGAGAAAATAACTGATCTTAGAAGTTAGACTGGATTGAGAAATGTGTAAATCATGATGAGGAAACTAACAAACTTAAGTCAATTGTCACACAGCATCAAAATGTTTGAACTTTGTTTACATGCTCATCATTATTTTGATTAGCTTAATATTATTTTTACTCACCATGCTGGTTGTTTTCCTACTAAAAATATTCATCTAGTGTCAACATTAATAACATCTATTTGTTATTAATGTGGACACTAACCTGTCAGCATTTTATAGTTATAGCCTTCTTATAATGACCAAAACAAAGTGGAGAAAAAAGGAGGAGAAAACAGAACTTGACAGAGGAGCAGAGCCTGCTGTTGGCACAGCTAATAGAGGAGAATAGAGGAGTGTTGAAATGTGGATTTGGTCTCGGGATCATGGTGTGAACAAAGAGGCAGACTTGGGAGAACACTGCCGACGCACCAGCCTGGAATGTGAGAACCACTGGTACCTGCTACAATCAAAAACTAGAGAAGAAATTGCAGCACACAAGCGAAATTCTTCAAAGACGGGGTGTTGATGAACATTTAGGGTATGGGTGACATCATCATGTACAACAGAGAAATACTTATTCATCTCATGTATATATTTTTTTCTGTGTATATAGTGTTTAGATCTACCAATATTAGGTTAGACTTTTAGAATTATTCAAATGTTTATTGTTGTGAAAGCAACTATATTTTTTGTAACTTTTGTCACTCTTTATTCATTGTTATTAATTATTGTTTCTGTTATTTATCCTTTCCAATATTACCTTACTAGAGGTTCACCTTTAACCTGTCCTGCTGATGAAACTACTTAATTCCCCCCTAGGGGGATGATAAAGTTAATCGTATCTCGATATTAATAACTGTATGAATGTTAAAGTAGTTTATGTGCTTATTTACTTGACTGTTTAGGGGGTGGATCCCTGCACCATTGAGCCGGTATTGTTATATTAATTCCTTATTGTTAATTGTTCAGAGAATATCTCTCCTTTCAGTCTTTCCACCATCTCCTCTGCTTAAGACACTCTTAGGCTCACTAAACATTCTCCTCACTACGCTTAACATTTGTTCACTTTAGCTCTCTTAAGGCCTAAGGTCCTTTGTGAATAACTTTTATCCTACCAAGGTAAAATAAAAAACATCTTTTTTTCTTAGAATGACATCACTAGGAGCTACTTTTAGTTTTAAATTTTTTTGTGAAAACAGACCCAGATCCTTTTTATTGTGTCCTGATTAGTAAAATCCGACAACTTAAAGAGGGTGCACTTTCTATTTCCCTTAACTGTAGCTATTTGGTTTCATAAAGCACAACATTATACATTAGGAAAAAAATGATACCTTAAATATTTCTTAAAGGTAGATGAATCATTCTGCACTGGTTTTCGATACAGACACTGTATTTTTTGAGGCACAGTAACTAGTTTTATCCCCTTCTGGTCCCTGGGGGCTTTTGTTTGTATAGCTTTTATTACTGCACATGACATTAAATCTACTTTAGTGTGATTTTAAATTTTGCCATTATATTTCGTAATTTCCAGTTGTTTTATTAGAGGGTCATTTACCTAATGATAATTTCCGCTCAGTCCCTCTACTTTGCATTAGATGGATTGTATTACTTAATTTGAACAAACATTTTAAAATTGCTTATCTTTTTTATGTTGTCTATATTCTGTCAAACTAAAATGAGGTATCCTTGTAAAGCCATTATCTACTAGCTTGAACTATAAAACACAGACTTGTCCCTAGCTGGGTTTCTTTTATCTTTGTCGGAGTTATTAGAGTTTAAAGTCCGCCTGGTTGGCTCAGCTTCAGCTTTGTGAACCTAACAGAAGTGAGAAGCTGTTTCTCTGACAGTAGGTGTGTCCTGGCTACTTAAAAGGGGCGTAAAATCCCGCTGCGACTGTGACTGACGTCCATCTTGCAGCGCTTCTCCCTGCTGAACACAACGGTAGTTTTTCCTACAACTTTTATCATCAACAGCAGCGCGTGCAGTCTGTCCTTCTCTGAATACGTCACGTCTAGCTAACCCTGCTCTGTTAGCGGTACCATGATATTACATAATGGAGACATTTCTCTGAAACTTTCAGGTACAGCCCGTGAAAATGGCCCAGTCCATCCTCAGCACGATGTCCAGAGCCATGACGGGAACGCTGGTGGTTACAGAGCCTCTGAATTTCTGGGCTGGAAAACGGATGAAGCCCAGGGAGGAGAAAAACGCCGAGCCCGTGTTCGAGCCTGCAACTGGTAATGCGCATGTCAAAGTTTGTTTTGGTGGTACTAAATATTAAAAAGTGACAGCAGACAAACAGGATCATATAGAGGGTTTTTGTCGGATTTATAGGAAAACTCGAATATTACTTGGGGTGGACGAGGCTGAAGTTGGCTTCCGACTCGTCACATTTATGAAGGGTTGTTTCGCTCCTGATCTGGACTAAGGGTTCAAACTGCAGGATACTCTAGAGTTAACCGTGAACTGCGTCGTCCTACACTTACCAGATATTCTTTGACCCTCCCGGTCCCTGGGGACTTTTGTTTTGTTTTAAAGATGACATTAAATCCATTTTAGGGTGATTATAAATCTTGCCATTATATTTCATAATTTCAGGTTTTGTTTTCCACTTGTTGAAAAATCTACTTCATATATTATGTTCCTGCCAGTTTCTGATGTGTGAACCTCCACCCCATTCACCAAATGTGGGAAAAAGAAATAATGCTGAATCATAAAGTCCATGTGGCAGCTTTTATGAGCTACAGGTGAAAAACAAAATGGGACCCCAGGGGTTCAAACACTTTGGTTTCATTTAAGAAAACCCAAAACTGGACGGTTCCATTTTTTTTTCTCTATCCTGTAATCCAGCTTCGCTTTAATAAACTGTGAAATTCACAGTTAATAAAATGAGTTTAGCTGTGGGCTGAACTATTGCATCACAGATCATTGATGCGTAAACTTTTACTCCTTGGCAAAACGCCAATCAAGGATGATTTTACCACACATGCCTTGCAAGCCAGAAGGAAATTTAACAAATTATTATTTATTGATTAAAAGTGCTTTATTCAGTTTAGGACAATCAATTCCAGGTTTGACCAGTCTAACTATTGAGGTTTTGTTGAATTTTGGGACTTGGACAAATAGACCTTTAGGTTTTTTGTATAAATCTAGAACTGTGTTTTAAAGAATCTATTCAGTCCCGGTTTGACTAGTCTGCCTTTCAAACACTGAAGTAGAGATAATCAAACTGAAACACAAAGGAAGCAAAACTTTACTGAAGTGCTGAATCAGCAACTACAGTTCATATACAAACTTCAGCATTGTGGGGTGTGGCATCTAGAAATATGAGCTAAATATTTGGGAGGAGAAAATAAGCTTACATAAAATGCATCACTTTTCCTTACTTCAGCGCAGCCCTCTGTAACCTATTTGGCTTCCTGTTTGCTCAGGCCGTGTCCTGTACCAGCTGGTGCCCTGTGGGGCGGAGGAGGTGGATGAAGCCATCCAGAGTGCCCACTCTGCCTACCTGAAATGGAGCAAGCTGTCTGGCATGGAGAGGGCTCGGGTCATGCTTGAGGCCGCCCGCATTACGAGGGTGAGCCGGTCAGGCGGTTTTAAAGCTGTCCAGTTTTACTGTCATTATTGTGCAACTCAAATTGGAGCTGACTGTTGCAAGCTTGAGTGAGACACTAGTTACTCATTTACAGGCTGTTTCTCAGCGTTTGTGCAAAATCACCCTTTTGTGTCTGGGTGGCCCATTTCATGCTGCATGAAGGAGTTCAACTTTTTTCTACTAATGACAACATTGTGTACATGTGAAAGCTTTTCAAGCTTCCTTCTTTTATCCACATTAAAACAGGAAAAAAGGGATGAAATTGCAAAGCTGGAGGTGATCAACAATGGCAAGTGCATCACTGAAGCTCTGGTGGATATCGATGTTGCTTGGCAGACCATGGAGTTCTACGCTGGCATGGCTGGTACACTTACAGGTGGGTGCAGCAACATCTGTTTTTGTTCTGAACTTTTCGCCTAGTCTGAGCAGGAGTTTGTGTCTTCAACGACTGCAGGTCAACACATCCAGCTCCCTGGAGGAGCCTTCGCCTACAGCAGGAGGGAGCCCCTTGGTGTGTGTGCTGGAATCGGAGCATTCAACTACCCCTTTCAGATCTCTGTAACAAAGTCTGCTCCGGCCCTGGCATGTGGTCAGTGAACAGCAATGTGTTCCAACTCTCACTTTAAGAAGTTGCCAGTAAAACATGCTGTCACAAAAAGAATGGTTGAGAGGGAGTTAAACTGTGGTTATTGTTAGGTAATGCTATGGTGTTCAAGCCGTCTCCCATGACTCCTCTGACTGCTGTGATTATGGCTGAGATCTACAAAGAGGCAGGGGTACCTGATGGCCTCTTCTGTGTGGTACAAGGTGGAGCAGAGACTGGCTCTCTGCTCTGCCACCACCCCAAGATTGCCAAAATCTCCTTCACAGGCAGCGTTCCAACAGGCAAGAAGGTACAGATGTTGGTTTAGTGCAGTAAGCATGCTTTTATTGCATATCAGAAAATATAAAAATCTGATCTGTCCTTTATCTGCTAAAACACGGAGGTGTTCACACAAACAGATGATCATTTATTCAATGCTTTTCAGCAGCAGCACCTGGATGCTGCCTGTCTTCTTAGTTTTGCCAAGATGTATTAGAATGATGCCATCCCTGCTGCTTGTCCTCTCAGATCATGGAAATGTCTGCAAAAGGGGTGAAGCAGGTGACTCTGGAACTCGGAGGAAAGTCTCCCCTCATCATCTTCAAAGACTGTGATCTGGAGAACGCTGTAAGGGGAGCGCTCATGGCCAACTTCCTGACACAAGGACAGGTGAGACTGATGGGATCCTCTCTCTTTCGGCTCGTGTTATTCAGCTGATCTAAATTAGAATGATCTCCCTGAGCTACTAGGTGTGTCTGAAATGTGTAGGTTTGCTGCAATGGAACCAGGGTGTTTGTGCAGAGGGAGATCATGCCACAGTTCCTGGAAGAAGTTGTCAAGAGGACCAAGGCCATCGCTGTGGGCGACCCACTGCTCGACAGCACCCGGATGGGGGCCATGATCAGCAAGCCCCAGCTTGACAAAGCTCTGGGGTTTGTCACTCAGGCCAAGAAGGAGGTTTGTTCAATTCTGTTGGATTGTGAGAATCATTTCTCCACTTCTGGACAGAGGCGTTCTATTCCAACACTTTTGATTTGACATCAACATAAAAGCTTATGAGTTTCCGGCTCTCATCACTACCTGTGTGTTTTGTTTTTGTCAGGGAGCCAAAGTGCTTTGTGGAGGAGAGGCTTTTGTCCCCAGTGACCCCAAACTGAAGGGGGGGTATTTTATGTCCCCCTGCGTCCTTGGTATGTCCACACCTGTCACTGTAGCACCCCCACGTGTTTTGTGTTCTGCTGTCCATCATACCTCACTCACCTTCTGTTCACAGATAACTGCAGAGATGACATGACCTGTGTTAAGGAGGAGATTTTTGGTCCAGTCATGTCTGTCCTGCCTTTTGACACTGAGGAAGAAGTGATCCAGAGAGCTAACAACACCACCTATGGACTGGCCTCTGGCGTCTTCACTAGGTGAGCAACACTCAGCAGTGGTGAAATCGCTGATGAAGGTCTCTGCCGCTTCGCTTTGAAGATGAATTTATTGCTTTCTCTTGGCTGGATTATAAAACTGCCTTCTCATGTCAACCTTTTCCTCTATAGTAGCTTTCTGAAGTTCAAGTCCAGAAGTAACCTCTTGTTAATCTTTAACCTCTACCTCCAGGGACATATCTCGAGCTCATCGTGTGGCAGAGAGGCTGGAGGCGGGGACTTGCTTCATCAATAACTACAACAACATTGCTGTGGAAATGCCGTTCGGAGGATACAAGATGTCAGGTAGGGTGTTGGGAGATTTCAACATTCAAAATGAATTCTTTCACTGTAACCTTGAAGGAAAATGAGATTTATTTCAAGAATTAATCCAAGCTCTTTAACATTTACAGGCTTTGGCAGGGAGAACGGCCAAGTGACCATTGAGTACTATTCCCAGCTGAAGACTGTGGTTGTTGAACTGGGAGACGTTGAGAATCACTTCTAAATTCTGTTTACACACAACACTAGAACTGTGACTGACATGCTTCACTTCTGTCTGCAATCTTCCTACATAGACCTGAACTTTCTATCCACAAAATGTGACTCCACCTGAGTATTGGCCAACTGTACTAACAGCATAGGTGTCTGTCGAAGCAAGAGGACTAAAAAACACGGTATCAGCATTAGGCCAACTGATACTGTGCTAAACTGAAATCTAGGAATAAAATGTTTCAGTGGCAAATGTCTCTTCTCGTTATTTCAGCTATGGTGCATGTTGTGTCTACGAGCTGAACCAAAGTGGGTTTGTCACTAAATAAAACCTTAGTAATTATGAGCATTATGCCATAAATAACTGCCATAAAATCCCACAGTAAAAAGGAAACTGAATAGGTGTCCCACCATTGCTATTTAAGTTGTTCTGCCATGCATCCTTGGACAGGTTACAACCAACTTTTTATTTTGCCGGTATAGTACTTGGTGTAAACCGAGCACACAGTTCTTTATCTGCAACTACAGACTTGAAAGTCTAAATACAGAACTTGTAGGAGTGGTCTATTTAATACAAGTACAGTTCAAACACGAAATGCCAAAGATAAAATGAATAAACAGAAAAAGTTAAAACAAGAAACAAGGGAAGCGGATATTTGTAGATGACAGCCTTTTCATTAAAATGGAAATATATAGAATAAAATGTACAATTTTTTTTTTTTTTTTTTTTTTTTATATAATTCAAAATGATTAATGCTCTGAAACTGGGTAAAAACTTTAGAATCTTGCTAAACATGGTGTGGCCTTGAGGCAAAGTTGTTTCTTCTTAATTGGAAGTTTTACACCAAACATCTCAGAGTTACTTTATATGGGCTGAGAAAGGTGTGGAACAGTTTGAGAATAAATTACACAATTGATTCAATTTGGATTTCTGTGGGTTGAAGCTGTGTTTAGTGCAAAATTGTTCATAGCTGAATAAATAACCTTTGCTATGCACTATATCAATAACTAACCATACATTCCTCTCCATCCAATCAGCATAAATACGGATCTATTTCTGTGTTGGAGAAATCTGTTGTTCCACACTGGAATATGGTTGGGGAGTGTGTGTGTGTGTGGGGGGTGACATTACAGTCACAGACCGGCCGCAATAAACCAGCTAGTTTATTAACTAATTTCTTGGGAATGCAGAACCAGAAGGAGTCGTGCTGCTTAATCCAGCCAGTTTATTTTCAATTTTCCATTTAATAAGTTAATAAACCACCGTGTCTGAGTTCCTTCACTATATTACCTTTTTTATGTAATGGGTTTTATTTCTCCATATATAATTAAGTTTATTCATAAACTTAATTTAGTGAAATAAGTTCATTTGATTAATAGATTTTATAAATTTATTGGGAACTGCATATGATTAGACAGGTTTTCCATCTTCGTAAGATAAATTCGTCCCATTAGTGACAGATCTCTCTGCAACCATTGGTTTGATTTAGATTGACATTCTTTCAGCCTGCTTTCAATATTTAAAGTTTGGAATATCTTTTGTTAAATAGATTCCTAGATATCTGATTTTGGATTTAGGTTACAACTAATATTTGCTTGAAAAGGGGGGAGAGCTGGAATGTAAAGAGGTGGCTAAATACATGGAAAGGGAATATTCAGAGTAGATCAAGATCTTTACAGATGCTTCTAAACTAGGTATATTGTTTCTAATTATAGGTTTAAATATTATGATAAATAAAAGAATAACAGATACATTAGCAGTTTATACAGAAGATTATGATCCATACTCCAGTCTAGAAGGTGGCGGTAATGAACCTAGAGGTTGTTTTCACCCGCCATAAAAAACAGAAGAAGAAGAAGCCAGTTCGTTTTATGGAACCCAACCAGACGGCTAGCTTACAGTTCAACGATGCAGGTAACTTTTATAAAACACCTCCTGGAACAAAAAGTGTTTTACTTTAACGTCTGTGTTTTATTCTGCTCATGTTAACATACGTTTGAGCACCGTTAGTTAGCCCTGCTTGCTAAGCTATGTAGCTTGTAACTGCATGGCTAAGCTTGTGTCAGTTGTCAGATGTGTTTGGTTTTTCCTCTAACAATTAGCCTCATTTTCTCCTAGCAACGCGAGGAGAAGCAGCTGGAAGCCTCGGTGGACTCTCTCATCTCTCTGGTGGCTCACGTTAAAAACGCTCTACAGAATTTCATTTACAAGCTGGAGAACGAATACGAGCGCCTGACATGGTGACTAGTTCATCATTTAACTATGGAGTTTTCTGCAGTTTGACTCATTTTGGACAGAGGCTGTCCTTAGTGTTTACAGTGTAAATATTGTGCTACTTTTGGCACATTATGCAGGCAATACTGTAGGAGGGTTTTCAGTAAATTTGTTTACTGTGTCGCAAAAGAAATAAAAATATGAATCTGACCTAAAACGGCTTTAACAGCTGAGCATATTGGCTTTTTAAAACATTCTGGGAAAATAAAAAGGACACTGAAATTGAGGGCAGAACAACTTTCCCTGCCAGGGTTCCTACACGATCTGGGAAAGCATAGAATATGATTCTAATATTTACCAGGGGGTCTGGATATGGATGGAAAAAGTAAAGAGTTTGGGGAAAATATGTGTATTACAACTGCGTGACGTCACTCCATCTTTGCGTGCTAAACTTCACGTAGAGAATAAAGAGCAACGTTGTTCCTTTAAAGCTGATATGTAGAATGTTTCAGTTGCACAACGTTTGAACACCTTTACATGCATCATATGCAGTTCTTGTAGAATACATCTGTCCAAACGAACCAGCTTTGTGTGTTGCTCACACTCAGGCCTTCTGTTCTGGACAACTTTGGGCTCCTGTCTGGTCAGCTGAACACCATCAATAAAATGCTGAAGAATGAGAAGACGCCATCCTTTCGCAGCCAGGTTATTATCCCGCTGCTCCTGTCTCAGAAGCCGGACGATGATCTGACGGTGAGGGTCGGCCCATTTAATAGTTTGTCCTCTGATTATTTTTGTTTTTTAGAATTCTGCCTCACCACTTCTTTTGTTTCTCAGGTCCTCACAGAGCAGCGCGTCCCGGTGTTCAGCCATGAAATCGTCCCAGACTACTTGCGAACCAAACCTGATCCAGAGGTGGAGGAGCAGGAAAAGCAGCTGAGCACGGAGGCGACACGTATCGGTCCTGATGTAGCACAGGTCAGTTAGATGCTGCTCTGAATAATCTCTCTGATGTTTACATTTATATTGAACAGTTGATTTTGAAAACCTATGAACAGAAACAGATCCAGGCCTTGAATAAAATGTGTTCTAATCTGCTGGAGAAGCTGAACAACCCGCGTGACGACAGAGATGCAGAAAGTGCTGGTATGTTACAGCCCTTGATTCTTGGATTTTTCTTTAGTTTCTATGTCAGGATTAAATAACCTTTTAATCATGTTTCCTTCCCAGCATCACGAATGAACAAACCATCCTTTAACCCCGGAGACACCAATGCTTTGGTTGCAGCCGTTGCATTTGGAAAAGGGCTTTCCAAGTGTAGGCCTCCTGGTCCCATGGCTCCTGGACACCCAGGGCAGGGGGCTATGATGAGCGGAGGTCCAACCTTACAGCAGGTCACCATCGGGGGTCAGCAAGGGGGTATGGGAGGACCTGTAGCTCCACAGCAGCAAGGACAGCCAGGTAAGAGACCTGGTTTCTAGCAATGACCCTGTTGCTCTAGTTTTAATGTAGTTTCCTGCATAACGTTTGGAATGAATTTGTATATTGTGATAATATCTGTAATGTTGTCTTATACAGGTTACAACTTTACATACGCTCATCATCATTTGTCCCTATTGCACTGGCTCTAGTTGGGTAGTGCGGCTCGCTCCACTCGGTTTCCCTCTACTCGGCACTGAACCTGTTCTGTTTCCATTGACCCACTGAAGGCTGGCACTATGGCTTGAAGCTCCGCCTCCAGCCGTCAGTGTAGTGAGCTGTATGAAACGATAAAAAATAAGTAATAAATAAATAGAAAATCAAAACATAAACTAAATACTAATAATGTTTGTAATATTGTATAAGGAAGAACGCTTATACATGTTTTTTTCATGTCTAAAATGATCCACTGGGATAAATATCTGGACCACAGCCCAGCCAGAACTTCAAGTAAGGCTCAGGGGTTCTGATCTGAGGGGGTGGCAGGAGAAGCAGAGAGGAGAGACACTGCTGTCTGAACTGGTTCTGCTCCAAAGTTTGCCTGAAGAAGTTACAATTGTAGGTTTTATGAGGAAGTTCTTGTCTCAGCCATGGCAATAATGAGGACAAAGACTTTAAAGAGCAAAACTGCACTGAAGTTAGTTTTAGGTTGGATATTGGATATTCGTGCTCCACGGATTTAGCGGGGTCTTTCTCCTGTTTGACCCGATGTGGACAATATAATTACGGGCAGCTGCTCTCTGCCTGCTCCCTCCTCCTGAAACATGGTGGTTGGCTTAAGGGCCGTCAGATTTCTGAATCAAACACTCTGTGTCACGATGGTTTTGTTTTGTGTGTTTTGGTTGAAATGTTTGTGCGTCTGAACAGCTGATTTAGGATGTTATTAAATATAACACTCCGCCTGCATGTAATGTAGAAAACCGGCATGGTGCCCTTTTTCTTTTCTTTCAGCCTTCAGGCATGGTTTCTGATTGGTAAATAGTAAAATTATATTTCGGTTTGACCAACTCCGGCCATTGTGGTCCTTAATATTATTGTAGTCTTTTCTCTGCCCTACCTCTTCAAAAACCTTTTCATTTCTCCTGGTCCCACAGCCAATCAGTGAACAGCAGTCTGTTCACGTCACATATAGTCCCTACTCAGCCCTGGTCGGACCTGCTGAGGAGCAGGGACCAAAAAACTAGGTACCGGTACGGGAAAAACAGTGATGGAAACGCTTACAAAGTGAGCCGAGTGGAGTAGAGCCAGGATAAATAGAGCCAGTGAAAAAGAGGCAATGGTCATTGTCATGAATGTGGACTTTTAATGAGCAGTTATTTCTATAACAAACAACTTCCACACATTACTTTGAAGTTGAAGATTTTGAAGGTTGTGCTACATCTGCATTATTCCCTTTGTTAACTTTGTGAAATACAGACGTACTAATGGCACGAAACTCTCCCTCAGCATGGTGCTGCCACCGCCATGCTTGACGGTTGGTACAGTGTTCTTTTAAAAGCTTTTTCTTGGGTTCTTGTCATTGCACCCAAATAGTTTAATGTTTGGTCCCATCTGACTACAACTTGTCCATGTAGGAAGCTGTAAGATTCAGTCCAGCTTGAAGGGGTTGATTTGATCATAGATCATCATCATCTCAGTTCATGTTGATGTGTAACTAGCTTCCCTGTGGACAGTGACACTGTGTTTCAGTGGTTTTGAGCTTAAACGGACATCAAAACTGGTTTTGGAATTGGTAGTGTTTATGTAATGACCTTGACCCCATTAAAACTGTATGAACGATGCAGAAAAGCTGTGTGTCTCTGCCAGCGCACACTCAACCAGTCCTGTTAAGAATGATATCAGGGCAAAGGCCTGTGGTGTCTTAGCAACAGGCAAAATAATAGTAGGGGCGTATGAATATATCTGCACCAAATTCTTGTTTATAAAGGTCATCATATTTAATAATATTTAAGTTATTTAATAGTCATCCCCCACAGAAAGAACAACCATTCAAAACAGGTTTAAAAAGCCCAAATATTGGTCATAGTATGAGTGTCTGTAAACCTCTGACTGACACCGTTTGATCTGATGGTTGGAGGAGGGGAGAAGTGTTAATACAACATTTCTTTTCTATCTTTGTCCTACAGGAAAAATGCCAAGCAGCATCAAGACCAACATTAAATCTGCATCTGGTTCAATGCATCCCTACAACCGATGAGCCGCCTTCTACTCGTCTGCATTGCTAACATTTCAGAGGCAGCACCATTACTAACAGGTCACCACCTCATGGAATGGATCAGGTTTTAGGAAGCTGATGCTCAGCTGTCAGGCTTGTTTGTGGCATGAGGTGAGACCTGCAGAAGGTCTCTAAACCTCATGTTTGTAGCCACTAGATGGCACTATGTCATCATTAAAGGGACTACATCAACTTTATATGTTTAAACAGTTTATGTGATGTTTTTTTTTCAATAAAAAAAACCCTAATAACATTAAGTTTTTGTTCCATGATTAGATTAAAACGCAAAGAATTAGAGTCTGCATGTATTCGGACAAAATCTACACAAAGATCCAATTCCTGCTTTGAATATCAGTTTTTTTTTTGTCTCACTTCTTTGTTCATTTTTCTTTGCTGCTCCAAAGGTGAGAGTAATAAGGGCGGACGTCGCTCTGTGTGGCCTGATAATGTCAAAGTGTTTAAGGGGGGGAATAAGGAAGTATTGCTGCTGACGTGTGAGGGGGTCCTCTCTCTGTCCACTCCGATCCCCGTCCTGCCGTGCAGCGTGGGGACAGTGCTGCTGTCACAGCGTGCAGGCCCATGGCTGACCTACATACACCCTCTGTGCCCAAACAGGCCAACGTCTCGCTGTGTCAGACGCTCTGCTGAGACAGCTCAAAGCTGCACAAGGTCACACTCGTGTTCACAGATGAAGACTAAATTATAAACAAAGACCTAACAGAAAACATCCTGCAAAAACAGGAACGTTCAGCTCATCTTCTCTTTCATATCCCGGCAGAAATGGAACGATGAGTTTCCAAGCAAATTTGTATAACAGAGTTTAAGCCTGTTCCCTACACGACTACAGAAATACGTAGTATAGAACCGTGCACAATTTAGCTTTTAAGTGTTCTATCCGATGTTCCCAACAGACGTAGAATAATAGATGTTAAATTCAGATGACTTCAGAAATACATACTGTTCTAACATGTTAATTAAAGTTGCTGTTAATACTGTTGTAGCAGAAAGAGTTGATAATGTAATATTTGTAATTGTAGAGTTCAGGTTTACATTTAAGTCCAGATTTAGGTTTTCAATGTTTATTCAACCAATAAATGGGACAGACATGTCTAAACAGTAAAACAGTACATAAGTGTACATTAAAAAAATTATATATTTATACCTCTCTGAAGTAATTAGACCCTTTAACTGCTGAGCAGCTTTTTATATGATTTTAGCGGTATTTTTAAGATTTATCTTTGGCAACAAGCTCTAAGGCTTTGAGGTTGGAAGGCCTCCGTCACATCACCCTAATCTTTAGCTCCCTCCACAGATTCTCTATGAGAAACAGGGACTCTAGCTGGGCGGCTGCAAAGCGTTAATATTACTTCCAAAATTTGCTTTTAATATCTGCATTTCATACCTGCACAAGTCTATTTCTGCAAACAAATCTGCAGCTAAAGCGATAGCTTGCAGATCTGCTGGTCCTGGCTGACTGGAAGGAAACAAGAAGAGAGTCGGCTGAAACAATAGGAAGGATTCTAAAACCCTTTGGAGAAGTTCTGAAGATGGTCGCTGTTCGGTTGGAGAACTGCAAACAAACTTCCAGGTGACCTAAAGAAGTTGTCAAAGCTTTTGATTGGAAACAGAAAGTTAACATGACTGCGTGATTTAAAATGGCGTATAAAATAATTTTTAGGCACACAAGAGACCAAGTAAGAATTTTATAGCAAATGAAACTCTCACAGTCAAATTCAATCAGGCAAGTGTATTTATGTATTGCACCATTTATGGCCAAGGTGACTGCATTTTTTTGACATGATGAGAATGAAAATATTTGACTTTTATGGCTAGGCTATAGTTAATAGCCTGGTAGTAAGGAACCAGCAGTTTTTAAAAGTTTAAAAAAAGTTTGTTCCAGAGCTGAGGGCATAAAGTCAAAACACTGCCTGGATGCTACTTCTTTTTTAGTTCTTGTCCTGGTAATACTGAGTTAGCAGATCTCTGATGACATGAAGGGTCAACAAGGTTAATACCTGAACAGCAACCCTGAAATGCATCAAGGCCCAAGAACATTCAATGCTTTATAGACCATGGACAAGAAATCTGTCATCTTACAAACAATTAGCCAAGGCAGTGAGTGACTGGTGTAATAGGACCCATTTTTTCTGGTTCTGGTAAGGACTATTGCAGCAGTGTTTTGCATGAGCTGCAACTGTCTGATTGATATTTTACAGAAACCTGTATAGAAGCCATTACAATATTCTAACCTACTGAAAATAAAAACACTAGTTTTGCTGTGTTCTGTTTTGACAGAAACCCTTTTATTCTGGTAAAGTTTATCAGAGAGTAGTATACAGATTCTGACCCATCCATCCACACTGATATTTTGGACAAACCCTCTTAGTGTAAGAAACTGTGGTCATATGGTGATATAAAATTATACATCATCATCATAGAAATGGTAAGGAGTTTTATAATACTCTATACTCTGAGCTAGAGGGGACGTGTATACATTAGTTAAAAGTAGTCCGAGACTGGAACCCTGAGGAACTCCACGTTATTTTTCTTTGCTTTGATTCATAATTGCAAAATGACAGAAGTAATCCCTGTCTGTCAAGTAAGATCTAAACCAGTTTAGCACCAGCTTGTTTACAATTCAATTTCAGTCAAAGGCAAATCAAATGTATTCCAGTTTGGTAAGCTCAGTTCAGTATAACACACAGACTTTCATGGTCAAATTCAATGTATTGGTGTTTATACAATGCACAGATACTTTACCGATGAAATTATGAAATTCCTTTTGACTGGTAGCCCAACAGAATCGGACTCAGGGAGGGTTCAGCCATCTGTTTCACCTCCTGGGGTGGTTGGAAGACTCAACTGGAATACCAAGTTCAAAGCCCCACACCAGCATCAGCTAAAACAGGAGAGAACAGAACAGAACAAAACCCTTCAGTATATGGACAGTAAAGGTTAGAAGATTGGTGCATTATGACACACCAGAGGCAGACCCGATTACAGACCTTTAAAAGCCGATTAGATCTAAGCTAAAGCTTTATGGTTAGAGAAGGTCTCTGCTTCCTAAAACCAACCTGGGAGCTAGATCCATGAAAAACAGTCACAGCTCTGGAATTAAAGGAGAAAGTGAAGGGTCAGCACTGTCCTACTGTTAAAGAAAGCAGTCTGTGGTCAGAAAGGAACAATGTTTCAACCTATTTTTGTAAAAACATATTTTCTAACAATTTCATACATAAATAATCATAGCCTCACTCACCTTTTTTATTGTTTTCAATCATCTTAGGGCATAAAAAGTTTTTTTTAAACATGAAGTTTCCAAAATGTTTCGCACATCCACTCAGGTTCACAACATGCATTTTTCTGAAAACGTAATGTGACAAACACAATGCCAAATATTGAGTGAAAACTGTAAAATAAAGTGATCACATATTATAGCATTTTCTTAAATTGTTCAGTGTATTGAAGCCGAATTTAACGTTGTGTTGTGACCAATCTGCCTTTTCTCTCCACACGTTCCTCTCATTCCTCCCTTGTTTTTACTCTGCTGCCAGCAGAGGCCAGCAATGAACATAATTACAACTAAATCATTGTTCATGGCACCAGTGGCGAACCCTGCATGAATGCTGCCCTGGGTGAGCACCTTAAACAGCTTTTTTCCCTCTGTGTTTATTTTCAATCATGCATATGATTATGAAAAAAAAACATTAACAAAACAAAAACTAAAACAAAACATGTGAATGACCACCTGAAATGTGCCTTTACCCTGACTGTTATTTTGTTACATTAGTGTTGTTCTGATATGATGATGACAACTTTAGTTTACAAAAACACAACTGGATGTTTTTTTGAACCAAACATGAATTTGACCTTGCAGCAAAATCAACAGCTCACTGTTAAAGATAAAATTATCCTTTTCTTATTATACAATGTAGTGAACCAATGTATCAAATTCTTTAATCGAAAAAATGGTAAATATATGCGATGAAAATGGTCAGTCATGTCACTGCAGTAAAAGGATGAATATGACAGTTACTCCAACAGCTGACTCTCCTGGATCATTTGTGTTTTTGTTTTATAGTCATTCATGTTTCACAGAGATAACTTTCTTTTTTCCACTAGTAAGAGCTTGCTCTGGCATGCCTTGAAACAATTCACTTGTCTTGTAATGGAGAACATGATAAGGTCCACGTCCCACTTATTATGTAGGCTTTAGGCAAATATGAAGAAACAGTTCACAGCTTTAAACTCCCACACCAGCAATGACTCAGACATGCTCCAAATTCTCTTTCAAATCCTGCACACTTCAGGCAACTTGAAAGAATTTGATTATGCAGGGTGATCCCAGAAATTTTCCAAATGTCTTTTTTCTCATGAAAGTTGGGATCAGAGGAATACATTACATTTCTGTGGGTGGCATGAGCATTCTGAGAAGCTTTGCCAAGCTGAACCGATTCCACGGGCTAAAACAGACCCACAACTAGTAATTACCGCTCCTGTTTTCAGCACAACTTTCCTTTACTGCATCGACATGTGTGCTGCATGTATTGAATGTTGCCGAGGATCACCGACATGAAGCCCTGCTGATGAGATGACAGTTAGATCAGATCATACTTAATGGGTGCTTATAACACTGAGATTAGATTTACTGGCACCCCAGGTTAAGATATCTAAATGAATCTGTTGCAGCAACATAATCTCTCACCAATACATTTAAAAAATTCAACCTGTACATTTATCCTGTGGAGAAAACATTCTGTTATGACCCCCGCCCCTCCTCCCCCTGCTGTCAACACTTTGTATTATCGCCTTTGGCCAAGGGGCAACACTTCTCGTGAAACAACTGAGAACGTTCCAGCATACAGAGAGAGGATCTTCGACGTTCGTCTTTGCACAATCTGTCTAGATCATCCAGACTCCTCAGATGTTCTCGTCTGTCTAGCTCAGACCTGTGGTTCCCCACACATTCCAAGGCCTTTGGGAGATTAACAGGCCCACCATGCCTAGCAGTGGAGTAATGTATCTATCCTTAGTTTAATGCCAAACACCCTCAACTTTTAAATCCTAAAAAGCTCACTCTTACTCTCGTCTGACCAAAGCACACAGTTTGTTGCAGTGACACTTAGAAAGCTCCAGACATGCTAGAAATGTAAACCTGTCAAATGTAAACAGACTGTGTCCCGACATGGCTTTTTAACAATTATCTATTGCTACTCCTTCATTTTCAACAGTGGGGGAACAAATTCATGTTCCGCTCCCCCAAAGAAATCTGATTGCTCCAGCAGTCCAACAAATTTACAAAGTTAATCCTCATTATAATTTGTTTTTAAATAAACAAAAGATGAATATTAGAAATGAATTCTTAAATTTCTGTCTCCCCTGTCTTCACCACTAAGCCGTCTCCATCCAGTTCACCCTGTACACCCCAGCTGCTTTGTCTCAGTGGGATCTCTTCAGTGTTAGCTTACAGCAATGGACAGGAAAAAATCTGAATCAGTTTTTTTAACAGTTATGATAATACTGCATTTCTCTCATTCCTCGCAAATGTGACAAAATACAAAATTTTGCACAACATTGCAGACTACAGACGTGATTACCCTACAACAAAGCTGCCTGCAGAGAAGGGGTCTAATAGTTGTCATGGAGACTTGGTGACCCAACAATGTCATTTTCTGTTGCAGTTCTCTAACGGTGAGCTGTTTAGATTCGACCTCTCTTACCTTCCTCCTCCCTGTGCGTAGCGCCAGGAGAAAATCAACTCCCGAATATAGAAATGGGAATGTTTAGTTGGGTGACTATTTTCTGACTTCTACTTTTTCTAAAGGCATGTTCTCAAATCTTTCTCATTTTGAAGTGTGGCTAAGATAATTGCTCATGTCATATTTATAACCATAAGAAACAGGAAATGTTTCATTACTTAGTAAAAGTTTCTCAACTGTCTGATTAGCATATAAAGTAATGCATAAATCACAAATATGTGAAGTGATGTGAAGTGGCTATTTAAGGTTGCCCAGTCTGTCTCTTTTTTTAGTCTAGAAAAATACATTAACAACGAATTTGTTTTAAGCTCCTCCCACCTAAAAACACAGATGCTGAAGGTCAGGCTGGGTTTGATCAAGCCCAACCACCTGTCAACCACATTTAAACATTTTCACTCCTTTCACTTTTCACTCACTATTTCACATGTTTAAAGGGCATACAACCTCTCTTCTTCTATTGGACAGCAGTATTGAGAAGAGTGTTGCTTTCTAAGGTTCTTGCTGATGCCTTTCCTCTCTGGCATTGTGTTCTCTTTGAGAGTTTTGTATACTTGAAGTTAGGTCTACATCCAGAATCCCAAGACTTGAAACCTTCTTT
Source organism: Crenichthys baileyi (assembly GCA_036173005.1). NCBI lineage: Eukaryota > Metazoa > Chordata > Actinopteri > Cyprinodontiformes > Goodeidae > Crenichthys > Crenichthys baileyi. Next base: position 1,184,493 of record JAHHUM010000585.1, on the reverse strand, counting down.
TTACCAACACTGTATGGAAGAAAACTACGTGTGGCAAAAATGAATAAAAATCCGTTTTTTGTTGAACGTCAGCGTTTCACTTTAAAATCATTAAGAGTGTATTTCTTTTAAATTTGATGTAAGCCCCATGAAACAGCTCAGATATTGTGGTTGGTTGGATTTGCATCTTTTCTACCATGTAAAGTGGGTAATGATCATTAAAGACCTGTATAGCATTTGTCATGGTGCAGCATGATACCCAGCTTGTTTGTTAAAGCATGAGGAATGAAAGAGAACATCCAGTGATTGTACTCTGAAAAGGATTTGCACCTTTTTACTGCAGTGACTGAATCAGCCTCACAATGCCTTTTGGTTTGCAAAGGCTCATGAATAAATTAAACCTGTCCAGCACTTCCATCCTTAAATGGTGGCTAGAAAAAGGTGTTTGATAGAAACTGGGAGGCCCATCCATGTAATTACATGTGATCATGTTTGCATATGTCACTCCCACGGTCTCTGTCATGCTCTCTGATTCCTAACGCTCCCGGGAGCCTCATTCTAATCTGCAATGTGATGTTTAAACCTCTTCCCCTCTTATTTTTTTTCCAGAGGTGGGATGAATCGGAGGCTCAGAATCAGACATCCTGTCTGGTTTATCTGGAGGAGAAAGATAAGTGTGGATCCAGCCTCTGTCGGGGAATGCACATTAGCTGTGCCTCGGAGGGAGTTCATGGTGTGGGGAAAGGTGGTGGAGGGGGAGGAGGTGCCTGTCTGGCAGAAGCTGCACAGCTTTCACTCACTCTAGGAACTGTGAAAACGCCCCCTGCCCCCCCCCGTGCAACAGCGCAGTTGGAAGTCAGAAGTGCAAAGTTATCCAGAGGTGTTGGGCTGACACGCCCACAATGTGTTAACTTGTGTCCTACAGTGACTTCTGACCCTGTTACCAAAGTCTGGAGGAGAAGCATCACCAGGGCGCACAAGTTTGCAGGAGACAATGTATACTGTAAAAATTTGTGGGTTAAAATCAACCCAATTTGGGTTATTTTGCTTACTCAGTCCTAAGTCACCCCTCTGAAGCCTGACATCCACTTCCTGAGACTGAACTGTTGAAATAAGGCAAAAATTTAATAACAAACTTACTAGTCATCAAAAGCAGGGATGATCTGGAAATATCATTTAGACATCAACAAAGAGGTAACACATGACTTGCATATTAGGACCAAACCTCTTAACCACAAAATCTAGTAGCAGTATGCAAACACATCAAACTGAACTGGAAACATCTGCATACACAGAACGTAAGTCACAGATGTAGAACAAGAAGTAGATCCTGAAAACAACCTTTACATCAGTATTAATGACAGCTCCAATTATTATACAGAAAGTCAGTTTAATCAAATGTTTTCATCAAGACAAAATGTATCAGTAATTCACCTTAATAGCAGAAGCCTAGATACCAACTTTCAGCACATTTGAGAGTACATTAAACAGTTTATTAATCCATTCAGTATTATAACTACTTTAGAAACTTGGATCCACCCTGAGAAAGGAGTGGATTTTGTAATGGATGGATGTGAATTAAAATATCAGAACAGAACAAACAAAAGCTGAGGAGGTGTAGCAATATATGTGGAAAAAAGCTTAACATTTACGGTAGTGGAGAGATTGGCAGTAGGAGCAGATGATCTGTTAAAATGTGTCACTGTGGAGATCTGTGTTGAAAGGATGAAACATCTTATTGTTGGTTGTGTTTATAGGCTCCAGGATCCAGTGTGGATGGAAAACACATTTTCCAAATGTTTGAGACCATTATATGGACTTGTTGAATACAGAAAATCTTAAATCATAAATTAACAGAAGAGTTTATCAATACTATGAACAGCATGGGCTTGTATCCAAACATCACCAGACCCAGTTGAATTACTTACATATTCTGCTACATTAATAGATTAATATATTGACAAATAATATGGAAAACAATGTATAGAGTGGGCGCCTATATAACAAAATAAGTGATCACTTACCTGCTTATATCGTCTATGGCTGTAAATATAGTTAATGGAAAACATCCAACCATTTAAACAGGGTGAGGACAGAGGAAAATATAAATGCATTTAAAATTGGCTAAAACAGAACTGGGATGTGCTTTGAGGGAAGGAGGAACTTAACAAAGCCTATGACAAGTTTCTAAGGATATTTGCAAGATTATACAATAAGAATTGTGCTGTAAAACGATACAATATTGGTCAAAAGCAAAAAGATAGCCAATGGATTACTTAAGGTATAAAACTACCTGCAAGAAGAAGAAGAATGCTCTTTACAGAGAGTTTATAAAATAAAAGAGAGAAGAAAAGCAAAAGAAAGAATGTACAAAGTTTATCCAAATAAACTTTTTAATAACATTAGAATCTATAGCAGGAATATTATAATAAAACATTACAGAAGAATAAAAACAGTATTAAAGGTATGTGGAAGGTATTAAACAGTATTAGTAGAAACAGGTTTGACAAAGTAACGTACACTAAACATTTTGTTGAAAATGAAACAACTATAAAATATGTGGATTAGGCAGGTAATGTGTTCAGTAGTTTTTTGTAAAGGTGGTGCCAAAGCTGGTGCTTTAAAATCTGATCTAAGGATAAACCAGGAGGATGCGAATCCCAGCTCAATTTTTCTTGAACCCATAAAAGAAAAATAAATAATAAAAACTGTACAAAAAGCTCAAAATAAAATATCAGCTGATTGTAACAATGTTGATATGATAATTGTAAAAAAGTAAATGAAGAAATTAAAACACTTGCACACATTTGTAAGTTGTCTTTTAACACCGCTTCATTTTCAAATAACATGAAAATAGCTGAAGAAATTCTCCTTTATAAAGCAGGTGACAGACATCATTTTACACACAGATTCTAGAACTCTTTAGAGATAGGTTAAATGATTTCATTCAGAAACACAAACTACTTTCTGACTCTCAATAGGGTTTCAGAAAAGAAAGATCCACATCTCTACCATTACTGGAATAGCTGCAAGACATTTCAAATGCGCTAGACTGCAGGGAAACATCTAAAACCTGCAGGGCAGTGTGCCTCTTGGACCAGGGTTGAAAAACACAGCAAGATATGCAGCAGGAATATTTATAGACCTAAAGAAAGCATTTGATACCATAGATCATAGGATATTATTTGTAAAACTGGAGCATTATGGCTCCAGTTTTGTATTATGTGAATTATAATCACCTTACATCAACATAAATTGTTGAGTTCCTCAAGGGTCGGTTTTGGGTCGCAAACTGTTCATACATTGGAAAACTAAAAATAATGGATTAAATACCAGTAATGGTGAATAATATCTCTATTGAATACAAATTTCTGGATGTTGCGCTGGATCATAAAATCTGCTGAAAGTAACACATTAAACATATAAAAGCAAAAAGTGTTTTGCAGTGTTGGCAAAAACAAGACGTGCTAAACCAGGAATCCCTAAAGATACCACCCTGTTCAATGGTGTCATACTTTAATTACTGGGTGGAGGTTTGGGGAAACACATACAAATGCACTTTACAGCCGCTTTGCACATGACAAAAATAGAGCAGTCAGGACAATTCATAAGGTGGGATATCAAGAGCACACAAAATCACTGTTTTTAAAGTTATATATATACTGTATATATTCAACATGATTGGAAACGTGGGATGTGTTGTGTACGTATAATGGATTATATAGAATAGAAAAAGGGTTGTTTTTGGTTATTTTGATAAAGATCAATGTAGCTGTATGGATATCTTACAGGAGACTGTTTGCAGACAATATATGGTGTAGACTGCATGGCAATATATTAATAGTAAATATAGATTATGAAAGTGTGGAAATTGTGACATGGAGGACAAATTGTAAACATTTTTAACGTGGGACGTGTTTAAATTCTATATTCTTGACAGAAATGCATAATGTTTACACTGGATGAGTCAGATGGGGATATGATTCAATAAGCAGTGGCTTCTTCCTACTCCCTTTCATACTGAATATGAAAGTCTTGTTTTTATGTTTGTTTGATATGTTTATGTTCAAAATAAAGATTTAAATTAAACTGAGTTAAATTATAATTCAAAGTCAGATGTGGACCAATCAAGGCCTGCTGGGCGGGTTGCTTAGAGGTTTGACTCAACATACTGGGTTCAGGTTTCGACCCAAAAAAGTGATTAAGTGACTAACGTTTAGAGCTGCCATAACTTGTCAATATAAAGGGTGTAAATATTTGTAAACATTACAATGTGTTCATGTGAAGCAAAACTGTACAAAGAAGTTCTTAAAGTTCATAAAAGGTTTCCAATGAACAGGACATTGGTCACAAAGGATGGTGAAGAGGTGCAGAGCTGCGGAATGCACAAATCATAACAAGAGGAACCAATGAAAAAGACACGTTTTCCTTTTACTTGCACAACTACAGCACATTGTGCTGTATGGTTGTTAAAAGATTTTCACATTTTTTTTGCTCTAAGCGAGATATTTCAAAATACTCTAAGTCAGTTTTCAGCAGTAGGAAATGTCTTTCTTGCTATCTTGGAAGTGTGATGGTGATTATATGAAGACTGTGTGCTGGCTCTGTAATTAGCTTTATTTTGCTGCACAATTTAAAGCCAAGTCGTAAAAGAATGTAAGTTGAACCATCGTCTGAACCTATGGAAAAGATTCTTGTCCTTGCTCACCATCCATACTGCTCCTATAAGGCCAATTTTCAAGGTCTTAAAATAGGATTTTCTGTGTGAATCTGTCTGGATATTTAGAAAAAATGTACTTTTTCATTTTGTTAAGCTTCTAAATGACCTCCATGAAGTTAGAGTGCATGTCTGTTAACTACATGTTTGAGAAAACATTTCCATCCATATCTGTTTGATTAACTCAGTTCCTGGGTGTGGCAACGTGCAGGTTAATGCAGCACTGACTTTTACTGATAACTACATCCGGACGTTATACTCAATCTATACAATATTTTCTGTCTGTATCAACTTTATGATCAGGTCTTTGGCCAAAGTGTAAACGCTGATCATAGCTAGCACTAGCAGGCAACAGCAGGTAGCCTAATGTTCAGAGCTCTCAAGCCTCACGCAATGAGCGTGAGACACATGCATTTTCTTGACTTCACATGCCACACGACATTCCTCACGCTGAAAGTAACAAAGCTAGAGGTGGGCGGATCGACTCAAAATACGGATGCCAAGTCGGGATCAGTATCGGATCAATAGGCTACTACTTAGTTTCAAATTCTCTTCTATGTCCACCAAATTTCTCGAAATACTTCAGAGTTCAGCGGAGCGCAGATTCTCTCTTTGTGCAAACAGCTTCTCTCTCTGCGCCTCCCCTCCCCGCTCTGCCGGAAGAGGGCCCTGATGGCGGCCCGTGATGGCGGCAAGAAAGAGAAGCGCTTTGTGGACGTTATTCACTGCAGCTGATAAGGACAGTGCCACATGATGTGTGCAGAAAAGTCATTGCCACTGGGGAACACCACTAATTTACAGAAACATATAAAATCAGTTCACCCTCAAGAGAACTCCGAGCTGCAAAAACAGTTGAGGAAGAAGGAGAGAGATCCCCAAACACAAGAGAACCCCGACGAGAGACTGAGGTCTCTGGCACAGGCTTTTCAGCCAAATATTCAGGTCATCTCCAGCATAAAGAAATGTTTTCCACAGTGTAATTGGTGATCAGAGATACATTTTTAGCACACAGTTATCAACTAATATATATTCAGCCAGTTGAAAAAAAATCTTGTTTTTTGGAACTCAAAAATGTACAATTACATAAAGATATACACCTTAACCCTGAAATATGAATATGGCTGAATACAATGACCCTTTGTGTTAACTGTTGAAGGAAAAATAGTATTCATATTTCGCCTATATGCATATTAGAGTTAGTCTTTATCATAATAATTTTGTTATTTCATCTAGATAATTCACAAATAGCCATATATTAGGGAATTATTTTAGTATTTTTATACCGTTACATACTTTTATATTGATGTAGTTAGTGAATAAAAACAGTCTGATCAACCCATAAATGAGCTGCCTTTATAAATGTGGCTCCATATGAAGGAAAATAAACTGGCTTTCCAATGGTATGAAATGTACAACAAAAAAATCATTGAGTAAACACAAATTTCCATCCTTTTGTTTCAAGTCCCCACAGCTCAGGGAACCTAAAATCTTCTAAAGGCTTGAAAGGCTACAGCATGGTATAAAAATAAATCAGAAACACACTTAAACCAAGAACCCATGTGTTTGCTGATTCTGACCTCATGTTTGGTTAGACTTCCCAACATTATAGTTGGATTTAAACTAAAGATATAATCCAGCAGTTTTTAGAGTGTACAACCTGCACATGAAAAATAACAAAATGGCAACGTATGCAACAACAAAAAAAGGGTTTATTTGGAATAGGCATTGCCAATACAAATAAAAGAGACCAGAAACCCTACACCTTTCAGCTAACAGACAACAGAGTGTGATTTGTAATTAAAAAGACAATATTTCTCCATTTGATACTTTTTTTTACATAATCAGAGATCTTCAAAGTTAAAACCTGTCAAGAAAAAGGTTCCACGATTTCACTCTGAAATCCTTATAAAAAAGACGGTAACATTCAAAACACTGCAGTACGTTATTTTATTGAAGAACAAAAAGACATGCAACAAATAAAACATTTCATGTTTTACAAATTGTTCCTTTCTCCTCCCATGTCTCTTTTCTTTTATAACCCAAAACTAAAAAGCGTCATCACATGAAGCTTCAGTTATATTTGACAGGCAAATGTGAAAAGAAGTGTTGCGCCTTCTTTGAAAAAAAAAAATGGAAAAAAAAAATAAAAAATTCTCGAGTTTTCCTTGCATGGCCGGCGCTGTCAGTTCTGTCCGATGCCTTCAGAAGACGTGAGTGAGGCAGGTTCTTCAACGCTGCACGGCCCCTCAGGTGAGTCAAGGTGGGGGTGGGGGGTGTGGGGGGGGGGTCCTGTTCTCAGTCATCCCAATACGTTTGTCTGGTGACACCAACGCTGGAGCTCTGAAATCTATGATTTCAAACAAGTGTAATAAATACAAACACGCCGACACCTTTAGAAAATAATAGAAACAACATGGTTTTCAGGCAGTTTTGTGACGTTTGTGGACTGAATTTAGTTTCCTGTTGGCCTAAAAAGCAAAGGTCTCCATTAGAACCTCCTCAGAATAGCAGGCTTCAGTCTATGGTCTGAGTACATGGGAACATAAAAAAAAAAAAGAGATACCGTCCAAATCCAAAGATGTGAAAGAAGAGTAAAGGTGCATATCTACATACTGTATACAGGGCATTCTGGGGCTAATTAAACACACAGCGGTGGCATCGAGAGAAACAGCACAAAATAAACGCAGATGATTTATTGAGACAGAAAAACTATGTGTCGCCAGGGTAACGGTTTCTTTTTGGATTCCTAGAAACACTTCTGTATTCACACTGCTTTTATTTGGTACAGGAGCATAAGGAGAACCCTACTGGTCCTGCAGAGGACCAGACCCTTCTAAAGCTGATTCCAATGTTTAAAATTCAAAGATTTTTGGTATCAAAGTATGTTCACGTCTCTGTGGTGCGAGAGCTTCTATAATCATGATTAGCTCCGATAAAAACGTATTCTGTACATACAACGCAAGTCACAGACTGATGCTCACATTTTGGATTGATTCATGTAGATAAGTGAGGTGTCACTTTAAGAACAGAGAACAAGGTAAAATGAAGCTTCATCTGTGCCAAATATTCATAAAGGTTTTTCTCTGGTTTCTTCCCAACTGGACATTTTGAGAGTGGAAAAATGTTTCTTTCTTACTCTACATTTGGCACAAAATCAGTCCAGTGTGTTCTGCACCGCATGTGATGTTCTGTGGGATAATGTTTGGACATGTATGTTCTGAAGTAAATAAAAAGGGACTGTGTTACCCGCCCGCCCCCAACACTATAACACTTAGATTTGGTTACCAGCAGTATTTGGCCTGATATACAGAATCTGAACAGGTAGCGATGAGTATGACTTCTATGGTTATGGATACTGTCCTCCAATCAGCAGGCTTCATTGTGCTTTATTTCATACTGACCTGCTGTACTAGTCCTTGTCACTTTCTGGTTTCTGATATATTTTCCAGGATGTACTACAAACCGCGCCTAGGCACGGGGCGGAACATTTGTCCAAATTTGGGTCAATTTATAAACCTCTCATTTAATCCTTAACTGGACTGTGACACTGGGTTAAATGTTGTCAAAAACACAACTAGTGTGGCGACAAAACTACTGGATCACTTTAACCCAAGCCTGAATACTTTTTATTTTACTACATGACTCAACAACAGTGCCTTGCAAAACTATTTTTAGCCCTGGAACTTTTTCACATTTTATCATTTTACAACCACCAACTAACTCTGTATGTTACTCTCAACACACCATCCAAGGTTCACCTTCCAACAGGAGAACAACCCTAAACATACAGCCAGAGCGACAATGGAATGGTTTACATCAAAGCATATTCATGTGTTGGAATGGCCCAGTCAAAGTCCAGACATAAATCTGATCACAGATGCTCTCCATCCAGTCGGCTGAAGTTGAGCTTTTCTGCAGAGAACAATGGGCCAAAATGTCAGTCTGTAGATGTGCAAAGCTGCTAGAGACATATTACACATTTTTTTACAGATTTATATTTGTACAGAATTTGCAGAAATTTTATTTGTAACATAAATTTCTAAATTTCTCATCATCTTCCTAGTTATGCACAATTTTGTGTTATGTCACATAAAATCCACCAATAAAACACTGAAGTTTGTGGTTGCAACCTGACAAAATGTGGAAATGTTCCTTTTACAAGACACTCAAAGAATGGCATGAATTTTGTTAGGGCAGAAGATAAAACCGAACCCAGATTCACCTCCAGGGCTGGACTTTGGCACTACAGATGAATGAAAACAACCTGACTACAGGAACAGAAAGAGACTTTAAATTAGGGGTTGCATTTGAATTGTTTGCTGTGTTGGAATTTAAATCAGAGGTAGTGTGAGTGGGCTTTATGTAACCAGACGTCGGGCTTGATGCTGCTGACTGTGAGCGTACAGTATGAATTTATAAGAAAACGTGAAATACAAAGAGGCAACTTGGACATCGAGTGGAAAATATACAAACTGTGAAGTCCAGACATGAGTCCCTTTTGCAGGCTGGGTAAGCTGCTGTGGAGGTCCAGACAGAAAAAAAAGGTTTTTGTCCTTAATGGTGGAAGCATCGTCCCCAGTCCCCAACTGCCTTGGGTCACATCCAGTCCTGCAGGATGGATAGGGATTTCAATTCTGGGAGGAAAAACCCAGAGGGGAAGTGAAGGTGGGAATCAGAGAACAGAGGAGTGAGGGGGTGGAGGATCAGTTGGAGGTGTCGGAGTGAACACTTCCGGGTCCTTCTGTGGGTGAAGTCACTGATGAGGGGGTCGGAGCATCGGGCCAGCCACCGTTTGCCTGGTAGAAGAAGAGAGGAGGTGGTGAGTCTGCTGCTTCCATGATCAGATACAGCTCAGACACACTGAGGAGAAATAAACTGCTCTCCAGAAGATGCTGAGAACTGCACATTGGTTTCATTTAGACGGCTCCGATTCGAGGTTAAAGCATTTTAACCCAGAGGGAAATATTTAAGCCATGTATACTTTGGATCAGACTGCATGCACTTCTTGTTTTAAAAATCACTAAAGTTAACATCTTTCCACCCTCCAAAAACAAACATATGACAACAAACCCAAAATGAACTTGGCATACATGATCATTCCTGATGATTGGAACAGGAAAACCTGCTGAGGCCTGGATGATAAACCAGCATGATCATGAAACCATAACCAGTTATTAGCAGCCACACCACTTTACTTTAATTAAATTCATAAAAATATCAACAATAGCAGGGCTGTCAGTACTAGAAACAGAACAAGCCTAAAAACAGCCACACATGAATCAAAATGTGAAAAGACCTTCAGAAAGCTGGAGAGCAACTGATCTGGGCCACTAAGATAACTGAAGAAACAAGAACAACTCTGCTGGGATTTTTACACAGACAGGATAACATGAGGAATCTTTTCAAAAAGTAGATGAACCAAATGTATACTGTTTGTGACACTTACTTCAGAAAAAGAGGCTTATGTTGGATTCATTTAACAAAAGGGTCTCATTTCAGTGTGTTTGAGAACAAAAAGAAACAGTGTGGAACCATGTAGAACTGCTGTTCTATGGGAAGTATTTATGGGATGTCTGCCCAGTCATTCTCCACAACTAACAATGAGGGCTGCTGAGACGGGTTCATTCTGGAACTGAAATACGTCCAAAGTTTTTTTTTTTTTTTTTAAAAGAAAAAAGTTGCCTTTTATGTGAGAATAAAAAATGTGTAAAAAAAGTCCCGCCGAGAAGTGAACAGATTTCTGAGCGCGCACCCCCCCCCCCCCCCATTTCAGGCCATGGCTACATAAATCACAAGCAAACAGCCGGGCTGACAGATATCCTGCTCTTACATTATGCATTGCAGGGCTTCTTTACAGGCTAGAGCAGTGAATAACACAGCGTACTGTGGCAGTGTAAGATGTGGTAGAGCAAGCAGGCGTCCAAGGAGAACTGCATCTTTGAGGTCAAAGGACTGGGCCTGAATACGTAAGCGGCCTCTCAGGGTTAGTGCAGCTGGCTGTGGCATGTGCTCCAAGCAGCCAGGAAGCCTATTTGAATACACATCCATGTTTTTATGCGGGAGACATTTCATCTGATTATCATATGGCCAGTGAGGCACGACGGCGACAGCGGAGGAACCCAGCCGCGGCTGTGACCGTCCTCGTCCTCTCGCCGTGGCTCGCTGTCAGGGCCATTAATGTGGCAGGAACATGATCTGAGCAATGCGCTTGGATTGCTGTCCCAAGTCCACACTCTGCTCTCCTTGTGTCTGTCTTATCGATTTTCCCCTTTACGACACGGCTTGTCGCAGTGAATTTTCCTACTCTTTGCCGCCGCCAGCCAACAACCCCCCCCCCCCCCACCCCCCCCCCCCCACACACACACACACCCAAACTCTGCTTCAAAATAAGACAAACAACATGGGATCGAAGCCCTATGGCATATGAGCAGGGCAGTCTAGCAGTGTGAGGTTTTATTTTTAACGCTGCCTCCTGGGGAGCATCAGTGGAAGCTTCCGGCTAATCATGGGTCAGGTGGACAGAGGGATTTGAAGACCAGAGCACGGGGTGTCACCTGGCTGTGAAGGCGGTACGTGGCTGCTGGTGTTTGGACGGGCCTGATGGAACGTGACAGGCTCAGACGGCTGCTCTGCGTGTGTGTGTCCGCCACCACGGCTGAGCACGATGGGCAACGTGCTGCCCGTAGCACAAGCGATACAGAGGCAATCAAAGAGGTTACCATGGAGCTGAGACAAGTCCTACTAAGTGGCATTCTGAGCCCTATGGGTTCAAAATAATTGGTATGGAGAGAAAAGGGGGAAAAAGAATGCTTACGTTGATGCCCTGCGGACTGTACATCTGGTTGGCTGTGAGTCCTTCACTGTATCCGCCTGTCTGACTGATAACATGGCGAAGGGTATCCACCTGAAACATTCCCAAACAGCAGACAAAGCAAGGTCAGTGTCAACACAGGAGAACAGACAGAGGGACAGCAGGAAAACAACACCACTGTGGGTTCTGTCCTTAGAGACAACAACGTCCAGTCACACAGAAAAGAAACATTTTTGCCTAAATAAATATAGTTACACGATGAAAACACAATTCCTCTGATAGTTTGAGGAATCAGTGTTCTGGGAATAGTTCTTTATGTGACAGACCAACACAAAGTAGAGCATTATTTTGATGTGGAAGAAAAAGGATACATGATTTTCAAAAGGTTTTACAAATAAAAATCTAAAAGTGTTTCGTGCATTTCTACTCAGCCCCTTTACTCTGATACACCTAAATAAAATCCAGTGTCAAATCAAGCAACTAACAGGACAGAAAAATGGAAGATTCATTCTTCAGAGACGAAGCTGAAAAGACCATGAAGACTCTGGAGGAGCTGCAGAGATTCACAGATCAGTTGAGGGAATCTCCTGATAGGACAAGTATTCATTACCCATATCTGACTTTAATGAAAGAGTGGCCAGAAGAAAGTCACTGTTGAAAGTAAGCCATAAGAAGTCTTTCCACAAGTCCTGTAACAGAGCAGCAAACATGTGGAAGAAGGTGCTCAGGTCAGATGAGGCTGAGATTGAAAGTGAACTTGCAAAGTGAAAATCTAACACTACACATCATCTGGAAAACACCATCCACTTGGTGAGACATGGCGGTTGAAGCATCACGGAATAGGGATGCTATCCTTTAGAAGGGACAGAAAGATTGTAAATGTTGATGGTAGGATGGTTGGAGCTAATTACAAGGCAACACAGGAGGCAAAGGCTGCGTAAGACCAGAGACCGGGGTGGAGTTTCACCTTCAAGCACGACAAAGCTGCTCCAGATATACATCAGAAGACCTGCAGCTCTAACTGCAGTGAAAGGTGGTTCTGCAAGGGGAGCTGAACATAAATCCACTTCACAGATTTCTATTTGTAAAAAAAAAAACTTGAATCATTTTTCTTCCCAGGTTTGTGGTGATGTTGCAGATATTTCAGAAATGTCCAGGTTAATAATGTAAAAATATTCTGAACAACTAGAGGAAAGGCAACCAATATACAGGTTAACTGGATATTAATACGAACAAAAAACAGTTGAGGTTGCCTTGGAATCAGATGTAGCTGTAGTTCTGTTCACAGATCCCAGGAAAGTTCAAATTAAAAGAATACCAAGCAAACCCTAATAAATTAGGCATTTATACACTGCTTAGCAAGACAACGGTATCTTCTGGCTGGCTGACACTAAAATAGCTCAGATTTAGTAGTGAATGTCTACAATTCCTAACCGTGAGAGCACTACAGCTCACAATTAGGAGTAACACCAGTAAGGTGAGCTAATGAAAGCAGGATATCTGCCCAGCCCTATCTTCCTCCCAGCACCAGGCCCTACCTGTGACTGCACGTTGGCTCCCACCTGAGCCCCCTGGTATGAGTCCCCATTGAGAGACTGCACGCTCATGAACAAGTCCCCGGAGTTTGACATGTTAAAAGAGCCAGCAGAACCTGAAAGGAGAGAGGGAGCAGTGGAATCACAGAGAGCCAGCAGGGGAAGCAAGAATGGCCGTCCAGCCAGGCAGCAGCCAGGAGGAGCAGCATGCACAGGTTAGTGAGCACAGCAGCTGCACAGGTTGGATGAGACCAGAGCAGCTGAGCCAGGAGAGCAATACATGAGGACAGAGTCTATGCTTTAACATTAAACACAGGAGGAGCAGGTTACGTGTTAATTAGAACAGGAAAATACTCTGCTTGGCTGTTATGTAAGCATGATCACTGCGTCAGTAACAGTGTTTTCTACAGCCACAAACAAACACTGTTTTCAAATATGATGCATAAGATATGAGTGAAAGAAGGGTAGCATGTTCCTTCACGCTTACAGTGACACTCAGATAAGAAAGCTCCACCTTTATGTAAGGCTAGGCTAGGCTAACCGCTTTCATTTGTCTTAGAGCACGACAGAAACAATTTTCATGGAAGCTTTAAAGGATAAGTCTGGGGTTTGTCTTTTTTAGTGTTCACCACATTTTTAAAAATGATCAAATTTTACAACGTGTGTCAATCACAGGTAACGATTAGCATTGCTAGATTTAACATAGCAGTAAGAAGTTGAAACAATGCTTTTATTTTTATCAGGGTTACTTATGGTCCATCCATTCATAAAGGTGTCACAATGGTTCACATTGTTATTGTCTTGTGTGAACCACAAGTGGTTTCATGAAAATATGAAGACGGGCCCGATAATTTTCAAGCTGAGCCTAAGTTTAGAAAGGAGAGTGAATTCTGGTGATTGGGTTCTAATAAAACGGCATCATGGGACCACCTCTCAGCCCCAGGCTGGCTGATGTTGTCCATCAGGTTTTATTGTTCTACTGAGTTCTGCCATGCAAAGACACGGACCAGTTTGTATGGGCCCCCAATGAAGACATGTTTAAAGCCTAATTCATCTTTTTTTTTTTGCAGTAGCATAATTTTACATTGAAAAATGTTTATGTAATTTGATTAGATTGATCAGATTTAAAAATTAAGTAAATGTAACAGAATCATTTTCTGAATGAATACTATACTTTCTGATAAGGCGATGAGTTTCTACTAACTCTGGATGATCTAGATGGGTGTCAAAAACTTTAGCACATGGCCAAAATCCCCTAGCTGAAAGGAAACGGGGTCCACAAAAACAACTAAATAACTGATTGTGTTTTTTTTTATTTTCACCTGCTTAGCAATAAAACTATATATTATTAAAATAAAATCCCACGACTATGTCTAGGATTTACAAAATCTTTGTTTAACTCCAGAACATAAAAAGGGTCTTAAACGTTTGCCTTAATAAAAGAAAGCATACAGTTTCCTCATTGTTTGGGCTGAATGGTTTCTTTCATGCTCGCATAGAAAAGGTTTTCAGTTTCTGAGTCGAGAACAGGATATGGGTCCCTCATTGTTCAAAAACGCCTGCTGTATTTAGTTTAATGAATGGGAGCACCCAAGTACGCTTTGGGTAAAAGTAGCAGGATGTCTGTGATCCTATTTACTATGACATTTAAAACGAAAGCAAAGCAAACACGGCTATTAGAGACGCACTTTGTCTTCTCCCTTTTTCATTTTAAGATTTAAATTTATCAGTGCAAATTTCAAATATTGTCGACTGCCTGCTCTGGTGGGTCAAATTTATACTTATACCTTTCATTAAATGCAGCTGGGAACCACAAAAACTCATTCCAGGGATGGCCCCTGGAATGAGGGACTCTCTGAGAGACTCTCTTTCATCCCTGCTCTTTGTGCTGCAAAATCTTTTAAGAGAGGACTAAGTGTTGTTTCAGCAAACGCAGGTTTTATTAAACAACATGGGTGCCAATAGTTGTTTTACCAGCGATTTTAATAAAAGAAGAAATATTTATCAACATGGGACTGAATGACTGTACTTTAATTTAAGATTGGGTTTTTTTAGCATGAAACTGCTACAACAATAAAAAGTCATATCACTTTAAGGCTTTTTAAACCAGGGGTGCAAATTTTTATCTACATCACGGTTAAGTTGAAGAAATGTTTTTTTATTTTTGAAGTGCTTTGTATCACCAGACTTATCCTTTGAATGCCATTACAAAGCATTTAACACAGTTTTGAAAAGGCACACATGGGGTTAATTGGGACCAAGAAGAAAGGACAGTCAGGATATAGAGACTTTGCATGAGGGCTCAGTTTGTTTAAACTCTAACAGCTCTTTTCTACACTGCTCAGAGCAATATTAGGTGAATGTATAAGGTAATAATACTTGCTACGGATAAACATTGACCCTATTTCTGGAAATAACAGTGCATTATTATGTGATGGGCATAATTTATGTCGAATAGTGGTCTAGTTTGTCCTTTACAAAGGAACTTTACAGTATCAGCACTAAAAAAAGCCTTAAATGTGTTACACTGATGGACAGAGAGGAAGTATATGTCTAACCCCAGCACAGCCAGGGACTTCCTGTCTCACCTGCAGAGTTTGGAGTGGAGGGTGAATTTGCTTGGCTTCCATGTGAGGATGCATTAGCCGCATTCACGGCAGTTCTTGCAGCATACATGTTGGCTTCTTCTTGGAACTTACCAATGTTTTTCTTGTATCTGATTCTTTTATTCCCAAACCAGTTGGAAACCTGAGCAGACAGAAAAAAAGAACCAAGTTTACATCTTCAGACATAGAACCACACAGAGCCTCTTTAAAAAAGTACGAGTGTTTTTAGCTTGAAAGGCCTTTAATGGCATGTGCAACACTGCAGAGAGCCTCTGTCTGAAGTATACGGGCTACACAGACTGGTGCTGTGAATCTGCATTAGTGCCAGAATGGAATGATTGCCAATAACGGTCTCATTATGTCACCATGACTGCAGCTATCATCAGAACTCACGCAAGCACCAATCAGTCAACTTCCGCTAACACCCATTACGGCTAATGGACTCCCAGATGAAGCCAGGGGGGTAATCCCAGCCCTAATGATAAACAACATTAAAATAAAAACCAAATCAATCCTGCAAAGTTTCTAATAGACAGAGTAGGTAAACATTCTCCTTTGTTATAGCCAAGAAACTGAAACTCCACAAATCACTGAGCTACTGAGCAGCTTCCACAATTGAGCCCAGCTGCATCCTCACATCATTTGGTAGAAATTAATGAAAGCAACGGAGAAAACAATCCATTCCCACATGATGGATTCACAACACAAACTGCTGTTTACCTTGGCGTTGTCATTGTTTTCCTTATTATCAATTCTCACAGGATTGAAACAAGTTGAGTTGCTGAAGTGCAGAGATGAAACAAACAAAAAAAACATAAGCAAGATTTTCAAATACTTCACAGTTCTGTGATGCCAGAAACGTTGGCATAGTTCAGACATCTGTAGTGGTGTGATGAGTTCCTGTAACAGTTGCAGTAGGTCAACATAAGCCTCAGATAACTGCGCTGTGTATGGTTAGAAGCTGAAATCAATAAATCAGCTATCATGTTCTTTCTTTAGCTCTCACTATTTAAACTCAGGGTCGTTTCCTAGCTTAATCAGTAACTTTGCATTGCGTATCCAATAAACCTCCTGGCCACTTTTGTGTTTTAGAACTTCTAAATACTTTTGGGCTACATAGCAGTTCCTGATCTGAACAACAATACATCCCATGGTTGCATCACAGAAATACGCAGCAGGAAGCTGCTACTTTAGCTTATGATTTAACACCGCAGCCCAAATCTGAGAGCTCTAAATCCAGGTGATGCTCTCGATCAGAGAGGTTCAGGATTAAATCTGTGCTGTTTTCTGGATTCTTTCAGAATATTGGTGCTACTCTTCATTCTTTAGGTACGCTGTACTTTGTTCCCAAATGGGTTTTCTCATTAGTTCATGAAGAATAGGAAAGTTGAATGCATTGCTCTTGAACTTTTACCTATTTACTCATGTTCCAATCAGAAACCTCACCTTGACTGGAGCGTTGTATGAAAGACCAACACAAAGTAGAATACAATTGCTAAGTGGAATTAAAATCTAAAACATTTAAGAGAATCATTCCTACAGCATGATGCTGCCACCACCATTCACTGTGGGAAGGATGTGTCCATTGTGTTGGGCAGTGCAACACAGCAAGTAGGATAAAATAGTGTCCTGTTCTTAAACAACCAGAGCACCTTCTTCCTAATGTTTACTGAGTCCCCTGCATCCTGGGGCCACATTGTTTAAAAGCGCGCTGCAGAGAAAGAATAATATGGTTTTGGCTTCCACCGTGAAAAACTGGAAGTATACCTCTGCTTCTGTCAGAGAGCGTCACACATGCTGTCAGGGAGCAGGAAGTAAAGTGTATGAGCTGCTGTGTGGCCCAGCACTGAGGTTAGTGCTTTGGTCATATCCATAATGGTTACTCTGGCAAGTCTAAACGTTAAGCCAGCTTGTCCAAGAGGCAGTTGTGTGAAGTTCACTGCCCTACTGGGTTTACAGCAAACTGCAAATAGGTCTTTATTGGCTTTCTTTTAACAATAGTTTTCATCTAAGGACCTGATTAGTGAAGTTTTCCTGTCAACGGATTCTCCCACCTGAGCTGTGGATCCCTGCTTTAAACCTTTCCACAACGTTCCACCTGACCTGTCTGCTCTGTTCCCCGGTCTTCATGATGCTGTTTGTTCACTAATGCTGTCTAACAGACATCTGAAGTCAGAAACAGAACAGCTGGGTTTGTACGACCCCTCCCCCCAGTATGGACTGGAAACAAGAGTTATGCTTTACTAAGATAAAAAATGCAATCTAGGATATAATTTGATGAATAAAAACTCATGAGGGCATTTGGATGCATAGTTTGCATTCTTCAACAGAAAACTTGTCACAGGTCAAAATGAGCTTTTATTGGTTTTCTTACAAAAATTCTGCTGAGGCACATTTACCCTTTGGATGTTATTTTTGCGTTAATGAAAGGCTCAGCTAGAAGAATAGAAGAGCTGTCTGTGTCCATAACAGCCTGTTAGCTCACTCGTCCAGACGCTGACAGCATCTTCAGTTAAAATGGTCCTTGTCTCACAGCTCTCTGTACAGTAGCGTTCCCACAGGTGCTGTGAGGTGGCACTGATCTGCTCGTACCTGGGCCACTGTGATGGCACACTTCTTAGCCAGCTCCTCTTTGGCCTCCTCGCTGGGGTAGGGGTTACTGAGGTGTGAGTAGAAATACTCATTCAGGATCTCTGTCGCCTGCTTGTTGAAGTTCCGTCTTTTCCGCCTACAAGGAGAGCAACAGATCAGTCACAACACTTCGTACAGAGTGTGATATCTGAATCAGAACATGAAGGGTGTGGTATCAGACTTTAATGCTTTTTTAGGACAGTGACTAAACCACCACTGCATACATTTCCTGCTTTTGCAAAAACATCTGTGTGCATACTTTTTTCTGAAATCCCAACAAAAACGCTGTACTATAAATGCCAGGCCAGTAGGTGCTGATAGTGTATACATTCCCAACATCAGAGTCAGTGACTTGCAGCATTCACTCCCCCTGGATGAGCATGTAGCGACAGTGGAAATCTCCCCTTTAACAGAAAGAAACCTCCAGCAGAACCAGAACCTGGCTCAGTGTGGGCGGCCAGCTGCCATGACCGACTGGAGGTTTGATAGAACCTCAGGATGTTTACAGAACTGCTGACTGAAAGGTTCTGCAGCTCCTGTCTTTTTTCACATCGTTTCCCTCTGTCATTACCTTCTCGTCACACATTTAAAGTTTAATGGTTACAGAGACAGGTAAAAGAAGACAGGTGTAGAAAACTCATGAAAGCAGGTCTGGTGTTGTTCTGGTTTCACAGTAAGTACCTGTGGGTATAAGGGAAGAAGGCCTCTATGCCAACAGTCTACAAAAATACACCACAAACCATTTGTCAATGCCAAAACAATGCAGCTCTTACTGTGTAGCCTAGAGAACCTCCTTTAGCAGCAATAATTCCAAATAATTCTCTGTCTATTAGTCTCACACCACTGCACAGGATGTTCTGTACAACATTGTTTGGAGACACTCACTTCTACACAGCTCTCTGGAGGTCCCACCACAGCATTTTCAATTAGTCTGAAATCTGGACTTTGACTATTCCATTGCAACACCTTGATTCTTTTTCTGCCATTCTGTTCTATTTCACACAGACTGCTGCATTCTTATTTTATACAATGCTGGTTGTATTTGTTATTAACGCCTCATTAAATGAAACTGCTGGAATCAGGGCGCCAGGATGATGCAATGTTTGACAGCATAGAAACAGGCTGGGCTGATCCTACATGTACACTAACATATTTATCTGCCAGCACACCTTCAAGCAGACAGAGCAGAGAGGGCGCTGCTGCCTTTGAGTTGCCTGACCCCTCCATCTTTTGCACCCATCAGGTCATGTCTGCCAGCGCCACATCCAAGGAGGGCTTTACATAAGCTGAAAGGGAAATCTCTTTGCATGTATCGGCTGGTTGAGGAGATTTGCGCTAAAACCTCTGTCCCTCGCTCCAACAGCTCACAAGAAAAAATGTAAATGTGCACAGCATGGGATCCAGCAGCCAGTAGATTAATCAGAGGTGCAGAGCATGCCAGTGCCTCTCATCCAGTGAAAGCTTTGCTCTTCCCATCCCTTCCCCTCGCTGCTGAAGCACCGCCACAGTCATTTGCAAGAGAATAGATATAGTGAAGCTTTACACGGGAGCACACGCCTCATTTAAATGTTATGCCTCCAACCCAGGCTTTGAGTGGAATTTATCCTTGGAGAAATGTATGCAAATCCAAAGAACGCACCAAAGAGAACAAGCGATTAAAAAAGGGAAACTGTTAGTGTTGCAGAGCACACAGGGAGCTCTTATTGGCCAACATTGCTGGGTGTTTTACTCCAAAAGGCATCCTAACATGCAAACCAGCCCAGTGTGTGTGGTACGCAGCAAAAAACAGTGTGTCATGGCGTATTTTCCAGGCTACATCAGTCGTTCACGGGCATATGGGGCTTGAGAAGGCAGGCACAAGATGAGCTATTTGTGCTGCTGTTCAGCTGGGAGGTTATCTAGAGCACCGAGCATGTTTGAACACAAATGTGCACACAGTTAGAACAAGGACACACACCTGGCATCGAGGAAGCGGGAGCGCAGGATCATGACGGCTTCGCAGGTGCTCTGCTTGAGCTGCATCTGGATGGAGCTGAACTTGCGGTGGATGATGCTCACCATGCGCTCGATCTCTTTGGGCGAGATGGGCCGTGTGCGCGACTGCTCCCGCAACAGGTTCATCACATGGGTGGTGAACTCGTTACAGGCCTGTGGAGAAGGCACACACATTTCTGTCAGAGAACAGGCTCCATCAAGTCAAACATAACCGCAGATGAGACCTGGATTTTCAACAAGGCTATGTCACATCTGTTGCACGAAAAAGAGCTCACAGAAAAGTTAAATCCAGCTTTTTGCTTCATGTAGGACAGGGTGGAGCTTTCTCCACAAGACTAGATGGAAGATAACAACTTAAATGCATATTTAACAGAAACTGTGATTGAAGTACGTTGAGAGAAACCAGTGACAGCTGTTCCCTCTCAGACACACGCCTTCACAGCACAACTAACCCTGGGAGACGATGACGCGGCGACACTTCCTTCATTCTCCCGTGTGACACCAGGCGTGAATGTGCTGCGATATTACACTCCGACTCCATCTCCTACTGTCTCCTCTTCTTTACTTCTGCTTCTCCTGTCGATCTCTCCCTGGATTTAGCCGTGTCAGGCTTTGTCTGTGTCTGTCTATCTGCCTGCTCATCACATTCATCTGAAAGCAATGCTATTGTCGCGCATGCATTGGATACAAAGGCAATGAGAGGAAGTCACCCCCAGCAACACAGCATACTGCATATGATGGAGTAATCTGGGATAAAGACCAGCAGAAGTGAATTCTCACTGACAGTAAATGAAGAAACAGTCTGAGTATGTGAGGCTTGCCACCTTATTACACATAGATACAACTCAGAAGAATTGAAAAGAACAATTTATATCAGTGCTGAACTGATATAGATTCTTTTTGATGATCAAAATACAACAAACAGGCTTAGAACCCAAGAATATCCTGCTTACTTCACCACGGAGATCATTACTTGGAACGGATCAGATTGTTTAGAAAATGGCCTAAATGAGCAGTCAGGTAGCAAGAAAAGTATTTTATGGTTTGATGTCTGACCAGAAGGCTAAGATAGAAAAAGTTAGCATAAGTGGATCATAGAGCTGATCTGCAGTCAGCAAAACTACTGCTATCATCAGTTAGTCAACAGAGCAGCAGCTAACAGAAAGCTAATTATTCACCTACATATCCTTGTAACAGTATTCATAACCCTTGACCTTCTTTCACATTCATCGCATACAAACACAAACTGCAATAAATTTCGTTGGGATTTCACGGATTTCGACACAAAGTATGGCAGAATTATGAGGTCAGGAGAAAATGACACATGGTTTTTGTTAAATATAAATCTGAAAAGTGTGGCATGCATTTGTATTCAGCCCCTCCAATTTATTATTTTAAAGAACCATGTTTCTCTGCAATGTAGAGAGTCTGTAAACATACATTTTCAGGTGCTGCCACAGATTCTCATTTGATTTGAGTCTGGACTTGGACTGGGCCATTCTAACGTGTGACTATGCTTGGATCAAAACCATTCAATTCAATTCAGTTTTATTTATATAGCGCCAATTCACAACACATGTCGTCTCAAGGCACTTGTTAGAGTTTGGCCATTTTAGAATGGGCTATGTGTAGGGGTACTAAGTAAAATAATAAACTGATAAAGTTTGTCCATGTAGAGCCCACTGGTGGCCATTCTATTGTAACTCTTGCTGTATCTGCTGGAAGGTGAACCTCTGTCCCAGTATCAACTCCCTGAAGTCTCTAACATGTTTTCTTCTAGGTTTAACCTGATTTAGCCTCATCCATCCTACCACCAACTTTGTCCAGCTTCCTTGTCTAAGCTACAGAAAAGCCTCCCAAAGCATGATGGGAATGGAGTGGGAGACAGAGACACATTTCACAGTAGGGATCATGTCTTCAGGGTGATGTGAATCTTTAGTTTTCCACCAAGCACAGTGTTTTGCATTTAGTCCGAAACTTTCAATTCTGGTCTCATCTTCCAGAACACCTTCTTCCACCTATTAGCTGAATCCTCCACATGGCCATTAGCAAACTGTAAACATCACTTCCTACATATTTTGATCAACAATGACTTACTTTTGAGCAGTGGATCTCTGCAGCTGCTCCAGAGTTCCAATGGGTCTCTTATTTCTCTTATGAATAATTTTCTCCTTTGCTGTTCTGTCGATTCAAGCAGGCTGCCATTCCTTAACCCATTTCTCCCTGACATACCTACTGTGCTCCTTGGTCTTCTAGATGCTGTTTGTTCAAATGCTCTGTAACAAACCTCTGAAGCCTTCCCAGAACAGCTGGAGTTATTCTGAGATCAGTGGACTCTGTTTCAGGTGACTTTTAAAGACAACAGGTTGCACAAGATTTATTTAGAGGCATGAGAGTGAAGGGGCGTATAGCACGTTTTATATTTATATTTTTTAAACATAAAAAAACCCACCTAATTTTCCACCATTCTAAAAACAGAACTGTTTTTAGGGCTACATAAAGATCTTTAACTTTAGGTTCGTCTGAATTATAAAATTTGTTACAATTTTTGGTGCTTTTATTACACTTTAGCCATTTAAAGAGGAAAATATGTCACCTAAAACATTTTCAAGGAACTAAACACTGATTCAACTAAAACATTGTGTTTGATTTTCTTTAAGATAAATAATTGCACATCTATAACCAGACGTCCATGGTTCGTGTCCAGCTTGTTCTGCTGTCCTCACCTGTTCATACTTCTCCAGCTCTGTGTGGTAGATCTGTCTGATCTGGGACAGCTTGGCCCTGTAGTCTGAGTGCTCCGCTGAGTTGTCGGCCCCCACTCCTCCTGAGGCTGCCGCTGCAGCCGCCGCCGCCGCAGACCCCCCGCCTTTCTCTGGCCCAGACACGCCCTCTGCCAGCAGCATGTTGTCCAGGCGCATGAGCTGGGGGTCGGGAGGCTCCTCCTCCTGGGCGCCACGGATGCTGAGCACTGCGGTGACAAGAGGAGGTCAGAGGTCAGTTCTAAAAGGTCACACCTGCAGCTGGGATGATGCACCGTAACAAGCTGTCAGCAACACAGCCCTGCTACATGGCTGAAGCCAGTCATACCATCCCCTCATAAATAATTTATTAAACGTCTACTCTATAAATTTAAAAATAAAAATCAGATTTAAACAATTATTTCAGTTTATGTAAACAGCAAATTGGACACTTTTATCTACATATGACTTTCAAAGACATTGAACTGGACTTTAGAACAAGTTGCTTATGAATTAGAAAGAGCAGCAGCAGATAAGTGGAGCGGGAAAATAAGAATGTAATTTGTGGCCCAGGATGTCTCAGTATTTAGGGATGCATTCTCCATCAACCATCACTTTTATCTGTTGTTCTGTGCGCGTCACTCCAGCTGCTAAAGCTGGAGCTGTTTGTCAAAAGGGATTTTAATGATTTCTGCGCATGAACAGGCCTGTTTAGAGAAAAACAGATTGGCTGTAATATAGTGGGAAGGAACAAAGTAAGAGCGGATGACATGACAGAGGATATGTTGTACATTTCATATTAACCAACATGATCTGATGTGATGTAGTGAAGCAGGGTGTGCATGTGCTCGGTCTGGTAAAACTACCTTCCACTAGAGGTCTCCCTTGCCATTTAGGACACTTAAATCCCACCTTCCATTTTCTGAGCTGAAACCGTTCCCTGGCTCAGCCACGTCTTCCTCCGTCCTGTAGCCGTCCATTTCAATATAACGCTCCTCTAATATATTCAGTTTGGTGCTGCTCGGATCCAAACTGATCCTGGAGTGGGAACATTACAGCTCCAAACATGAGCCCTGACTCTGACTTTGTGGACGACTGTTTAAAACTGTGCAGCTCGTCATTCGTCTCGTTGTCTCTGAGTGAAAACGGACAGGCAGGGAGCTCTTCATTAATTCAGAGACAATGGGAGTGCTTGGTGCATTAACCCCAGACTGCTGTCCGGCTTGGTAGTTCTGGGCAGGGGGTCACTGGGATGAGAATGAGGCCTGCTGTACTAGCAGCGGATGAGGAGGGGGTTCACTCGTGCAACCCCCCCCTCTGCCATGGCGAGTGGAAGGGGTCAGGGGTTCAGGCCGTGTGCTCAGCAGGCGGTAGATTGAGTGAAGGAGGAAAGCTGGAGGAGGAGGAGGAGGAGGAGGAAGGGGGCGGTCTGTTGGGATGGCAGAACTGTAAAAATATAGTGTCTCATTATCCAGAGTCCGTCAGCACCACAGTAATCTATAGACAGCCTCGCAGGGGAAAGGCTCAGGCAGCTTTACGGTCGCCTTACCTTCACAACCCCGCCACCGCAGCCCCGGTATGAGCCGATCCAACCCGTTCCATCAGAAACTCTAAACCTACCTGTCTGCTTTAGTTAATATCCATCAGAGGTGGCCCCGCTGCTCCCTCTACTCCTGACTGCTCACCAGCACAGAGGCACACTTTCCTAAAGTTACTGCCTCATAAATACCCGAATGAAGTGGGTGTTAAAACGAGGGCGCACCGCAACGTCCAGTGAGGGAAAACCAGCTGTGTTGTTGAGAGATTTTTCCAGCAGGAAAACAACTCATGGTGGAGATGCAAGTGAAGAGAAGGAAAGAAGACTGACAACTTTTCTTTATAGTGACAATGAAAACTGGACACAAGATCCAGTTCAGGGTCCAGGCAGATGCACCTATCAGGGTTTACCTGGCTGGTTCAGATGTCACGTTTTTGTCGAGGTCTGATTAGCCAATAACAGTTTTGACAGATTCAGATTTTATTTAAAGATTACAACACCTCCAAACAGACAGAGGTAGTAGTATTGAATCCAACAGAAAATGAAGGACTTGCAGGATCTATGCAGCAAACATGGTTCCTACGCATTCTGGAAATGTCTGGAAAAGCACGAGAAAAGGAAAACATGGAGTCCTATTTATTTCAAGTGCTTTATCTTCATTTGCTCAATCACTTGTTTCTTGTAACATGTTCACTCTCAGTATTTGGGTTTATGACTAAATGAACAATTAAATAAAAACTGGGCCATTTCAGTACCTCTTTGAGCTCTACACAACTTTAAATTTACAGTAGGTTGAACTGGATCTGTGGTTCTTATATCAGATCTAAAATGCCAAACAAAGCATTAAAATACTATTTACAGGATTGAAAGCAACTAAAGTTTACTAACTGTGCTTTGCACTATCTGCATTTAGTCTAAGATGCTCCATTAATTATTAAAGAAGTCCAAGAAACATTGTGTAGGCTCACTATTATTATCCAGACTGCTATTCACGCAGTTTTAAGCCCAATACATTACACTTAAACACCCAGGATGTTATAAAAATGTAGAAAAATATCCAGAACTGCGAATCTGGAAAAATATGGAACGTTATAAAAACTACACTATATTCCCAAAAGCATTTGTTTGATTGACCCACCGTTGCCAGCAACAGCAACTTTAACTATTCTGCAAACATCTTCCAGAAGGTTTAGGAGTGTGTTCATAGTTAGATGATAAAAGCATGAGAATAGCTGCCTCTGCTCTAATTCATCCCAAAGGTGTTCAAGAAGGTTGAGATCAGGACTCAACAAGGACCAAACTTGATACACCTGCAGCCATGGAAGTGACTGGAACATCAGATTTCACTGATTTGGTGGTGGGACCCAATGCGTAGGAACCCTGATCCTAACCTTTATCCGATCAAAAAAAACTCCATAAAGTTAATGAAATGACATGCTGCTAGTTGACGCTATGATGAACCAAAACTGGTGGAAGTTCTTAGTTATGATGCATTTAATGAAAAGGGAAGATCATTTCTGAATCATTTTACATTATTTAAAAAAAAATTAGACCTGATTAAGGGAAAATTAGCCAATTTCGTCTGTGGTTTAAAAGCCATATGAAAATTCTTTGCCTGGTGTTCTAAAGGCTGTAGGTTTGATGATACATAGCTTAAATTTACAAATTAAAGATTAACCTCGGGGTATGACACGCTAAGAGTTCATGGCTTGATTTTTTTAACATAATCATAAACTATCCAGTCTGTCGAATAAAAAGAGATTGTAAAAATTCTCAGTGGCCACAACAACAACTCTCTGCCTGTCTGCCAAGTTTCCTGCTTAACATTCCCAGAGTGTTTATTTTAGTTGGCTTGAAGCTCCTCCGGCATCAGTCTTCTGAGCGCCTGTTGCAGAGAAGGTCATTTCTTAGGAGATGTCTTGGAAAGGAGAGAGAGAAACGATCTGGCAGTCATTTTTCTCCCTGGCTAAATAAGAAAGGTAATGGAAAAAATGGAAAACGAACGACTCCATCCAGCAGCCATGCTTATTCCAACTGGTGCATTATGCTCAAATTAAGTACATGAAGAGGTCCTAAATTGACAATGAACACAAACTCTGATGTGATCCCCAGACTTGGCTTGTTGACACGTGTATATGGCCTCACTAATCAGCCTCACATCACAAGCCTGCTCCGCTCACACACGGTGCGGCCCAGATCCCAGTGCCGCTCGCTCTCGCTGCTGATCCAGCTGTCTGGGAGAGCATCTGTCAGGAGGGAACCCAGGAAGGAACAATGCATTACGCCATGTTGGCTGTGTACTGTCATCCCTCATTGACAGCACATTGTCACACTTACACAGCGTCCTCGGAGCTGGGAACAAGCTAAGTAGCTGCCTGCCTATAATATCAGCTCTTCCCACACTCTCCTATCACACCATCTTGCTGTGGATTTCTGCTCAACAGCATTCATTTCTAATTGAACAGAGTAAAAAGTGACTTTTCATCCAGGCATGGACCAAACCACAGGCTGAACAGTGTTCAGGACTGACGGCAGCAAATGATGATTTATTTATTCTGCGCTGAAACCAAAGCACATAATTACAACAATGGAAGGATTACCTCAAACAAATGAATAGCAGAAAAAGAAAAAGGGATAATGTGCCTCCATAAAATTGGCTTTGCTTTGGGTCATAATTACACGACTCAGTGAGGGCCACTTTATTGGCTAATGGCAGCCTAATTGTTTCATCCTAATGTTTCCGAGCCTTGGGTCTGCCGGGCTCTCTCTGTCTCAGAGTGCCGCTGAACTTACTTAGCCACCCGCAGACAAACACCAAAGCTTCTCCCAGGGATAAACAATTATCTCAGTGTGGGTGATTTGAACCCGGTCCCCTCCCCTCCTCGGTCTGTGTCTCTAATGGATACCACTTCCTACTTGGAGGTGTTTCAAAGATGGCTTGTTGTCAGCCGATCTCTTATTCTGCCCCCTGTTGTTGACAGGCAATTCTCACAGGGATGCAAAGCACCCAGCTTTATTGCTTTGCTTTATTTTATATGTTGATACAAATGCAACCACAGGAGTTTGACGCCGGTTGTGGTTGTTGATGAATTGACCAATAATGTGCAAAATGCACGATTGTGGTGGGATGCTGGAAGGGGAATGCTGGGTATTTTTAGTGCTCCGGGTACAGACGGAGACGAAATGTCACCAACGGAGAAGGCAGGAAATGTAAACTGGAACGGGAGAACGTGACATTTGCTTAACCTCACAACATCTGGCCTTTTCCAAATCAAATCGATCTTTAATAAAAGCTCGGGGCAATTGGCTTTTGGAGAGGTGGATGTTTAACCGTCTCGACCGTGCTCGTTTATCTGGAAATATTTATTTCATCTCCACACAGCTGAGGGGGAAAGCTTTGCTCTGCTAGGATAAGCTCAGAATACCATGCTTGTGGATGATTTACATCTCTATTTGGGGGAGAGAAGGCTGCTAAGCCCCCCGTCCCCCTTCATTGCTTGTTTTCAATGGGCACACATGTAGGATTCTCTGCTCCCCATATATTAGTCATTCCCGAAGATTGGCTCGTGGCTTCATATGAAGATGGGTGTGGGTATTAATATATTAATCAGAGCAAATATAAATCATGTGAGAGCAGCTCTGAGTTTTGAGTAATTTGTAGTTAAACAAAGAGTAAAAAAAATAAATAAACTCGTGTCAAAAGAAAAGAGGATTGGTGGTTCTTCAGGAACCACAGAGATCCTTTATAGATCACATTATGCCACCATCCACATCAGCAGATAAAAATTTACAGCAAATGGAAGCAAGATCCAGGTCTAAAAATACACTTCTTAGTCAGTGACAATATTTGGGGTTGTATCAAAAGCTTCACGAGAGGATTAAGATTCCTTCTAGGACACCGCTTGCATCTTCAAAAATGTTTCCCTTTTTTATGGCATAACAATATCAGACACACACAGTTACGGCCCAACATGCTCTCCAGTCCAGATATATTCTCCTATCAGATTAACAGAGGCAAATGGCAGCATGTCAAAAACCATCACCATATGTAATCCCCTTCTAGATTTGGAAAGCATGTTGACAGGGAGTGTTGGCATGGCAGCCTGTCACAATGATCGGCTGATTGGAGGAAAGCCTGATGTTTAATTAATGATGTTAGGGCTGTTCTGTCACAGTTAGAGAGATGGGCCATAATACATAAAGACCTCTGAATCAGACTGGATTCCTAGGCTCAAACTGGTGGAGACCCTCGTGGAGGCCCCTTCAGTTCTGCACTTAGATACTGAAATTGAATACACAGCGTTATGGGAAGCAGCACAGGGACAATCAGCCCCAAGTGACTCTTCAAGGTGGTTTGGGCACTTTAAACAGACAGAACATGTCCCTGGTTGGACCTGTTCAGAACCTCCTGGACTACACCACCCACACCCCCCGAAGCCAGAGAGTGGGGGTGAGTGGGGAATTATACTGGGCACGCTACAGATTACAGGTGCCTAATCAGGATTTTAACAGTAACGTCAAAAAAAGCATTACCATTATTTGGCTATAAAATGCCTGCCAAAATTAGTTTATTTTCATCCAATCAAAAATGTTTAGAAAATTAAAATAGCATCTGGTAGGTTACCATTTCTGAACACGTTTAAATACCATTAGGTTGTAACAGCATTACTGCACATTTTCTGCAGTCAGCCTTTATATAGCGACGAATATTTCAGCTTTCATGAAGAACGGAGCCTATGGAAATTTAGTCAGTAGAGGTCCACTTCAGGCTTTTAGCTTTAATAGCAGGCTTTACATTGTTTTTCATTACAGTGATGCTGCAGAGACCTGCAGAGGTCATGTCAGCAGATAACAGGAAGCTGAAGGTATTGCAGCAAAGTCCCTGTTTTATCCTTCTGAATAGTCCAGTTTTGTCTGTTGTGGAACATGATACATTATTAGGAAATGTTGTCTGTTTTCAATCTCACAGTTCAGGTAAGGATCTATTTACTCTTCATGGAATACACAAGGAGACTGCTGTCTGCAGTTTGGAAAGCTAACCCTGCTAGCTGCAGCTATAATAAGCTTGACAGTTTAAATGTAAACTCTGTAATGTCGTCTTTGTTATGTAATTAAAATAAAATCAGCTCTCTCTTAGCACACAGTGTGACGTCACCTCCCAATATATAATTTATGAAAAAAAGGTTCCTAAGGGCTCCACTATAGCAACATTAAAGGATTTCATTATATTAGTATTTGTTCGATGCAGCACTGTAACCATGGGCTGTTTTTATAAATATTCGTTTTACAGTTACTATTATTAGAGTTACTTATAGTTCCTAAAGAGAAATTTTAATGGTCTAAAACTGGTATTGGCAGGTAAGAGCTTCCCAAAACCTATTTGTGGCTGAAAAGAAATCAGCCATTAATAAGAGATTAAATTCAATTTAAAAATAAAAAAACAAAAAGAAAATGAAAGTATGACCCTTTATATTGTAGAATTAAAAATGGAGTCGTCTTTGCCTTAAAGGGTTCATCATTAAAACTACATGCCTGCTTGTTGAAAGCCAAGTGCTTTTGCATAATTAACCTTTTCTGGTCAGGCAGTGGTCGGCCTGTCTGCTTGAATTTACAGTGACAGCGCGGTGACAGCGCTGGCCCTATTTGTTTGCACCGATGCTTTAGTAGGCACACTTCATTGTGGCTTCAGCGCTTAATAAATCACAGCCGAAGCCCCCACTCTCCTCGCAGGCCTGTGCTACGGTGGTCCTGTCACGAGGCGAGCACCCGAGCTGAAGCGACAGCTACATGCTAATTCAACATCGGCATAATTCATTATACAGTCGCAAGTGTAGTGGGATGGAAACGGGAACCAACATACACCAGGAGGAATATGACAGGCATCAAACCATTAAATCCTGCTCTCCTTAAGTCCCCTCTGTTTATCTTTGTGAAGATTCCACTCTTTCAGCTCCTGTCAGCAACAGGAACATTACATCATATATTTCACTCACTTATAATTAGATATACACACAGTCACTTCTAAAACAAAGACATTGTCACGGACTGTATTCTAATGCTAATAAAAAACACCAGAGGTCAACGGAAGGATGCAAACTGAACTTCTTAAGCATTGTTAAAAAGAAATCTGGCTTTTTTATGTAACATCCTGATCTATACAGTCACTTACTGTCAGCAACCCACAAGCTAATGTAAAATGACATATCAAATGGTAGATGGGAGCTACTGCACTAAAGGGGAAATTAACAAAAAGATAAGGAGTCAATTAAAGCGATAAGGCTTTGTGCTCTCCAGAAGGTGAAAACCAAGGAGAACCGAGCTGACAGCCTTCACATTAAGGTGCTCTGTTCCTCTCTCATCCTCTGTGTGACCACTCTGCTTTGTCACCGGCAGTTCATCAGAGGAAGAGGGAATCGTCTGATCTATCTCACTCACATGCAACTTCCCTGATACCAACGATGGATGTTATTAGACCTGAAGCCTTTAAAATACTGCATTCTAGAGCCATTTGTGTTACAGTGGTCGTTCATTGTACTGATGAAACACACTCTAATACAATACTACTGTTTCTTAGCATCATTAACGTCTGTTTAAAACACTACCGAAGCTTCATTAGAGGAGCAGTGTGACTGATCCTTTCTCAGTACAATCAGTACGCCAGTGGCCTCTAGCATCCATCCACTGATGTAGCTTCTAAAAACAGACATATCATCCTTCTTTCATTTATCATGGGTTAAGTGGTGCAAACTTTAACTGAAAATACATAACTTAAGTTCTTAAATTCATGACTGCAACCCATCAGGGAGCTCACTACTGACCAGGCATGTTTTTATGGTTGACTTCTCTGGTAACATTAGAACAATTAACCACGGTTAGTCCAAAAGGACCTTAACACAATATAGCATGTAACATATTAGGGATGGACCGTACTGACTGGTCATCATCAGGGCACAACATAAAAAAATAACGTACATTCTTTCGGATCAGCAAATCCTCCCAGCCACCAGGTCGTGGTAACTTTACTCTCTGGTATAAACGCTGGAACTGAGTGAAGAAGACTCAAAGTTTGCTATTTTAGTATTAGCGAGGTGTTTGAAAGGAAGTCAGAGAGATGCATAAAGCTATTTAAAAGCAAACTATATTTTCTATAACATGGAGAGATCTGTCTGCAGTTCATTCAGGCACACGTCATCTTAAAGACTTTAAAAATCACCAAAAAGCTGTCATGTTGTGTGAATTTGGAGCTGGACCAAAGCGAAGAAAGGAATGTGGAAGCAGCATAGTGAGAAAAAGGATTTAATAATATTGAAGACCAAAACCCTGGGGGGGGCTGTCAAGGAAAGCAGGACTAGGAACATGGACAGAGAAATATGGAAGTATAACAGGCAGACTGACGGGAAGAATAAGTGGGAAAAAGAAAAAGTGGGCTTGGTAACACGAGGATCCAGCAGAGAACAAAGAGAACCAAAGAGGTTATATGCTGAGGGAGGTGTGGAGAATGTCATGGGATGCTGGGGTGATAATCAGGAGATAATGAGGGAGCAGCTGAGGCAGAAGGTAAGTAGGGAGACTGGGGATTAACGCTGAGAAACTAAACTAAGAAACAAGGTTAACCAGGTTGAAAAACAAGTACTGACCTAAGGGAAATAAACTAGAATACACATGAATAAACTAAGAAACTAAACACAAAGAAATTAACTAATAGGGCGAGCACTAACTGAAACTAATGAACACGGAGAAATAACCAGGGTATGGCAAGACCTTATAGAACATAATAAACAACAGGAAGATTATGAGAACACAAACACAAATGAGAACAAAAACCTCAAGGATTTTGAAAAAAAGCATAAATTACAATCCTGATGGTTGAGTCAATCCAGTGGTCAGGTTTTGAACACAGACATTCAGGATGGGTAGCAGTTTAAGAGCATCTAGGCAAGTGTCCTGTGTGTCTCACAAGAGAGTCCAGCAGCATGCACCAGACTGAGGCCATCCATAGCCTCAGGCAGTGTGTTGACTGGGCCTGCCATGTCATTAACAGTCGCCTTGTTCTGCTCTACCTTATTAAAGCCATTCCTTCAGGAGAGCAGACGAGCATGTCACAGCGTGAAACCAGGCCAAGGAGGAAAGGTGACCACACTGCCACCCTCAGTTGGAGTGGGAGGGGCGGGGAAGGCGGCAGCGTGGTGGGGACTGTGTTGTCATCCTCATCCCGGACCCCCTGATGTCCCTGTGATTCCCTTGTCAGTCTGTGTTAATGGAAGTCACAGTGGTTATGCTTCTTCACATTCTTATCTTGTGTAGCAGCAGAGTCACACAACCCAGCGGTATCTGTTTAGCCTGACCAGCCACCACTGCTGCGCTGAATATTGACAATGTCTCATCATTTAACAAGAAAAATGCCCAAGATGACTTGATCTAGAACTACTGAGACTCAACCAAGCTCCACACAATACATTCAGCATGAACAGTCTGGTGGTAGCCAGCTATTAGAGATTAAATGGCTCTGACTGCTGAGCTCAAGAGAAAAAAACTGCTCCAGAACAGGGTTGGAGAACCCTCGAATGGAAAGCCTGGCAGCTTTTAGCTTTGTCCCATTCCATCTAACTGACTGAATGACTGGTGTGTGTGGCATTTTTCTCAGAGCACAGCTCCGCTGCTGCCAACCAGTTTATGTAAAAGTGATTAGCAGTAATTAATCCTTAATCACCGTGATTAGCCAAGTTGCAGTAAATTAAACCACATCTGGAGCAGCTGATGGCCCCTGAGTGGCAGCAGGCATGCTTCCAATGAATGGCACTGATTACTGAAACTACTGAAACACCTGAGAGCTAAGCTACCAGGCTCGCCTCAGCTGCCTGTTTGGGATTTCACTTTTGACACAAGGACTTCAACCAAGAAAATATTGCTTCCTACCGCAGCACCAGAAGCTCTATTAACTTTGTTTAGCTCATGCACTGAAAGTTGGGGGCCAGTGTCAAGGAGCCACTAAAGGAACAACAGGAAACACCTAAATGTTATCTGAGCTAAACATTTCAATAGATTAAAGATTTTCTGACAGAATGACTAGACTATGCTGTTAGGGATGCAGGGAGGAGGTAGAGAGCAGGTGGAAGAGATCCTGGGGAGGTGCAGACTGGACCAGTCCTCTGTGGTCGCTCACACTGAGACAGGTTTTGTTGAAGGTTAGAAGGGAGCTTTCCTCTCATTGACGCCACATGCATGCTCATTATGATGGAGTGCTGCAATGTTAACGTCCACTGTCGCCACATGCTTGTTCCGGAGGAGAGCACGATGCAGTCGGCTGGGCTTCCTTAAATAGGAACCTTTTTGCAAACTGGTATAACAAACTGAACAAATATTGATATTTGAAAGGCTCTAGAATTTCAGGTGCTATGAACTGAACCCCCTTTTCAATACTAGATTTGGCCATTCAGATGGACTTTAACTATCCATATGTCCAACCCGAATTTATATCTAAGTGACCAAGATTAGAAAGCTCCGGCAGAGAGGTGGGGATATTATGATGAAAAATAAAGCAACTACCAAGGAAAATGTAGGTTAGTCATAACTTCGTCATCACAATGTTTAACAATAATATTCCAATCTAATTTTTCCTATAATAGTGCAGTCCTACATGTAATTGACTTTGAATCTGCCAACATAACTGGACTGAAGTGACAAAATACTTCTGGATGTAAACCTGATCTGTTTGTTTTGCAAAGAGCCTCGAGACATTAGTTGTGGATCGGAGCTACATGAATAAACTAAATTGACTTGAATTGAATTATTCTCCCCTTAGATTTTAGTGGGTATGAATCATCATATAATTTAGGTTTAATATCATAGCAATAGCCTACCTCACATTGCCAAGTTTAATATTTGCCAATGATTGTGAGCTATGAGAGAAGCAGGTTAAACTCCTAATAAGAACAATAAGACACGTCGGAGTTTGCTCAGTCTGAAGGGGCTGTCAGCCCTCCAGTCTTCCCTGCCAGGAGACCGCCCTGCAGACTTTCTTCACTCACCTACAGGATTCTTCTCAGGATTGCATCTCTCTACCACTTCACTGACTGACAGTGCATGTTTGGTGACAAATATAATAAACCTACAGACTGACAGCCTTATAAAAAAAACATCAGAGCGGATTTCCAACATCACAACGTGCACACAAGCCCACACTGAGACCTGGGACCCTGTACTGCGTCCACACTGAACTGGCTGAAGATCTCTGCGGGCATGATGGAGCAGCACTGGTGGGTTCAACATGTAGCATTTTCTCTCCAGATAAATGATGCAAGGAGACTGGTAGTGTGCTGTGAAACTGGTTCCATCACAGCGGGTGTGCTGTCTCTTAGCCCAATGATTCTCTTTTACCCCCCCCGGAGAGGTTTCTCCTGGTGCCCCAGTCTCTTCCTGTTACACAGCTCCAGATTAATTACACACTTTAATGAGCTGAATTATTAATGGGGCTCTCACTTGGCACTTTAAGGAAATGCAGAGGAGACGATACAGTCGAGTGTCGGGAATCTGCGCTCTCATTAAAACATCACCCAGCCCCTTTGGGAGCAGCGTTATTTAGCCGGAGAAATAATAGGATTTGGTATTTTACACATCGAGAACAGTGGAGCTACTTGAGCATGAATCCACAGCAATAAAGAGAGGAGCCTGCAGAGGCTTGTGCACAACATTATGTCATTATGACTGCAGGCCCCAGGAAAATGAAAGGCCATCTAATGCAGCCACTCAAAAGGGTTTCCTTTCTGATTGTTCAGCACAGATGGGAGCAATAATACCTGAAATGAGACGGACTAAAGCATAAGCGAAATGAATGAAATTCCAGGGCAATTTCCAAGTGAATGTCTCATTTCCCTCCTCTCCAAAATGGATGGTTTTTATCTGTGTCGTTTAAAGGAGTGAGGGTGTTCATCAAGCTCAGGAATGTGGGGAATTGTCATTATGAAAGCAGCAAAAAGCTGCAGGAAAATGAGATTATTCATATAATATCACACTTGCTGATAAAAGAAATCCCACAGCGAAGAGACAGGAAATGAAACCAGGAAACAAGTTTTAGAGTTGTTCCTGCAGGTCTAAATTTATATTTCTGTGGAGTGAAATTCAATCTCCTCTCTCTTTCTGTGTATGGTGGGATGTGTGTATGCTCTATAAGATGTTCCACATCCGACACTGGAGAGTGGTTAATGCTCACATGTATGATGTGATGCAGTGAAGAAGAGAAATGGCTGATTTGTTCACCTAGTGGTATGTTCATGTGTACGAGCAGGGTCTTAATAGCTGATACCAACCTGAGCTCTGGGTTTTCAGAAAAAACTTGCTGGCTCGGGGAATCCACAGTGGGATACGCTGGAGGGGTCCCTCTCTGTGTGTTTGTGTACGAGCAGCTGCCAGAGCTGACTGTTCCTTGCGCTCAGGTGGAAACAATGAAAGGCTCATTGTGGAATACATCACAACTAAATGCTCTGTGTTGCTTAAGACTGAGTGGCTTTTGGCTTTATCTCCATATTTGAGGAGACGCTTCAGGAAAACTGATGACATGGCCCATGATGAAAAAGATAGAGATCTGAGTGACGCATTCTCTTCCCCGCCTGCGCGATGCAGCACATTAGCACAAGGCCCTGATTAGTAATCACTGTGGAGAGTAATCGGATGACCTAGAATGGCCCGGGTGGCAGTGCAGGCAGGCGTCTGTTTAGAGCAGAGTCTTTGTGCTTCTCCGCAGCTCCAGACACAAAGCCCAAGGGATGCTGCAAGCGCACACAGCTAAACACCCCCCTGTAGCCAAGATAAACACCACACAAGTTCAGTGCTGATGAGTGAGCAGCTGATTACTTGGGTTCTTTTCGGGTCAGGGAGCAGATGTAAATGTAGGTCAAGAGGGAACCCTTCTTGCCAATCAAGAAGGAGAAAAGTAAAGGGTGGAGTAAAGGGGGAGGATACAGTCGGTGTCTTTGTATGGACACAAAGAATAAGGTCGACCCAAGAGAGGAGCAGCAGGTTGGGAATGTTAAACCCCTCTCCAGGTACTCCTATTTCCTCCCACACTCTGCTGGTGTCTCTAAATTGCCCTTTAGGTGTGTGTGTTGCCCTGTGATAGACTGGGGGCCTGTCCAGGGTGTACCCCGCCTCTCGCCCGATGATCACTGGACAAAAGCACCAGCCTCCCTCACCGCGACCAGCAAGGACAATCGGTTACTGACAATGGATGGATGGATGGAGGGTTGGTAGACCATCATAAGTGATCATCAGTGAATGTGCAAAAGTCTTTATATTGTTCTGTGGCTGATCTTTTTATTTAAAACCCAGCTCTGGTTCTGTGGATGCAACCAGAGCCATCCAGCCACATTCTAGATGGTCTGCTGTAGAGAAGAACCAATCAATTGGCCATCGCAATCTGACAATTTCCTGATCAGTGATAAGCAGATAAAATATTTAAAAATCTGATTTGTTTTCCCTGTTAATTAAATGCAAAAGCAAAAACTCCCACCATTTTTGGTCCATAAATGCATGAACCAGGGCGTGTTGGAACAGGGAGCAGGACAGTGCCTCCTGAGGACTGGAGTTGGAGAACCCTGGTATAAACCAACAACATGTACTTTGACGCACTTTTTTGAGTTTAAACGAAAATCAGGTAAAGGTTCGGGACATGTGCTTTGATGCAAGCATAGTGATAATCTTTAATCCATTTATTTTCTGTTAGACTCAAATTACTACCTATATCAGAACCTGCAGCAATTTATTTCTCTTTTAGGAGTAACAGGAATTGGTCAAAGTTAAAAATGACAAGTTAAACTGAGTAAAACATGGAAACTGGCATTGGCCTGGTACAGCCTGACTGATGCATCTTTAGTCTGCAACTGGATGCTGACCTCACACTGACCTATGTACCGCGCCACAGTTAGTCTCTCTAGTCGCTCTACAAGAAGATCCCAGAGAACATTAACCAAGATAACCTCACAACCACCCTCCAACACTTTTACCTTGAACGCATTCCAGTTCCCTCAAGAAAATCTCAGCTCTACATTTCTGCAACACTTCATTTCACCGCACAGCTTAGATGCAGCAGCAACGGCCTAGAGGTTGTCTGAATAATGTTATGCTAATACTCCAGTCTACCTGTATTTACCCTTAAGTGCAGCGAGCAATCTGTTGATTGCGAGAAAGCTATTTTCCTGAAAGAAGGGGAGAGCTGGCTGCTAGAGAGGCTGAATGAGGGGGGGTTACAAGAGATCTTCTTTAAGCTGCCGAAGAAACAATTTACGGCGGACGGCAATTTTCCCTGGCTGTGAAAAGAGTGCACACTCTAATTGTGCCTACACAAAGAGCCATCATGATGGGGATACAGGAAATAGCAGAGCAAACTCGCACTCGGTAAGGTGTCAGCAGGAAAAAAGCTTATCCAGTGAGGGATATTTGCATAAAATAAACACAGATGCACATTAAAACGACAGCTTATTGAAACACTACATTCTGGTTTGTAATCCAGACTAATTATGTTCAGATTTAATATTCTAAACACTGCAGCAGACATGGTGACACATACAGGAGAGAACATGTCTTCAACTCCAAATGTTATAATGATGAACAGTGACGTTGCCCTTTTAGTAAGTTTGTTAGACCTTGTACTGCAATGTTGAGAGAGGGGGGGGTGAATCGATCTAAAAATAAAGCAGCAGAACCGTGTGTGTGGTGCCAGATTGGACTCGGCGCGGCGCTCGCCTCACTCTGCCTCGACTTCTATCTGCCCCTTTGATAAACCTGCTAACAGGCCTTTATCAGGGAGCAAGGGGGAAATATGCTCCAGCCAGATTAGACCCCAGACTCTGCCAAGGTTATAAACAGCCTGTTATCTGCGTCCCAAACACAGTAATCCGCTCTCTATCAGCACCCAAACATATGGGCCACACAGAGCAGAGATAGCCTCTGATGGACACTTGCTTTTAATTGCAGTGTGAGCCAACGAAGCATCGCAAGGAGAAAAAGGGACATAAAGAAGGTCTGTTGCTGTGGACATCTCCCAGGCCCCGGTGGAGCTGGCCAACATTCACAAAGACCAACCTCGACCTTTCTGCGATGCTGCACCTGCTCCCTCCTGTGTCCTGAGGCGATATCATGAATGAGCAGGGCAGTGTCAACGCTACGCTCCCAGAAATCTATTACAGCCCTCTGTATATTTGTTCCCTTCTCAAATTAATATTTCCCCTTTTCATCCGATGTCATTTGTTGTCTTTGTGCATTTCTCCGGCGTGCCAAATTAGATTCTGGCAGGGGCGAGTGTGCATTAATTTGATTAAGCGCTGATGGGCTATTTTCAGTTCTCCACACAACGTGAGCTATTCTTCAGCTCACGCTTCACAGAAACATCAGTTCTCAGACACACTCCGGCTCCCTCATCAATAAGAGTCTGAAACCTCTCTGGACGCAGCCTTAGTAAACAAGAGCCACTCAGGCACTCTGTCTGGTACCAGAAAACACATGCTCAGACATCCTCGCTGAAATCTGAGAGAAATCAGAGACGCTGGAGTGTGAACAGAGGCCTTCAGCCTATACAACAGTGTCTGAAATTAAAAACACTTGATAACTTTGACCGAGGAATGCCTCATGTTTTAGTTTAAACTGGCATTATTACATTTAATCTTCCATAACAATGGCACCTTATTAAGTTCATTTTTGGTTGGAATACACATTGCTTACCCCTTTGACCACAAATGTCAATGGATTTCACTAGGATCTGGTGTTAGGCTGTACACAAAGTAGTGAAAATTCTGAATAGTGTGGCATGCATTAATATTCAGCCTGCTTTGCTCAAATGCCTCTAAATAGAATACAATTTACTTATCAGTAAACAGAATTCATTGTGTGTAATATTGCATCTGCAGACAGCTCCTTGGATGCAATATTTAGCAAAGTATTGTATTCCAAGTGCAAGTTAAGTATTTATATACACAGGGCTCTACCTGCCATCTGTGCTATGATTACAAAGACAAAGAGTTGTGTGCATCCAACTGCAGAACTAAGATCCTCTCCCTGTGCGCCATGTGCAATGGAAAATAGGAAAAACTGCATTTATCTCCAACCTTTCAGCCCCACCAGTCAAGTATGTGGATTTGGAACATCTCTCCTATAAGTGAGTGTGGTTTCTCATCTCTTCCTTTGATGACTGGCCTTTTTCTGGACTGAATAGTGGAGTTTAAGCTGGTTGGATCTGTTGCATCCAGATGTCTGTTTTGGTATCACCTAACCCTCACATATAGAAATAAATAAGAAAACAGAGGTATGTAATTTTTTGGGAGTAAAGTCTGCAAAAGACACAACAATCAGAATGAAAGTACAGGGGTTGGACAATGAAACTGAAACACCTGTCATTTTAGTGTGGGAGGTTTCATGGCTAAATTTGGACCAGCCTGGTAGCCAGTTTAAATTGAGTTTGCACATTTCCCACCAGTAAGAGCAGAGTGTGAAGGTTCAATTAGCAGGGTTTAAGAGCACATTTTTGCTCAAAATATTGAAATGCACACAAAACATTAGGGTGACATACCAAGGGGTTAAAAAGAGGAAAAATGTTGGTGCACGTCTTGCTGGCGCATCTGTGACCCAAGACAGCAAGTCTTTGTGATGTATCAAGAGCCCACGGTATCCAGGGTGATGTCAGCATACACCAAGAAGGGGACGAACCCCATCCAACAGGATTAACTGTGGGACGCAAGAGGAAGCTGTCTGAAAAGGGATGTTGGTGCTAACCGGATTGTATCCAAAAAACATAAAAAACCACGGCTGCTCAAATCACCCCGGCAGAATTTAAAAATTTCCCCCTTTAAAACCTCCTGTTTCCACCAGAACTGTCCGTCGGGAGCTCCACAGGGTCAAATAACACGGCCCGGGGCTGCTATAGCCAAACCTTTGGTCACTCATGCCAATGCCAAA
Organism: Crenichthys baileyi; assembly: GCA_036173005.1. Classification (NCBI taxonomy): domain Eukaryota; kingdom Metazoa; phylum Chordata; class Actinopteri; order Cyprinodontiformes; family Goodeidae; genus Crenichthys; species Crenichthys baileyi. The sequence goes on along the minus strand of JAHHUM010000585.1, from coordinate 1,143,999 downwards.
CGTCGGTTTCAAGGTGCAAGGAGCGCAAATTTTGGGGGCTGTGGACAATGTGAAACATGTATTGTTCTCTGATGAGTCCCCCCTTTACTTTTTTCCCCACCCCGGGGAGAGTTACGGTGTGGAGAAGCCCCAAAGAAGCGTACCCCCCAACTGTTGCATGCCCAGAGTGAAGCATGGGGGGGATCAGTGATGGTTTGGGCTGCCATATCATGGCATTCCCTTGGCCCAATACTTGTGCTAGATGGGCGCGTCACCCCAAAGGGACTACCGAACCATTTTTGAGGACCATGTGCATCCAATGGTTCAAAAACATTGTATCCTGAAGGTGGTGCCGTGTATCAGGATGACAATGCACCAAAAACCCACAGCAAGACTGGTGAAAGATTGGGTTTTTGAGACATGAAAGTGAAGTTGAAATCTCCCATGGCCTGCACAGTCACCAGATCTAAATATTATTGAGCCACTTTGGGTTTTTTGGGGGCGAGTCAGGAAACGTTTTCCTCCACCATTATCACGTAGTGACCTGGCCACTATCCTGCAAGAAGAATGGCTTAAAATCCTCTGACCACTGTGCAGGACTTGTATATGTCATTCCTAAGACATATTGAAGCTGTATTGGCCACAAAAAGGAGGCCCCACTAAAAAAATTTTGGGCTAAAACCAGGGGTTTTCCAATAGCCAAACCCTGTATATCAATAGTCATTTCTGCTGCTGGCTCTGCTCAATACTACTCAACTACATAATAAAATACCCTTTTGAGCTGTTTCGTCATGCTGTAGTTTTACCACAGTGTTGTTGGCATAACGGCATAAGAAAGCATCCATAAGCTGAGGTGTGAGCTGTAACGAGCAGCAGCTCCAATGTTAATGAGGACTGAGGTAAATCTGGGTGAGATTTTAGACCCTCGACTACTCTGTCTCCTCATATAAGCAGCAGCCTGCTCCTGCTGTCAGCAGAGCTGTGATCTGAATACCTCTTCCTTCATAAAAGATTCAGGCCTTATTGACTCGGTGCTTTGGTTTCCCCGCAGAGCCCATCCTCTCAGCTCCCTTTAAATTCTGCTCTCGTGGCTGGGGATGCACACCTGCCTGGGGGGAAGAAGTCTCAGGCATAGCATGGTGCTTTTATATGCACATCTACTAAATACCAAATACAGTGGAGGAGGTATACATTTGAGCTGAGCGGGTCATTAGAAGATGAACCTGACAACCAAATAAAATCCCATATTTGCGATCATATTAGAGGCAGCCTTGAGCTTTGCTCCCTGTGCTAATCACTCAGCTATAACTGACTTGCAGGGTCACTTGAGGATTATTGGCATTGTAAAATGCCACATCACATCTGTTATGCTAAATATTGATATATCATGTTCCTTTTATTTCTGCATCTGCTACCTGCTCTTTACTGCACATCATTACTGACTGAGAGCGGCATTAAAACCCTACAGGCTGGGCTCGTCCCTCTCCATGAACAATATTTCAAGCACAAGCTGCAAAAGGGCACTAAGTCTAATAAATTCCTCATTTTATATACTGCCCCCAGATTTCTAAGTCCTGTCCAATAAAGTTTTAAATGTCATAAAAGGCCTATAATATAGGTTGTATAAACCAGAGCCAAGAAAGCCACACCAATCTCTGCGGCGTATCTTTTTATCCAGTTTGCTCTCTTTAAATCAACAATAAAATGGTTTTTAAACAGTCAACAAGGGGGTAAGTGGCTGGCTTTATTGTTGCTGTGATACGCCCCAACAGGCTCGTTGCTCCTTACCGACAGATTATGAGAAAACTGTGGATACCCTTTTAGGAAGGCTACAGTCTTTTCTAACTGATATGCATTTTATTTCCGAGGTATTGTTTAAATAGGTTAAATAATGTGGAGAATACTAACGATGCTTAACAACAGGTATGTAATAACAGGGGACATGTTGTCACCTTACAGCCACAAACCTCAATATATTTTATTTAGACTTTATGTGACAGACTAACACAAAGTAGGGGATAATTCTGAAGTGGAAGGAAAAAGATTCATAGTTTCTAAAATTGTCCCACCTGAGCTGTGGATCTCTGCAGCTCCTCCAGAGTTACCGTGGCCTCTTGGTTGCTACTTGGATCATGCTCTTCTTGCTCAGCTTATCAGTTTAGGTGGACGGCCATGGATGTTTGTTCACTACTGTTCTCTACCAAGCCTCTCAAGACCTTCACAGAGCAGCTGGCTTTAAAGTGAGATTGCACACATATGGGCTCGCTTTAATAATTTGGTGACTTCTGAAGCAAAGGGTTTCATTTTTTCAGGTTTTACATTTGTGAAAGAAAAAAAATAGAGACGTTGCATTATTTTTCTTTCACTTCTGCTCTGTGTTGCAATGCAGTTCAGTGAGCACACCTAAAACGTTGGATTCCAACCTCCCAACATGTAAGCTACTCGAACCTCTCTGAAAGGCACTATAAAGCTGTGTCCAGGACTCCTGAGCTGCAGCCAAATGGTTGAACAAGCAAAAGCAGACCAGTATCTCCGAGTCACGGCGTTTCACACTCGGGTAGAGGCAGAGGATAGGCATTTAATGATGCCTTGACCCCTCCCCAGTCACCTAGAATGAACACGCTGTGCTGGAAATAGACTGAACACTCTGTTTCTGTGCTGGCCAGAAACCTGGGGATTCATGCCGTGCCAGTGTGCCAAACAAATCCTACCAACACAGACACTCTCTCAACAATTTCTCAATCGCACAGAGCAGGTTATCCACGGAGTTATAATGGTGACACCACCACGCAGCAAAGCGTTCACAAACTGAACATGCTTCTCCATGTGGTGTGCGAATGCCGGCCTTTCGGTTTGTTTCAGAGCATATCCTGTGCTGCTACAAACCGCACTAAACTAAACGAGAATCTTTTCAGGGACTTACTAAACCCTTAAATGAATGTACAACAGCAGTATTTTAAGGCAAATCAAATGTGGTTGATGACTGAATCAATAAATAGATAGAATTTGTGTTGGGATGATGTTTACTTTCACTGAGTGGAAACTGGGATATTGTGGCTATGCAGTCAAATTCAAAATGTGTCACTACAAGTTAACCAGTGTCTTTATACATCTTACTTTTCTAAATCACACCACTGTGATGACTTTACAACTTTACAACTGTATATGAAATGTATCCTTGACCCAAAACTAACCAAAAGGCAGAAATTAAAAAAGCATTTTAACATGGTGACACTGACAGAGTGTGATCACATGTTTAGCTGTTTGTCCTCTCAGTGACAACTCTTCTTTGTCTTGATTAGGGTAACGACATTAATTAGAATGCAATTTAGCCCCCACTCAGGAAAAGACAACCTTTAGGGGTTGTTCACCTGTATAGCAAACATCAGATTAGTCAACAGGGGATTTAGTTGTGCAATGAACTGTGAAATACAGGTTTCCACAGTGTAAACTAGTATCTGGTCTGTATAAATGTATTCAGCAGCAGCCTTGTTGGGCCTCTGTGCTTCTGTCAGCAGGGTAGGTTGCTATGGTTTCTGCTGGACTTGTCATCTTCAGTCTGGGTTCTTCATTTGTTAACGTTTACTCATTTTATTAACAGCCATATTAGCCTTTCAATTCTGTAGAACTGAACAGTAACAGACGGGGTGGAGCTGGTCGTTTCAATCCCATCAGTTCGAGCCTGCAGTAGGACTGAGCTGCTGCATGGTGGGGAAACACATCTCAATGGGAAACTCAGACCAATAGGCGTATCACTAAGTTCCTAATATTTAATCTGCTCACACACTCTTCACTCCCCAGCCGAAGGTCTATCAACATCGTTTCGCTTTTCCTCTTCACTCGCCTCATAGGCCAAACACCTTCGTACAATGCTTTTGCCTTTTCTGACCTAGAAAGGGTCACAAAGGCTCTTCTCTGGACATACCTGCCATAGTGGAGGAGTTTTAAACTTCCAGCAGCAGTGCACTGTTTTGATCCTTAGCCAGATGTGCTGCTGTAGGGAAGGGAGTTGCTGATTGTCAGCAACACTTCTGTGTAGAGTTGTGTGGCAACTTGGGGAGCTGAAAATGGCTCACTCTGTATCTATTTTAAGGCAGATAAAGTATCTTTAAAGCATTCATTACTTTAGGATCAGTTGTATCCTACTATATCAGTGTATTTTTGGACACACAGTTAACTGTATATTTCTCTGCAACGTTTGATGACCACTCTGATTTGCACAGTCAACCTTTGAGTAAAAGGCTGGAATTTTCAAAATGCGCCATTTAAAGCTTATCCAACTGTAGTAAAAGAGTTTGTCCTCATACATTTATTGTAGCCTATGACATGCATGTGTCGCTGTCTTCTGAACCCCTAGTTGGTCAAAGCCGGTGGCCCTTCATCCTGAACCTGGTTTCTTCCCATTAAAAAGGGAGTTTTCACTTTTATCCTGTGTATGCTCAAGATGCTGGATTGTTTATAAGTTAAGTTGTAAGTATAATCTGCTGAGTGTGTTATAATTGGATAAAATTAAACTATATATAAATGGACTGGAATCTAAATCCGACTGTGTTGGAATGAATTTGGATTAAACCAGATTGACTAGATCTGGCCATGAAACAGACCTGTTTGCTTTGTAAGATGTGCCTTCATGGAATAATTCTTCCTGCTTCCTGGAATTAATCTGAGCAGCTTGTCTATAATAAAATAAAACTGGAAAAACAACAGGATTTGGAGGTCACCTTTAAGTATTAAGTACATAATTGGTGCATATTTTAGAAATGTAGACGAGTCCCTACTGACACAGACATTTAACATGACACACAGTTCACTTATGTTCTATTAATACTGAGTGCTTTCTTATTGATCGTCATTCTTTGCCAGTAGAAACGACACGGACTGTTTGTAGCTTGGATACAGGCCAGTTCATACATTAAGTAAGTCACCCATTGCTCTACATGGTGCTTCCCAGCATTATATTCCACCTCCCAAAATGTCCAAACCCACCCAGCTCACCCTCCTCCAGGTCTGGATTTCCAGGCATCTCCCGTCTGTTATGACAAACAGAGTAAAGGGAAGCAGCAAAGGGGTTTAGGCTCAACTCTTCTAATGAACTTCTGTGTTCCAGTATGTTGCATAAACCCATTACCTCCCAGCACATTACCTCATCCATTTCTTAAATGTGGATAGCTTCCTTCTCCCAAGAGCAAAGCATTTCCAACCCACACTGTGGTATACAGTCTGAACAGAAACACTCGGGCCGTCTTAAAGTCTGAGATGTTTCTGTTTCACACAGGTGCGGATTTGATCACAGAGGGAGAGGCAGAAATAACCATAAAAACCTCCACTAGCAGGAGATCAATTGTTCAGAGAAAAGACAGAGAAACAAAACAGAAAGAAGGATTGAGTGGAGCTATCTCAGTATGTGGCAACTATTGCACTGTAGGAAGAAAGACGCAGGTGCTGGTGAGCTCAAGCTCATCTGTGGATGCAATCCAGGATGATGGCGTCTGCAGATTCCTTCGCCATTTCTCTGTTGGTTCAGTGAAATCAGTTCTCCATACCATAGAGAAATAAACATCCTCTCTTTAACAAATACTCTGTACCTTAACACAGCCTTAGTTCTGTCGATTTTTTTGGTATCTTTAGTATATTAAAATATTTCTTAAATAAAAGAAGCACAGAAAGCTTAATTTAAAAAGATGCTGCCTAACTGAGAACAAAACAGGAAAAAACAGCATGTAACATGCAAAAGTTCCTTTGTAGATTTATTTTTAGGAGTTAGGCTGCTCAGACAGCGGTACTGACATCATTCAACAACATAAGAAAACTTAGATTCAGCTGCCTCAAAAATGGATAGACAGATGGAACAGTGACATTTATAGGCATATAAGAAACATTTCAACTCACATGTGCAAAATCAACGACACAATTTGCTTCCAAACGCCAAATTTCTTGTGTGCTTGTGATTGATTGTAGCTGCTGAATACGGCTTTCTCCAGTTAGGCCATCCCAGTCCCCCCACCCTTTCCCAAGCACAGGATATTTATGCTCCTGGAGGACATTATTAACTGAGTGTGACAGATGTCGGACATAAGGCTATCTCACACTCACGGATGTATTTTTCCTGATTCTCTCACACCTCAGCTGGAAATCAGCTGAATGTCAGAACTCTTTCTTATTTTGTGGCATAAATCAACAAAGATCTCCAAATCAATGGAGCTTCTTTGCCTCTGCTGAGGGAGATTGTGACTCTGCATAAAGTAGCCAGTACAGCTCCAGGCTTTACAGAACCATCAATATTTAATCAGAGTGAAACGTGGCTGAAATTCACAGAGACGATATATGGAGTTTATATAAAGTGCTGCTGCAATCAGCCAAACTATACGGCGAGTTGGAATACTTATCTGGAAGAATAAACAATGAGCCAATCAGGGCCAAGAGGTATTCTGTCTGCAGCATCTAAATCTTCTTCTATTCCATGTGAAGAGGAGCCGCTATGAGATCCAGCCTTGTGTTAAAGTTGATTCATCTCTCATCTCCACCGGGCTTATGGCACCCAGCACAGAGGACACTGGCGTCTGTTGTTGATGTTATTGTTTGTCAGGCTGAGTCAATAAGTAACATTTCAATCCAGGCCATTTGGACTTCGTTAGAGCTGCGATCACAGGCCGCAACGCATCAATCAAAGGAAACACTGTGAGCAAACGGGTCCCGGCTTATAATTGGATGCAGACCCATTTTCTCTCCCACGGTGACAGTGAGAGCAGAGCGGAGCTGGAAAACTGCAGTGAATCATTCTGTTTGAAGCAGAAATGTCTGCAATATGAGATCCATATGAATGTTTTAGAACCTCCTCCAAGTTTCCATTAAGAACAGAGAACCTTCCAATAAACTGTGACTGAAGCTTGTTGCCATCTTCCTCTCCCTTCAAGGCGAAGAGATGGGAACTGAGGACAGGCTGGGTTACGGTCCTCTTCCTGTCTTCTCCTCCTCCAAGGCTAAGTTAAAAGAGAAAAGCATCAGAATCCTGGCTTTAATAATTGAGGCAGAGACTGCAGGGTACTCTGGCTAAGGCCTCCTTGATGTGAGGAGTCCTTAAAAGATGCATGGATGCCTCCCCAGAGGGACATGGAAGGGCTACGTGGAGCTGAGGCTCTCTACACTTAAAGATTATGTGTGCATTCACCAGAGCTAGATGACCAGAAAAATGCTCAGAGGACCATTATTCTCCTCGCAGCACTCTGAGGCATGGGCACCAAGCTGATAAGATGCTATCAATATTCATGCCTCTAAATCAATTATATCCACATATATTTCAAATGCAAATCATTTGGCAGACAGAACACTCTGGGAGGGATTCTGCAGACCACAATAATCACACGCAGGATATAGAAAGCAAGGTAAACAAGCACTTAGAGGCCGACTCAGCTCAGAGGGAGAGCAATAAGGATTCCAGTAAACATAAATGTGTCGGCTGCTTACAGCAAACACATTTAGGGCCTTCTACTTAACTCTGACTGGAGCTCGGGCTGTGCCTTTAACATCCAGTGGCCCACTCACATGTATCGCTTTCCCCCCTCAACCCCATCATCAGGATCGGCGCCTAAATTATTGATCCCCTGCCTTCATCAGCATAGCAGTCACGTCTGAGAGCGGGTGGAGGTGGTAGCGCGGGGAGGGGGGTCTAACTCTGGCTGTGTCCCCATGCTCCAGCCACTGAAATAATTAGGAGGAGTTCTCATTAAGGAGGAATGAAAGGTTGAGAATGAACGGAGGAGAGAGCAGCCTAAGGGGGCACTCTGGGTGTTTAATGTCTTCCCCTGGGCTTCCGGATCAGTCCGATCAAATCCTGAGGCTGCATCAAAGGCGACACACACACCCACGCTGCACGGACCTACAGATAATGTATCGAGGCTGCAGGAGAAGGAGGAAAACGCCACACTGTGTGATCACATTAATAATAACTTGTTAGGATTTGGGTCAACAGTATCAGTGTGTAACCCAGGTTTTCTAAATTAGGCGAAACGAGCGATCAAACATGCAGCATGAATGAGCGATCTCTGCTCTGCTTGCTTTATTTTTGCTGCCAAGGGAATCCACATGGGTTTGGTGCCCCTAGGTGGTTCCCTGCCTCACTCTCTGTGCATCATACAGCAAAAAAAAAGTAAATAAATCCACATTTATGTGCTCGCGCTGCACATAAAATGCTAAATGACTCTCAAGAGAAAGGTTGAAAGTAAAAAAAGAACATGAATAAATTGACAATGGCAGCATTATGAATATTTGATTTGTTCCTATTTATGGAAGCTGAAGACGCTTTAATACAGAGCTGCCAGAAATAACAATATTCAATAGCAGCAACAGAAGACAAGAAAGAAATCACCTTGGATGTTACTGAGTCCTAGCTAGGAGAGCCAGCAATACGGAGGGGTCCTTATTCATTTTTCAAGATCAGAGTGCATTACAAAGAAAAAGCCTTGTCATGTCTCCCTGAAGAAGGAGACGCTGAGCAGAGCATGTACAGGAAGTTGGGAAAGCAGCATGCAGGAGGATATGCATGCTACACTTCCATTTGTGCCAAAATGGCTTTCACAGCCGCGATGAAGTCCATGAATCTTTTTGTCACATTGTGCTCTCTGTGTCGCCTCGCCTCACGCTGCGACTCCGGAGCTTTCTAAGTGGCTCGGTGTCGAGGCCACACCCCTCGTTAGCGGGGAGGGTTCATTATGCAAATCATCCTGCTGGAGCCGTATCAACGAGGCGCACGCTCCGTTATCATTTTCCGCCGCCGGGGCTCTTCTTCTCCCCGATCGCTCATACGGAATCATGGCCTAATAGCATCCCATTAACATAATTGCCAGCACAACTAGTGTTCCGTGTCTCCGAGCCACTCTGCTGCTCTGCCAGCTGAAAACAGAGGAGAGGACGGGTGAGGGTGGATGGGGGGTGTGGGCGAAAATAAATTTAATTAAGCCAACACGTTGGCCACTCACTCCCAAAGCGAATGTCTGTTTTCCTTTTCTTCTTTCTTTCTCCAAAACCTGGAGGAGTCGGGAACTCTCCCTGTGCTCCTGAGAAACAGGAAAGGTGCTTGGTCTGTATTCAGAAGCCCGTCAGAGATCCTAAATAACATTCTCAATACTTTAATTAAAACATATCAAAGCCCAGATTCCACAAATCTCCCCTAAAGTGGAGCTGCGGCCTTTTCAAGCCTATTAACGCATCTTTAATTAGCGCAGCGCATTCTTTCATCCTAACGAGCCATGGACAGGTGCTACGATGGTCTGTGGTGAGAAATACGAGGGAGAAGGCTGCATGAAGAATCCCACAGGATTCATACAACAAATTCCTTTGTGGTCTGAGGAGAGATGCTGGATGACAGGTGTGCAGTTGCTCACTCCTTTTAGCACGCTGCAGCATTAACCACAGTTGCAGCAGGGAGCCATAATCATGCACTGCAGTCTGCAAGCTGACATTACCCCCCCCCCCCCCACTTCACCACAGAAGCCACCCACGCTGCTCTGATTGACAATATCCCATCTAGCAGTGCTGTCACAGAAGCAGAGGGGGGCACACAGGAGGGCCCGCAGCACCGACCAAATTGTGGTCACTTCCAAAGGACCACCACTGGGGAATCTACACATAAGCTACAGAACAGTTTGTTACGTATCATCAAACTCAGACTGCTCAGTATAGATGTGATGACTTTTCCTGCCCAACACCGAGTTCTGATTCTCTCACATTTTTTTTTCTAAGAATAACAAGATCATTTGTGTTAATGCATCAAACCACATGTATCTAACCTTTATCTGATCTTTATTAAACAGAAAAAAACAACATGAATGAAGGTACACGCTGCTGGTTGATGCGTCTATAGGCTGAACATGCAGCAAGGTCTTAGTTTAAAGTATTTAATGAACAGATTTAAAAAAGCCTGACTTTTAGGCATTTCACCTGCCGATTACTGATAACAGCCAATCAAGGGAACGTTGACTGATTCCCATCTCTGGCCAACTGATTGGTGCATCTCTGCTGTACAGTCTGTAAAACAGCAATGCTGGATGAGAGCGGGGTGAATGTAGAAAAGCTGCTTCCCCTCTGCAGCTTCACAGCTCCATAACACGTCGGGGCTCGTTACACTCCTCGCGATGACAGCTAAATAAAGCACAATTAGCAGTCATCCAGGCATGCTCACAGCTGACTTCATTCCCCAAATTATCCTGGAGAGACAAAATGCTAACAGCAACAACTCCCAATCAAGTAGTGCAGCACAATCTCAGCGATCGCAAACAAAACAAAATGAAGGTGAAAGCAGCATGTGGACATCAGATGCAGGCTCATTTCTTCATTCAAAGATTAAACGTTTATTTGCCCTCACTGGTCAGGCAATCAGCGCGATAGTAGTGGTAGTAACCACTTGAAACAAACAAGCACTCACTAAAACCGTTCCCTGGCTCTTTTCTCAGCCGGCTTTAATTTGACACCTTGAGCTGGGGTAACTAGGAGGGGAGAGAGGCGCCGCAGAGGAATTCATTAGGCACACCACTGCAGGGTCCTGGCTCGGAGCGTTAATGACATTGGAGGATAGGGAAACGAGACAGCCCAGACGCAAAATGAAATAAACATGAGGATTGTCAACGCTGACAGCAGCAGCGAAAGGGACAGACTCGTTTGGGCCAGAGACCTTCAGCCCAAAAGATCAGAGCAGAAACAATATTGGAGTGGGATTACAATCGTCCTCAGATTTCTACTGACAGACACAACATGCTGAACGCTGGTGCGTGTCTGCACACACGTTGATCTTCCCGGGCTTTGCTTTTCTCATCATTAATAATATCCATCACTTGGAGCTCCTGCGGCATTCAGATCCGAAGCTGCAATTAAATTATTAATGTCACAGCACCCAACAACCTTTTCACCCCCCAGCCGCCATACAAACTGCACTCTTAATGTGGCTGCTGAAAGACATTAAAAATACAGCTATCTCTGTCTGCCTTCACCCCGGATCAATTTAGATGACTGCAAAAATAACACGGAGAGAGAAAACAGGGAGCATGAAGGAGAATGGGAACACAACCATGACATTTGGCTTCCAGGACCTGAACTGAAATGAAATGTACCTCAATGGCAGCCAGATCCCAAACACTATATGATGGAATATTCTACAAAAACAACTTCTAGTATATTTTGTTCTATCTTTGTCTGTCTGCTCTTGAAAAACATCCAGAAACCCAGTTTGACAGATTGTGTTCCACTTCCAGCCATATCTGAGCTCTGCTGTGTACATACCAGAGGAACGGTCCCAAAAAGGAGCATGTGCTTTTTTTCTCCCACTGCAACAAAGTAGGCTACAAGCACTGATCCTGGAAAGTTGGTACATTTTCCTGCCTTGAAAGGAACAATTCAGCACCCCAACAGCACAAATGGATCTCACGTTTATACCCTGTAACACGTTCGGCATTGAGCAGGTTTTCCTGGCCAGTACTGATTTCTGGTTTTCTTTAGGGTCTGACCTACAGATTCACATTTTTCTGGTAATAGTGGAATGGAGGAGTTGCAAACTCCAGATGGATGCAACAAAGTCCCTAAACCATAGGGACTCATAGGGAAAAGTACCTCCGAACAACACTTGCAACAATTTGGGGGAATGTGAATGGCTCAGTTTATATTAATTTTGAAGCACGAATGTCTTTGAATAATTTTTTTTGTATCGATTATATCAAAATATTATTTTGACAACCCTAGTCCAGACACACTGAAAAGCCGTGACACAGTCCTTTAGTTTAGCGGCAGTGGGAGGCTGCTGAGCAGATGGAGTTGTTGGCTGCTAACAGTTAGCAACTCGCGGTGCTCACAGCGCCTAACAGATCAGTCTATACAACTGAGTGTTATCTGGCAGGCTGATTACAAGTCGACCCAACACAACAGGGCAACTCAAGAGCTTTCTAATAACAGCAACAGGACACAGGTTTGTCAGAGAATTCCAATTTTCCATTTTGTGCCCTTTTAATATCAATAGATCTGATGGCAAAACACCTTGTTGCACCCCTAAAACACTAAATAAAACAGCGTTTGTGTTCTATATTTGGGACATTCTGAGAACTTTTCACTGTCCATATAACAGCCCCCCCAACCTACAGTTTTTCTGTGATGTTGCTCAGATTTTGGACCTGCTGTGATGGTGGGAGTATCACAAAGCAAAAAGCTGTTCAACCAAATTGAGTAGTTTGAATAATAGGTGATTCTTCATGTAATTCCTAAAGGTGCTCTTTCATGTACCACGATTCTGCTCACCCTGTCATGCAAATCTTTCAGAAGAATCCTGCTAAAGCCGCAAACGGAAAAGTTCTGCATAAGCTCCTTTGTAGAAGGGGCAGGGTGCATTGTTACCTAAAGCAGAGCCTCAGTGCAGAGCAGAAACAAGCCAAACAAAGGGACAAGTGATGTGATTCTCTCTGAGCATGGATGAGTGTGGTCTGTTTAGAAGGCGTTTTCACAAATCTCTTTCATTTGTGTTCCGCAAAGAATACAATCAATCTGTCAGTCATTGTGCCAGCCGTCAGGATGCTGCCCCACTCTGCAGCACTTTTACATCAGGACAGTCCTTCCACTGAACCAGTTCTAGTTCTAAACTGGGCCAAGCTGGTTCAGCCCAGGTTCTTCGTGTTTCCACTGCTGAAGGGAACCTAAACTGGTTCTATTTCAGCATCAGTTCTGAGCCAGACCAGAGCAAAGGACCGCTTTTGTCCGGAGACCAAACCAATAAGAATGTTCTGAGCGCATGATTGAAACTACGGAGTTCGACTTTTAAACGACCTAATTTAATCCAAAACCACAGAGCTGCTATTTGAGTAAAATGCTGGATTAGTACTATAATAACAAGAGCTGGGTTATATCTTCCATCACATAGTTTAGGTAAATGCAGCACACGGAGCTATGATCAGAGCTGCTGTTTCAGCTGAATCCATCAAATCCATAAAACCGTTTCTGACTTGGTTCGGCTGTTGGGTTTTTAATGAGGCCGGGTAGAGTTGATGAAGCCTGCAACCAACACTGTTTAACTCCTGTTAGCAGGAGTGCAGTGACCAACTGGGGATCAGCTGGTCGGAATGGTGAAGCGTACACAAACCCCGCATGTTGATTTAAATAGTGTTAATAAATCAGGCTAGAGATATTGATTAGGAGAGATGTTATTAACTAAAGGATAATCCTTTTATTAGTTTAATTAAGCTGTCATCCTGGGGTGTGATTGTCAACAGAAAGTCCGAATACACCAGAGAGAGGATCAGACTCTGACTGACTGAGACATTTTAAAAGGCATATTGGTGTGGCACCCACCTGGTTCTCTGGCTGTGGAAGACCAAACCTAATACAACAGTTAGCACCAGACCTGCTCTAGCTCTGTAACTATTTTGGAGCAAGCCATCTCTCCGGCCCTTCTCTAAAAGCTGCTCGGCTTCAGACTTGCGTCTCCGCTGCAGCAGGATGAGCATGCGGGCAGACTGGGAGGGAGCACACGTTGCTGACACCTGTCTCTCCCGGGGACGAGACCGCCTTTGTGACGTGGAACCAGCAGGAGATGGATTTGACAGGGCTGCTGACAAGGACCAGGCCGCACCCTGGGAGCAACACTGCAGGCCAACACAAACAAGACTTCTGCTCTCCTCTCCGGGCCTGCAGCGAGAGCTACAGATGGCAGCTGAGAATTCTGAGTGAGTGTACACTGAAGGCACTGCTTTGCAAACAGGCAAAATCAAATGCAACTGTGTTTCTCTGAAACCTAACATTCAGCACACAAAAGATCTGTCTCTTCAAGAGCTGTTCATTGAGTCTGCCTTGCTCAGCATGCTTCCATTTCTGAACCAAAGTGCAAAGAAGACGCCTCCTAATTGCTAGCAAGTCCACACTGAGAAAGTCTGAGCAGCAACAAGCTCACAAAAACTCCCTCTGAGCTGAAGAGAGTTGGGTATGGAGCAGCAGAACCCAGCGTGTTCTGGAGGTGTAGCTCCAGCTGTGGGAATGGAGGCATCAGCTGTGTAGGTCGCCCTGTTCTCTGACCACAGCTAGAACAATATGACAAATTGGCCTAGTTTTCCTTTTAATTAATCACCGCGTGCTGACAGCTACCTGTGCTACAAATCCTCATCAGTCAGAGGGTGAGGAAGGCCCAGCCACACGTAATAAGAGAGGAGGATGCACCTCATTACCTGATTTCATACACTTTATTCCAACAACAAAGGAAAGAGGTTTAGAAATTTCCATCTGATTTCCTTCTTAGTCTCAGGAGTTAGCTGGACAGTATATATTTCCAATTAGATGCTACAAATTTGTCCTTCAGTCTAAAAACCATTCATCAGCTTTCCTAGCAGTGCTATTACACAGCAGATTTCATTTGTGAAACAGTATATTAAGGCCCTGAGGGCAGCGCTGCTAATAATGAGCCGGACTGCTTCGCGGCAACGCTCGGGCGATGAGACAAAAGCCTTTCGGAGGTGAGTCTTTCAGGTCAGAGTGGAAGCTCTTGTTCCTGTTATCAGAGTCTCCAGGAATTATTCTCCCATTTTCAGTTACAACATTGACAAAATGTTTTTATTTTGTTTACTAAAACTAGCTCAGACATTCATACTTTTACATGCTGAATAAAGTATGAATAAAATGGAAAACAGTGATGGACATAAAAATGTTGTCTTTTAGAGATAAGCCAAGAAATGGGCTGGTGTCTGGAATTTGATGAGTTACGGTCAGTCGGAAATTAAAAATCACCTTTTTTTGTAAAAGCAGTGAACACACCACAGCTAAGCCATACTGACGACAACTCTCCTAGGTTTGGAAGAAGACTCACCTAACTATTTCTTATATCAGTGAGGTGTTGAAAAATGGAGTCAGAGAAAGCAAAATGGCTATTTTTTATGAAGGCTCTTACTCAAAAGGAAATACAGAGAAGACTGTTTAATCTGACCTCTTCCTCTCAAATATTATGTTGGACTCGGCTGTGTTTCATGGATTTTGTAGAAAATAGTAAATATATTGTGAGCCATTGAGTTATTATCAGTCATGTAATGGAGTAGATAACAAATGCTTTAATTGTTTTCCGTTGAATTGGTTTCATTTGTTCCCGGAGGATATAACAGCTAAGACTTCCAGAAGCAGGGAGAGACTACAGGCTGTTTGGAATAAAACACTGTTTTATGTTAGCATAACATTTGGTACATATAGTTCAAGACACATATATGTCATGAATGTTGTCATTTATACATCATCCATGTCCCTCCAACCAAACTGAAATGATGCTTTTAATTAAAGACCAACACCGGGTCCACAGAACGCTCCACACAAGCCCGCCTGCGTGACAACAGAAGTCATTGTTCCAGTCCTTCACAGAGAAGCGATGCTGCCTCTCAGGATTCAGCAAGCCTGCGGATGATTGACAGCTCCATCTTCACAGAGGCCATCCAACAAAAAGGGCAGGAAGACGGGGGCCATCCCCGCCCACCAAGCCAAATGTGCTTGGAGACCATGTGTGAATGGAGGCGATAAAGAAGAAGAAAATCAACAGGCCAAACAGAAACAGCGTGACGCCGCTGTGATTCTGCTGTTAGATTTATTATTTGTAGCTGCCTGCTTTACCTTCTGTGCAAACATTCAAATAACTATCCATATGTTGTCTGATGCAGAGCGTTAGTCTTACCCAACTCACTAACACATCATTACAGGCATTACATGGCGATGAACACCGTGCTGTAATTAAATCCTGTACCCAAAGATCATGTAGCCATGATGGGGTCGGTAGGCACACATCAAATCACTGCAGCCGCTTTCATTTGGGAGGAAACTATGGTTGAAGTGAATCAGAGCACATAGATAGGGAAAGAGCTTGATAGATATCATCTACAACATGGTGGGGTGGGAGGGGTGTTAGGGTAATAGCCTTCCTGAACTCACACAAATAAATGTTTCACAGTCTGTGCTGACATAGTTAAAAATGAAGAGAAATGTAGCAATGTAAAATTCTCTACAAGCTGTTAATATTTCATGACTAGCCGCTCTGACACTGTCAGTGTCTGCCTAATTTGTATGGCGCACGAGGAGAGGTGAAGGGAGCTAGAGATGGTAGGAAAATTGTGTGTGTGTCGGGTGGGGGTGTTGGTGGGGGTACAGAGGGAGATGTAAGATAAAGGTGGAAAAAATGTCGCCAAGAAAGACTTCAGTTTCTGCCGAGCTGACAGGTTTTTCTCCCCTCTTTTGGGGAGGGTATGTGTGTGTGTGTGTGTGTGTGGGGGGGGTGGAGAGCCAGTGTGGTACAAAGAACATTTGAAATGGCCCATTTAGCAGCACTGTACTCCACTCCCAGCCGATGGCACCATTTGCATACCTCCTATCAGATGAAGATGGATGGAGAAAATCAGTGTCAGTGAGACGAGCGTTTTATCAAGGTTACACTATCCTCTAAACTCTTACAACCTCTTTATCTCAGCTCTGTTGTCAGAATATTAACTTATCAACACAATCTTTTAACACGAGTGGACAGAGTGATGGGATTTATCGGCTAGAAGAGAATCGACACGTTTGCGAGCCGGACACCAGAAAAGATCACCAGTTATTCTCCTGATTATGTTTATAAAATAGAAAAATCATTTAGTCATAAAATGTCAGAGAATTGTTGATGATGTCCATCAGAATTTCCTTAAGCTGATGATGCTCTTATTCTTTTGTTTTATCTAACAACAAATATGTAATGAACACCATTATTTTATCTGTCCATTGATTATTTTTGCTTTGGTCTGACAAAAACTAAAAGCTGGAAGGTCCCAGAAGAAAAATATCAGACTGTTGCTTTCTTTACATTGCATTGCTTCATTTGAATTAGTTCTTGTTCAGCTCTCTAGAGGTGCCAGCAAAGCATTGCAATGATGTTGAAGCCTGAACTTTGACTGGGCCACTGTAACATTCAGATTATTTTCTTTCTCAGCCATTCTGTGGTAGATCTGCTGCTATGTGTGGGATCTCTCTCCAGCTTTGAGAAAGCTACAGCAGTTGCACATATGGCCTCATATTTGACCTTAGAATACTCTGTTGTACAGAGGAGTTCATGGTGGACTCGATGGCTCCAAGGTCCCCAGGTTCTGTAGCTGAAAAAAACACGTTCAGATCATTAGCCCTCCACCACTGTGCTTGAGGTGTTTGTGATGATATGCTGTTTGGTATTCACCAAACCTGCTGCCGTGCATTATGGCCAAACTCTTTACTCCCTACTCATCCTCTGTCAGCTGTCCATGGGACCTTGTGATTCATTCAGATGTAATTTTGCAAACCTGTATTTAACTATTATAGGATGCATGGTTACTATATAAAATTGTGATACTGTGTAGATGAAGTTTATAATTTCATCTAATTTAACAATTAGCCAGAAATATTGTGTTTACTCTATTAAATAAATATATTATGTTGATATTTTCTTCCTTTGTTACATAGTTTGTTTTTATTTATTTTGAGTCATTTAGCCTGTACCATCTGGCAGGGGGACAAACAATAGAAACCAGCCTTGCCTGTAATTGGGTGCATTTATTTTTGGGGTTTTTCAAAATGTTGATTAATGCACAATGTCCCTCTTCAGCAAATCAAATACATAAAACTGCGGCCACATGGTGGCGAAGTTGTGAGCACAGTTGCCTTGCAGCAAGAAGGTCCTAGGTTTGAATCCCGGCCAGGGGTCTTTCTCCATGGGCTTTGCATGTTATTGCCGATCATGCGTGGGTTCTCTCAGGGTACTTCTGCTTCCTCCCACAGTCCAAAAACACGACTGTTAGATTAATTGGTTACTCTGGATTGCCTTTAGGTATGAGTGTGTGTGAATGGTGGTTTGTCCTGTGTGTCTCTGTGTTGCCCTGTGATGGACTGGAGACCTGTACAGGGTGTACCCCACCACTCAGCCAATGACAGCTGGAGATAAGCACCAGCATCTTTGTGACCCTACAAGGAAACGTGGGTATATACAATGGATGGAAAAATCAAACTTATCGTAACCTTTCAAAACAAGCTCTACATGTTCAGTTTTTCTCTAATTGTCCTGAACATTTAATATGCTAAGACATTCTTTCTTCTTCTGAGGAAGACCTTGAGGTGAATTCCCTGGGGCGTCCATTCCTGATAAGACTGGCAGCTCTCTCACTGTAGATTTTCTCCACTTGTAAATATTCCTTTTAAATGTAGCCTGATGTACTTCACTGTTTGGAACTGGTCCTGTAACGTTTGCCAGTTTGATGAGTAGCAACAGTTGCTTCTCTATGGTCACTGCTGATGTCTTTCCACCCTGGTGTTGTGTTAACACACGCCTGTATGTCCCAGAGCTGCAAAATACCAAAACTCCTGTTTTTATATTAGTACATGTGTATCTGATTAGTAGCACATGCCTGCTACCTTCCATTTTAAATCATAGGGAAGAAGCAAGGGTGTACTTAGCTTTTCACACACAGCTTATGCGCTTTGACTTCATGGTTGTTTATTAAATTATAGTGTGGACTCTGTTATGTTTTTTTTTTACACTTGATGTTAAATAACATTTGGAACCCAGATCCATTTTATTTTGTCCTGATATCTAAAACCCACAGTTCAGCGTGTACTTACTTTTCCCATGACTGAAGCTGTTAGATTATTTTAAAAATGTTTTCTACACTGACTACATTTTTAAATAATTATTAGTGACTGAATGAGCAATCAATTAGAACTAGATGGGCCATGTAAAGCTTTGGAGCTGTGCATGAATGCAGCTTCATAACTAACGTACCACGCTGCTTGCATGCTGCACACGGGTAATGCAAGGCCTGATCCTACTTCCTGTTAGGAAAATAAAGGCTAACAACAGTTTCTGAATTTCCCATCCGAGGTAGAATCATTCCCCTAACAAAACAGACCCCCTTAGAAAAATTCAACAAATTATTTTTACTTCTACAGATGCAGTAGTTTTTTTCTGGAGTCCGAATGTCATCCTCTGTTGTTCTGATTTCTGTTTCATTACATACATTCTAGTGATTTGCATTTTGGCTTTCTGCCGCACTGCTACTGGACCAGTTTGTGGTAAAAAATAAAAGACTGCAAACTAATTTACGTATAAATGATATAAGGTTGGTCGTCCGTCCGTCCGTCCATCCAGCCAATAAGGTTAGATTCCCTTTTTGGTTCTCACTTTCACTGTATGCTTTACTCTGTAGTTTAAAGGGACAGTGTTCTCCTTTGAAAGTACTAATGGGCTGAGTTCAGCATTTCCTGGCCCAGAACTTGCCTAGATAAAAAAGTTATCCAACACCACAGTCTGTACTTAGTGAAACATCACTATGCCTCTTTGCCGTCAGCCTGCAGGATCCTTCTGTTTCTCTGTCTGAGCAGCCACCGATCCTTCATTACTGAGGAAGAGGATGAACATCTATTGAAGCCTTTTTTGAGTTTTAACCTCACCTTCATCCAGTGGTCCCATAAATGTTACAGGAAGTTGGGGAACACACAGGTCGCTAACAGGGATTAGGCCTAAAGCTGCCACACATGCTCACTATTTCCAACCTCCGGACATCTGAAAGTAACTCCAACCGAGTGCACATCCTTTGCTTGTGACAGGCGTTTATAAAACAGGAAGAGGAGCTAACAACAGTAAGCATTAGCTATTTCTGGAAGAGGATGTCTGCAGATAACAAAGAGCTGTCAGAATCACACAGGTCTGTAGTACAACTGAGTCTACATAAAAGGTGTTATCCACTCAGAGAAACACGTTGTGACCCCTGCTGATGCTGCAAACTATCCCGCTCCCTGCTATAGGTTCCTCACCACATTGTTGGTGACGAGGCTGGGAAGCCGTCCAAAGCCACAAGACATTTCTGCTACGGAACATTTGCTTCCTTTCAGAGGGGGGGCACGAGGCCCCAACACTCTCCTATTACATCTTTCTGTCCTGCCACACTGCATGACAGTTTATTTTAGGAAGCGCACGTTGGCACCTGAGACACAAAGCTGACAAAGCACTCTGTGTCACTTCAATGAGGCCAGTTGGTGCCGTGACAATGCCTCTGGCCATGAAGTCCGACAAGATGGACAACACCGCGCTAAATATCTCTACAAAGCAGGAAAAGAGGCTTCAGCTGCTCACACATGTTTCAGCTTCCAAGGGGAATAAGGCCACAGGATGGCACTGGAGAGGGATTCTACCTCTGTGGATGGTGAATAAATATGAACTGCAGCGAGGAGCGCTTTGCTTGTAGTGTCTTTCTGTGGTTTTCATACAATACTCTGCACACAGATCCAGCAAAGCAACCTCTCCTGGTGGGAGTCGAAGGGTAAAACAAAAACACATTTCATTTGAATTTGTCCATGGAAATTTGTTGACTCTGCATCTAAAAATGCTTTATGACTTTTGCAGCTATTTTCATCAATGGCCGACTGCCTGATGCATCACTGCAGTTTATTTGTTTTTAAAAATAAACCATGCATGCATGTTAAACTTGTTGACTATACCAGGGTTATATTAATAATAATAATAATTTAGACTTTATTGATCTCACAATGGAGAAATTGTCCTCTGCATTTAATCCATCCCTTAGGGAGCAGTGGGCTGCCATTGTGCGGCGTCCCGGGAGCATTCAGGGGCTAAGGGTTGTGCTCAGGCAGGCTGTGGGATTCAAACCAGAGTACTTGTTGCCTCTCCAGGACGCAAATGCCCTGCTCTCTAACCACTAGGCCTTCTGCTAGAAGGGCAAGAAGAGCAAAAAGGCTGAGACGGGCCCATCTACAGGGACTCCAGCAGCACCATATATCCAGTCTACACCGGAAGTCCCAACTGAATGTTTCAGCCATTTGTTCTTCAATCTGAATAAAGTGTAAAAATGTGTTTAGAAGAATAAAAAAAAAAATTGAATTAACATAAGACCCTGAAGAGTCCCTGAGGAGTCACGGTGGATAAAAAACATGACCAGAAGGTTTGGAGTCATTTTGCCGAGCTGCTCTTCTGGGCCTTTGAACAAACAATGTGTGGGGAGCTGGCTCTCTGCACTGTTTTAATGATATCTGCAGCAGAGACAGATTAATATTCCAGAAATCTAACTTCTAGCTTCTGACAAAAATCCATCTAATAAATCAGTTTGGATTTTTACGGTAGCTTATTAGGTCCTGGTGACACATTTTCCAAGCAACGGAAGCTAGCTTCCAGTTGAGACTTTGCATTGATTGGATATGTGGCGGCGCCCTGTGACTGCATTAAGATCCTCTTAGAAAGGTTTAATATTCTGTGCAATCAGCACCTGGAGACTCTTACTAAATTTAGCCAGGGCTGCAAATCAGAATCTAAATAACTATAAAATAAATAAATAGCATAGATAACATTATTATACTATATATATACTATATATTATATCAATATTTTTTTGCATCAGTTAGCATAACAAAAATTTGATTATTTTTGGTTGAAATCTTTGGTTAAATACAGTAATCCTTTGGTATTTACACTCAAGGTTGTCATACTGTGAGAACCTCGTAGTGAACCGCTGATTACAATCAAACTGGCTCTGCTTTGACAAGAAAGCACCGCTGGTTCATCCCAAACCTCTCCGTTTCCTGGCATTTTTGTCTTTATCGGAGCTGGCGGAATGACAGAGACGAGCGGCAGTGGCGGACCTGCCACCTGCATTAGCTCGGCCCGTTATGAGCCTTCGTGGGATTCTTATCGTAGCTCTGTAATATGAGCGGGGAGTTGGATCTTCAGATGCCACTACTGCCAGTCAGAGAAATTTATCACACACAATAATGGTGTGGTTTTACAGAAAGCTCTCCAGTAACTCAGGAAACACTCGTGTCATGGCTCTATATTATTGTAGGATCTTGGAGCTCAGTTTCCTGCTAGTGGGAAATCTAAAATAATACCTTGTGGAGAATGAAGTGCTGTATAAATACACTACTGGCACCCACATCCAGTAAATGCGTATCCTGTTTCTCATAATGCAGCGGAAACTGAGTGCAGATACAGTTACAAATACAGATACAAAAAAAAAAAAAAAGGCTTGGGCTCGTTCTGTAAGGTGACATAGCAACTGCTCTGCTGTGTTAGATATCAGATGCAAATGAAAAGAGAAAATCTATCATGACTCTAATGTGGCCTGATAGGAGGGGGCGCGCTCTCCTCTGAGGAGCGGATCGGTGTGAGGAGGATGATGTATGGAGGAGCTGGATGAGAGGTGAAAAGCGTAGCGAGACAGACCGCGGCAGGGGTGGATTGCTAGGTGGGAAGGGGCTACAAGGAGGGTAGGAGGGCGTCTAAGGTAGTGTTGCCAGACTCCTGAGACCCCAGGGCAAAAGTGGAATAAATGTTGATTAGTGTTGATTTTGTCCAACGAGCACCCGGCAACTGACAGTGGACCTAAGCTACTGCGAAAGGGAACCATTAATCTTGGTCTGGTTTAAGCGGCATTTATTAATTTGTGTCATTTCCACTACGTGGAGAGAAGGGTCCCCCCCCCACCCCGCCCTGCCTCTGAGTGTATGAGAGTTGCTGCAGCCAAGCCGCCTCGGCGGGGGGAACATACGGCGTGAGCCTGGAGGTGGCTTCTGCAAGTAGCAGCAGGGGGGGAAGAGTGGAGGAAATGAGATTCCAAACACTGCATTATAGAAAATGAACTCCTGAGGGGGTTGGTATGGCAACCACCTTCCCATGTGTCATTGCATGTTCAATTTAACGTGCATAACAAATTTGCAGACTTGATTAAATTCGTAACATATTAAGCAGGTTGGTGTGATACAAGTAAAAAAAGAAAAAGCAAAGCTGCAGGGAGCGAGGCTGCACAGAGAACTGCGGCTGGGGTAAATGGCAGCCATCGACAGCGGGAGGCGACATTTAGGTAAAAGAGGGGGACCTGTGCTCTTTTACAAGTCTAAGTGGATCTTACCTTCACTGAATAATCTCTCCACTGTCAGCTGCTCAGAGCTACTCAGAGCTGAATGGAATTTCTTTTTGCAAACTGCACTTCAGTGGGCTTCAGGAGAGAAAGAAAAATCCTTCAGGCCAGGACATTTTCCATTTAATAATATAAAATGCACTTCCTCCTCACTGAGATGAGGAAAAAAAAACTATATTACTTCCCTTGATGTGAGAGTTAATTACCAACTCACAGCCCAGAAAGATTCCTCTAATTAAGCTCCTTAATATGATTAACACGTATCAATTAGGGGACTGACAATTTGCATAATGTATAATGTAAGCACATTGTTCTGTACTGTAATAGTGTTAGCTCACCGTTTACAGCGGTGTCACTGACTGATGGTTCTGTGATTATGACTCTACAGAAAAACTCCATTCTGCTTGTCTGCTGCCAGATTCCTAAAACCCTTTTCCCCACGTGTCTCCATCCACAGAACACAATTGGACTTCAGCTCTTGCTCTCGCTCAGTGGATGATTAGGAGCAGAGATTGGGGAAGCAGCTGCGGCGACGAGCCTGTTGGACCAGTTGCTGTATCAGCAGAGACAACTGGAGGATTGGAGGAAAGGGGACGGAGGTGAGGTGGGGGGTGGTGGGGTGATCAGGGGGCGGGGGGGTTGGGGTGTTCTGTCTAAGGGGCAGACAAAAGCTGCAAGCGTCCCGATCACATCTTTCTATCGGTTCCTCATACAGCCCACTGGAACGTACCTGTTGGTTTGCAGTTCCAATAATTCCCAACAAACCGTTCGTCCAAATGCAAAAAAAACATGCTCTGTGTTTGACTCTGGTTCTATCATTATCACTGAATCCTTCCAGAAAACACTTTAATGAAAACTATTCCTTAATAATTGGTCAGTTTTTTCAGGTGGATCAGTGCGACCTGAGGTGATTCTGTCACTGAGCTGGTTTTGTTAAGATTCAACAAGCAACAAATTCATCAATCCGAGCGAAGAACACCAAAGGTCCAAGAAGAACTTCCCAACACACTGCTGTATCCCTAGTCTTTTACTGGCTACTTTTCTTGATTTCACATGTGAAATACAACATGATTCACTTTCTGCTTTTTAAGGGCCGTTTAGTAAAAATAAGTCAGCAGATAAAATTAGACAGGAACCTTCATGAACCAACTTGATCCAGTCTGAGCGACCGACCAGTCAGGACCTCCAACATTCCAACTATTTCCAAAAGTCTTGGCTGTGGAAGCTGTTAGTGAAACTGAGTGTTAGCTCAACTCTGCACCAGCGAGGCGTTCAGATAAAGTCGGGAAAAGGAGAGATAAATGAAGCTATTTAAATAGAAACATGTCTCATGACAGAGCAAGAGAGTCTTATCTTATAGTTCTTAAAGACAAATCTGAAAAAACAGAATGAAAATTAGGTATACAATTAGAATCAGTGCATCATAACCAGAGAAAAAATCCTGTCGACCTTGTCTTTTTGCTTTGTTCAGCAGACTGAATGATGGGACGATTGTTTAGGAAAGTGAAGAATATTCAGTGGTAAAAGCATCTCATAGCAGCTCCAGATTCACTTAGGTTTTAACAAAGACTACATTTTCAACCATGGAGAAAAAAACCCGCTTTGCTTACTTAATGCTGCCAACAACTCCTTTTAAATCAATCACTGTGCCAATGAAGTCACCAGGCTGCACGGCATTTCACATCCGATCACTGTGTAGGTTACTTGCTACAGACCTGAGAACAGCGGCTGCAACACAAACAGGCAGATGCCGAGCTTGTCTGACAAGAAGTAGCAGTACGGGGCATCCATGCCTTCCACGATCAGACCTCTGGCTCATTTCATCCTGTCAAACACCGCTCCAGTGCCCCCTGTAAAACACCCCATTTTCACCCTTCCAAAAATAACATTACATCACTCGGCTAGTCACTTTTATAAATGGAGGATCCCCTAGGCTTGAAACTGTGCACTACACAAACATGCGCCACCAGAAAACCAGCCTTTTGTTGAGGTTGAGAGGCAAGAAATTAAACAGAGAGTCAAAGCAGAGCAACCTCGGTCAAGGAGTGGAGTTTGTTTGACACGGCCGGAGATTTATGATGTTGACGAAGTGTTTACAGAGGTCAAAGCGGCTCATTTTCTAAATCAGTTTGTCAGCCGTTTGCTTATCTAAAGGGACCTTTTCATCAATCATGAAAAGGTGATGGGGGAAACCCAGACAAAACATAACTCCAAAATAAGTGATGGACGGATTATTTCATTCCTTCATGACTGTGAGGTTGGTAAAGCTTTCAGGAAGAAGTTTAATGCTGCTGGAAAGGGTCTGATTGGACCATAGCAGAACACAAAGGCCAATTTACAATGATCCCAGATAAAAGAGCTTCATGTATGGATTTTTCATCCACATCTTAGTCTTTCCCTCCTCCTAGACTCAATCCAAACACAAAACAACATTCATGAGAGTAAAACAGACCGGCCAACAATGCCTGGTATGGAACCGGGTAAAGATGTCCTGTACCCGTTGTCTGTTGGAAAGAGAAGAAACTCAAAACACAAGGAAGGCAATAGTTTAAATAAAGTGTTCCTTCCTTCCTTCCTTTTTCCTCCCCTATTGTTCTTGTTTACACTGCCCCATGGTTCTGTCGGCCATTCCTCACCTCATCCCAGTAAAAAAAATACACAGCACAGGTCAGAAGTTCAGGCTCTAGATCAGAGCTGGCAATGTGTGCTGCAGGTGCTGTCAGCTGCTGCAGGGACAGCCGGCGATGGAAAATACACACAGGCAGAGAGCAGCACAGGCTGTCCACACACACACACACACACACACACAGCGTCTCTGCTGAAGCTGCAGCTCTGAGGAGCCGCTACAGCTGCTCCCAGTACCCCGAAACACTGAGAGCTGCTTCAGCCTGGTTCATACGGCACATCTGTTTGGGCGCAGGTCTAAAATAAGACAACCTTTAGGAAAAAATCCCAAGGTTTCACAATACCACAATACAAATGTAAATCATGATGTAATGCTTTTATTTTAAATGGAAAAGCAACAATTATTTTAATAGCTGCTAAATGACGCATTTTATTATCCATTGTATTACAGTTATAATAATGTTATCTGTTTAATCAGCTTGAATTTGATACACAGACTGAAGCATAAGTGCATAATAAATTCTTGTAAATTTAGTTTTTAAAAAAAAGCACAGAATCTTAAACCTTTTTGTTGTCATGCTCTATATCAAGTAACACAAGTATAACAAGCTGATATAAGCTGATTAATTAGTGAGCCTGTCAGCTCAAGCAGCTCCTAGCTCGCTGCCTCTAGATTTAAAATAGAAGGGAAAGAGTAGCAGCCTTCTTTCAGCCAGCTGACAGGCAGAGCACAGCAACAGGTGGGAGAGAGGGAGCGCAGCAGTTACTCTATGCATCAAACGTCATTGTCTGTGGCACGCCATCGAAGGGCCAGTAAAAAAGCCTCAACTTTAAAGCTGAGCTACTGAGAAAATTATTTTTTACTTATTTTCCTATTATGGGGCTGAAAAAAAATGGGAACAATGGGAAAAATAAGACAGAGGAGCGGGTCTCATCTAAACAGTGTAAACCTGATTTAAAGAGTTTTTCTCATTCCATCTAGAATACGTGACAACAAGCCCCTGATCTCCACTAGCCGCACCTTGTATTAACAGGTTACCGGCTGAACGGGAAAGAGACGGGCTGTGCAGGCAGGAAGAGGTCCAAGTTACTTTGTACTCGCAGCAGAGCCGAACTTTGGATGAACTCCGATGAGCTGCAGGGAGTGAAACATCTCACATATCTGTATCACTCCCCCTTCAAAAAACATACCGAGACAAAAGAAAAAAGGGGGAAAATCCAGCAGGCTTAAAAAAGCCCCCCCCCCCCCCCCCCCCCCCCCCCCCCCCCCCCGCCCTCGTGGCCTGGTAGCTCTCTCCTGAGGCTGCGGCCAAGTCAGGATAAACTGCCTGGCTAGGTTGGAAGAGGAGGGTGGAGTTATATGGGCAGTAAAATAAGCTCTGATGAAAACATCCATGGCAGCACCAGGTGATCAAAAGCATAAAAACCATATAAACAGCCACCAATGTCCCCAAAAGGTCAGGTATGCACAAGTGCAACTTTCCAGACAATAAAAAGCTCCTTCTTACCCTCCACCCATTCTGTTTTATTTCATGCAGTAATGAGCGTGAAGCACACTGAGAGCGCGGCTCTCGGAGCAAACCAGCACACTCAAGCAACTCAATATCTCATCGGTGGAAGTTTTTCGTTGGTCTCGCGGCACATCGGCATCCAAGACGGGGGAACAGAGACACGGTCGGGCTAAAGTGCACCAAATTCTAGCTGCACCAATTTCACAAAAATGTCACAGGGGGGTGAAAACGGCTCTGGAAACATGATTTACGCCTTGTATGTCATTTCTCTCAAAGCAATTACTCTGCTGACACGCTGCCTCACAACTGCTTTAATAGAGAGACACAAAACATAATAGAGATAGACGTATTCAGCGGACTTGACAGTCAACTCACAAGGGGGAAACAGCAGCGTGCTAGTGACAATCCAGCTCGGTACTTTCTGCTATTCTGCCATAGAAACGTCTTCCATATTATGGGACAGTATTTGTTAAGGACTGTTGGACGCCATGGTCCTAAGTTTCTAGTGTGAAAGTGCTAAAAAAAAACCACAAGGCAACAGGAGGAAACGCACGTCTGATGCTGCCTGAGTATCCAACATCAGCTTCTCGGTGCCTGTGGGAATTCTGTCTGTTGCATGGCTCTCAGCAGGGTAAAGTATGCTCGATGGTGATGTGGAAACTGAACGGACCTACCTGTTTTCTCTTTGATCTCGCACAGGACATTGAAAAGGGCTGGCTTCATTCTGTGACAGTTCAGAGCGTGTTTCCTGAAAAACGTAAGAGACAGACCTCAGCCTGGGTATGGAACAGAGCTCATTGTTAATTCTGATTGACAAAATGATGCATGGTTAAACAAACAAAAAAAGTACTTTAAGTACACCAGCGCAACTGTTTTATTAATACAATCAATTTAAGCAGAGGGCTGCACTTCAGATGCTGCCTGAAGAAAATCTGCTCCAACTTCTAATCACTGACACACACTAACAGAGTTTCAACATTCCTAAAGGGTTTTTTTCTGTGCAGCTGCTTTTTCAAATGCTGATCACAATTTTTAATCCACAGAATCCAGTCTTATGTTTTAGTAATAAGTCGTATTAAGTAAATATACAGCACAGCTTTAAATATTGGAGTATTTTAAATCACATGTTAGCCCGACTTGATTAAAATTGGTCCCTGTGGTGTAAATTGTAACACAGTGAAATGTGTTAGTGTGTAATAATCAGCTTTTTATTTTTTACTGAATCTATGAGTTGCTAATATAAAAAAATATGCAACAATAAAAATAAATTCAAATAAAGATCAACCGTATGAATGAAGATGTATAGAATTTAATAAAACTCCATGACAATTATTTTTTGAAAAATAATTTTGAGTTTTGGTTCAATATAGGAAGCACACAAATATTAACTAACATGCACCAATCATGGGTGAAAGGCAATGGATCAATAGATCTGTGCAGGTACAATTAATTCTTGCTTACTGAACACATGATAACTAGTTCAATGGGAGATGGACAGTTGTCTGAGTATAAAGGCTCAAACTGTGGCTGTCTGTAGTATCTTTATATGAAATAAATTACAATCTAACAAACCATCATAAGTGTTATAACCAACCCCCAGCCTGTAACACTCTAACCTGCCTGTGGAATAAATTAAACATTAAAGTATGACAACTTTTAAATATATTTAGGTTGTACAGATGAAATAAAAACAAATATCCATTTGCCAGCAATTCTTAAACATTTTCTTCTTCTACTTGGTAAAAACATAAATTGATTGGTTGAGCCCCTCTTATCTATATCTTGTGGGTTATTTTTATGAAACTGCGCAACAACTTAAACTTGAAGCTGTTTCCTCCAGCTTCACTCACTTTTATGAGGGACGAAGATGGATGAGATTTTAAAACTAAACTGTCATTTGTAACAAATGTACATTTTGCCGTACATGCTACGTTGTGTCTCGGTGTTTATTTGTCATAATTGAAAAGTACGCCGCATTCAGTGAATGTACTTCGAATAAAAATATTTTTAAAAGTTGACGACACGTCGGCAATAAACGCCATTTTTTATATATATTTTAATTGTGGATCTGAGCTCGACTTGACGGTTGCATTTTTCGACTTTTAGCTTTGAATGAACTGTTTTAGTTATATTCATAATATAAAAACTGTGTTTCTAATAGCTATAGAATGTATACAGTTAAAGTATACAGAAACAGGATTGTTGCTTTCTTTAGAAATGAACTATTTCCCCTCCGCCTCCCTCTGACACCAAGCCGCCCGTCGCTTACCTGGCTTGGGCTTCGTCCAGACTTTGGTCCGTGATGGTCATGATTTGCTGTAAAATGTCTCCAATGTCCTGCTTCCTGCCGTCGCCGTCGGCTCCTCCGGTGCCTTCCTGCATGTGCTGCGGCAGGCCGGGGTGCCCCGCCATGCCTATCCCCGTGTGAGAGTGCATCAACCTGGGCTGCTCGTCCATGTCTTTCGGTCACCCTTTATTTTTGATCTAATTCTCTAAGGCGCCCAGGCTGCTTATTTCCTGCAAAAATATACACAGTAAAAAGAAGAGGAGGAGAAGGGAGGACGAAAAAGAGGGGGAATAAATCCCGGTATTTGCGATGGTTTTTCTTCGTATGAGCGTTTTAGAGACGCTCCGCGAACAGAAAAAAGAAAAGGGTGGCGTTAGAGAGAGGGGAGAGCGGAGCACTGAGCCCTCTCTGGTTGCTTCTCTCAGCTGAGCTGGTCGGAGCTGAATGTGAAATCTGATCTGAACTGCTGTGGGCTGAGCGCTTCAACCAGGCAGACAGCTGCTCTCTCAACTACTAATGCGCAAGCTTTCCCGTATCCAAACCCGGCGCTGTCTTCCAAAATAAGCCAAAAAAGTGGCAGTGAGAAATAAAACAGCAGGGATTTACTTCACTCGCTCCATCCTTTCGCTTTTTGTCATGTTCAGTACAGGCTGGGCAGGCGGCGACACAGCGAAGAGAGCGCGAGAGTCAGGCTCCGCCCACGCGACATGATTGGGAACGCGCTGGATCAAGCCCCACCTTGAGGAGCATCGAGATCATCGGAATGTAGGATGCGGAGGAGACGCTCCGGTGTGGACGCAGCCTTGCGACGAGGGAGAAGACCTTGTTGATGGATAGAGCTTGAACTCTGTTTAACTAACAGCGACCGAGACCCTCCTTCAGACCTCAGCAGGAGCTGGCACTCTCTCCACAGGAGGCCATTTCATTTCCACGCTGTGCTAAGATGAGGTGCACCATTCAGAACTTTTGCCCCCCCTCCAAATTGGTTATGAATATTAGACAGATAATTCGCTGGAGATGTATTGCTTAGAATATCCCTCAACTAATGAGAAACATAAAAGATGAAAAACACCTTTCTGAAATCAACAATATAAACAGACAACCCTACAGTCAGACAAGCTTGCTTTGTTGGAACATAGATTTTGTTCATTCATTTCAAGGTATGTCGCAGGGCTCCGCTTGGCTGACTTTGGCAGGGTCCTCCTAATGTAAGGCGGTGACCCATGTTGCGCAGCCAAGCAGCAAGACCCGAGTGTGTCTGGCCAGGCTGAAAAGTGCCCTTCAGGCCGAGCGCTGCCTCGCTACCGCCGCTCCCCTCCACCAAGAACCATTCAGGAGGAAAAAGAGAAGAGGAGGCGGAAAAGGAGGAGAAGGGTTGGATGGAAAAATAAGCTTCAGTGTAGAACTGAAGTATGAGCACTGTTCTCCAAATCACTGACTGGATGTAGCTACACATGTAGGACAGGGAACAGTGATTTAATGTGTGCAGGGCTAAAATGAGTATTAATGCGGGCTGCTGGGGATTTTTATCAATCTCAATCTGAATTCATGTCGATATAAGAATTTTACAAAAGATCTAAACAGAACAAATTTATTGTTAAAAAAAATGGGAGCCCAATTTCGAATGTCTCGACCCAACCCCACCAGCTCACTCATTGACCCCAGGAAGCAGGGTCAGACCCAGGCAGAAACAAATAAACCAATTGCTTAGGGGACCCTGGCCAGCAGAGGGCCCTCAAGAACAGTTGACATCTCGCACAGAATACAGATCTCAAAATAGGAAATTTGTAATTGCATTTAATTTTTTAAGATGTTGTAGCTATCAAATCATATAATTTGATGTGAACATAGTCAGAATTTATTGCTAGTTGCTAGTTTAATCATTCTGCTGCTTGTGTCTGTGCTGGAGTCACATTTCATGGACAATGTAAAAATGCAAACTAATGAATAAATAAATGGCAACCTTGTTCCTGACTGAAACTCTGTACTGAGACACGACTGCCCTTCCATGAGGGATTCAGAGAAATATTATTGCCTACACAGTTTATTTGCTCTCAGTTATTTAATAAATAACATGACAGTCCAATTTTACAACTTTTCCCACTTACAGTTATTCTTTTTTGTCAGAATTAAATTTATTAAGACGTAAATGTCTCGTTCCCAGTCTTTGCAAGCATTAATTGCAGTACTTTCCGCCAAGGGGGAGACGCACAGTTTAGGGGGCAATTACTTTTACTTGTAGGGTTGAAGTAGAAACCTGGAAGAGGGGGTGAATAGTTTATCACAGCATTGTCATCTGGAGGAAGCAAATTAGTTTTGTTCTTTTACAACTTTTGTTAATTGGAGGATAAAAATATAAATAGTTATATAATAGTTTTTAGGTGCTTCTGTATTCTGTCACCTGTGATGTAAATGCATGAAGATTGGTTCATACCACATCATTTAATGGGAAGTTGTTGCATACTTAAATGCAGCACCTTAGCCTGCATTTGCAAAAGCTGTGTTATAAATGTAATCACATATTGTTTGCTATTGGAAGTTCCAGTGTCTGGGCCATACCCATCTCCCAT
Organism: Crenichthys baileyi; assembly: GCA_036173005.1. Classification (NCBI taxonomy): domain Eukaryota; kingdom Metazoa; phylum Chordata; class Actinopteri; order Cyprinodontiformes; family Goodeidae; genus Crenichthys; species Crenichthys baileyi. Next base: position 1,112,117 of record JAHHUM010000585.1, on the reverse strand, counting down.
CACGTGGATCAGTCTGATGAGTCATAAATCAGACATACAGTTAAGAACCTTCAACTGTTAGGCCGTCTTCACATTGGATAAGGGACCCTAACTGTTTTCATGACCTCCACAACTGTTTTTATGTCGCTGGATTGTAGTAAATTGGGAGAAATATACTTCACTGTCAAGGCAATCATGATGCTGCTACATACCTCGAGCTCACAAATGTTTCTTTGTCCTTCAGCTTTTCCAACCATTCTACTGCAATGCTAGTGCTGCTGATATTATATAGGAACTATATGTTTTCATGTTTTTGTCACAGTCTGTAGCATTTCCCCATATTTATGAAAGGTTTGTGGAGGAAGAAAGACCATCACTATTTTTATCATCTTATCAGCTCGATGAGAGAATGTAGGTGAAGCTGTTTGCTCTGAGTGCTGTGCACCACCGGGCATTCCATCATGTGCAATAATTTAACCCAGCACAGAGTTATGCTAGGATACTTTGGCAGGTGCGGTCAGAAAGAATCATGCACACAAAATCAAAATTCTGTGTATTTTTTCACAGAACAGCGTGAGCCAATAAGACTGAGTATAAAGCCTGAAAGTGATTATTTGCAAAGCCATTATTTAAAAAAAAACCTACATTTTAAACCCTATGAGCCACTGCTCATTTCTTTTATTTTTTCTTCTTTTCCTTTATCCTAATTGCTAATAATGACACTTGGGGATCCTATTTTACATTTAAACCAAAGCCTAAAAACCCCCCAGCTTTCTTCAGTCTCCCAACAATCAACACAGCCAAACCTGTGCGCAATCTGGGGTAGTGTACCTCCCCAGCTGGAAAGCCCTACACCAGTGGGGAGCCTAACGGATACCAGTTATTAAGAGGGGGTTTTGCATATGAACTATTTGTTTCAGCTGGATGCCAAGAATGTTGCACAAATCTACTTGGAGGACGGTGAGACTGGTGTGTGCGTGATGAAATTGTTAGTATGCAATGAGGAGAGCATGGCTGGTAAAGAATCAAATTCCCTAGTGACCAAGCCACACAGGTGTGGATTAGCCCCACAGAAGGAATATTGCCACTGTCCTCCACAGAGCACCAAAGAACCTGATATGCAACCATAGCAAAAATCAAACAACCACAACTTTCTTTTGTAAGGTTTGTGCAGCCTAAGAACTCTCCTGTACTACAATGCATTATGGGGAGCCCACTGCACTTGTATTATGCATGGAAGACTTCTCCAAGACCCTGCAAACGCTATCTGTGTTTGGTCTGACTTTAACATTGTAATGCAATTCTAACCCTACATTTGGCTGCAGTTACACTTAGGAATAAAAATGTTCCTCTGCTGCCAGAGCAGCCATATACTCTACATTACACAGTTCTCAGAATAAGGCATTGGATAAACAAACAGGCAACGAAATACACTGCCTGTGAATGTCATTGTTACCAAACCCTGTGTTGAAGAAAGAAATTTGAGTGTAATTTTGGCCAATGACTCTTACCTTCCCTTGGCGTTACCAAAGGCAACCAGTGAAAACGATGACAAAGATGTGCAAAAACAATCAACTCTCCATCAGTTAAATATGGAGTTTGTTGTGACTCTGTTTCTATCCTCCAAATATTACATGTTTCTATTTTTATGTTTCTGCTCCTTTTTAGATTTCTGAAAAAAATTAAAATCCCTGCCAAGGAAGTAAACTGACTATGTGACTGTCTGCATGCATCCATACAATTTAAGCAAGGATCCACAATTTATGCCAACAGATAGAAATCAGGTGGGGGAAAATATAATCAGGTTTTGTTTGAACTCTGCCTCACACTGCTTTTTTATAACATGTCATTTAAATGGTGCTGATGACTCACTGACATTCCAATTTTGGTCGATTGACTTTGCATGTCTAACTTATGATGTTTTACAGGCAAATGACCTACTGTTTGTTCCTTTGTTTGATATCTAGCATCCAGATGATCCACAGAACAGTTTTCCAATACAAAATGCTGGTCAATACACAATGTGAAACAAAAGGTCCTGGCATAATTCTGGCAGGATATCTGACCACTCCTCTCATTATAAAAATGGAGCCCATATAAATTGGCTGGTTGACTGGGACAGATTCGCCTTTTAAGCCTAGTTCATACATTTTTAATAGTGTTGTGGTCGGGCGTTCCAGAAGCTTAATGTCAGCCTGATTTATCCTTTTCAAAATCAGTTTTGCTGTGTGCTTGGGGTCACTGTCCTTTAAGAAACACCCAATTGTGGCCAAGTTTCCACCATCCGACCCAGACTGCCCCCCTCAGAAGAGAGGAAATTCATTAGGATGTTCAAAACTCACTATTTACAAAGAAGTGAGTTTTACATCAACATGGAATGAGAAGGTGTTGACCAAGAAAGACCCCCTGCTCCAAAATTAACACATGTACAGTATAGGCATTTACTCACACGTCTTCTTGTGAATTTTTTTTCAAATGAGACAAATATTTTGTTTTTTGGCCTCAGTGACAAAAAGAATATCTGGAGGATTTAAAAATAGCGGTTCAACCCTAAGAACCCTGCACTGAATGTCAAGCATGGTGGTAGTTGCATCATGCTGAGGGCCTGTTTCACTGAGTTCATGCGTTGCACAAAGTGGATGAAAGTCCCAGAAAACCTCCAGAATCTTGAATTCACCTAAGATCAACAGATCTCAGTTCTCAACAGCTTGTTTTAGATGTTCCCCTGGTAAAGCATACCTAATTTAAATGAATGTCTCACCACAAGGCCCCTGCACACCATGATGACTTACTGAGGCGACGATGCCACCATTAATTTGATGTTATTGGAGCAGCACACTGGCTCCTGAGGGCTGGAGTTGGCCACTCCTGAGCTAGATGATGAGGTTGAAAAGTAGCCACAGATAGTTGCTCTAACATAGAAATGATCCCAAACAACCTTTAAAAATTGAGTTTGGAATGAAACAACATTAAGTATCTGGAGTAGCCCTGACTTTGACCCTACTGAAAATTCATGGACAACCAAGTCTGCCAAGAGGAGTGATAAGCAGTTAGAAATATGTAAGAAGGTTGCTGATCTTTAGGAAAAGTGTTTGGTTCCTCCATAAACTGCTAGGGGGCATTTATGCAAATATTAGCGGTGGTGCTTGCATATATTTGAACCTGTATGTATACAATTGATCAATTGTGGATTAGAGAAAATCCAGGCTTACTTCAAATTACTACTCTAAGATTTTGCTATGAGAAAAAACTGAAGATATATTTGGATTTTATGTTCAGTTCACCACCTAAAATAACAGGGAAAATGAATAATTAAAGGCCTAAAATGTATGACATTTATCCCAATGATGATTGTACATAAACGTTTCAAGTTTATCATAATTTTGTTTTTCAAAGGCCAGTGCCAGTGAAATTCTCTAATTGCAAAGTTGACAAATAAGTGAGAGATCCTCTTTTGTAAAAATGCCTGAATGCATTTTATGAAGGCAGTTTCATGGTAAAACAATTACTTAAATGTAAAAATCACAAAGCTGCTGATTATCCTCCAAAACATACAGCTGGAACGCACCCATTGGAATTCCTCTGTACAGCCATTAGCATATTTGAGTTTGAGGTGCAGCAGCAGTGACATCTCAGACTGTCTCCCCAAGCCTCAGGTGGAGCTGCAGTGCTATCTTGGAGCTAGTGACTCTCCCTCCAGGAGCTCCTGCAAAGCACCAGCTATGTAAATTGGGTGCAGAATATGTATGATGGATAATAGCAAGTGTGGTAAGTTTCCCTGCCATCTGTTCAGCAGTAGAATAATGAGAATACCTGAGGGGGTCTCTGTTACACCAACATCCATATGACTGCCCAACATCTGCTAAGTTATGTTAGCAGGGCGTTTAGAAATCTAAATATATGCTAGTATTTCAAGGCTATGCAGAAAGCCAAACAAATCACAGGACTGGCACAGTTCACTGCCTGCTTGATGGATGATCAGCCACTCACCGCTGATAAAACAGGAAATTCTAACTGATGTCCTTTAAACCTGTAATTTGTCTCAGAAATATAAGCACTATGATATGAAGAGCAAAGCTGAATACATGCATTTTCCATACCATACCTAACTGGGATTCCGTGAGACGATCATAACTAATAAAAGTAACTACAGTGAGCTCTAACTGTGGTGACAAATATAACACCCCAGTGCTGGACACAACAGCAGCAATGGCTCTAACATATCTGCTCTGTAGAAGCTTAAGGACAGAAGCAGAAAATAAAACCTGCCACCAGTAAAAGAAAACCATTTAAATCCATTCTTTGACCTTAGTGAACATGAATGGGTTTCAATAGGATTTTACAGCACTGCTCTCACCTCTTCAGTGCTGTTTAAATTTAGAGATCAAATCAGATGTGTGAAACATGTTAAAGGAACTCAAGTAGAGGAACATCTGAACATTTCCACCTGAAAAGTAAGTGAAAATTAGACGTTCTTTCGAAGGTCAGACTAAAAAGTCAAAGATCTCAAACTGCATTGATAGCATGTTTTATGTTTTGTGATATCTTTGCAAGATTCTCAGACATGGGTGGTGCTTCTTATATAGTTGTAGCAGTTAGTGTGTAGAACATATTATAGATGCGCCGAGAAACCGGCTGGTGATCAGAGACAGACGATTTTCAGCCAAATCAACCATGACTGGTGACTGGCTGGCCAGAAACCTAAAAGTCATCCTCAGTGTGAACACAAATACTTAGAGAACAACACTCTAAGTTAGCTATTTGCAGTTTTAATGATGTTATTGAAAATTAAGTAAGAGGAGCCGTAGATATGTAAGAACACTTTAAACTAAACTGTATTTTGTAAGACTCTACACTTCATTCAGGTGGCAAGAGAGCGAGAGACAGAAATACATTTAGCAGATACCAGGAGGGTTGAACATAAGAATGTCGCTTTGTTTCATCCTTTTCAGTTTCCAGCCTCTGGTATTTAGCATGCAAATTACCATTTCGGGTATAACTTCAACCACTACATGGCAGCAAGTGCTTTCAATACAAATCTGTGGTATGTCTGAAATATGCATAATCTGGCATTAATGGGATTCATACCCTTAAGACTTGAAATGATTTGAGATGAATATAAACAAGTCTACAAGGGGTTAAAGTTTGTTGTGTTTACATTTAGAGCCGCTGATAATGCAGCCACAGAAATTTGTCGGCACCCCTTTTAAAAATGTGTAAAATCTTGGTAAAATGCTTATTTTGTGTCTGGTGAACCGTTTTTCTGTTGCTATGACCACATACTATGTATCACTAAAGACCCAATGATGACCCATTTTTAGTCTTCTAACAGAGTAGAGCAGATTTCTATTTAAATTTCCTGTTATTTTAAAGAGCTCATGATGCCGTTGGGATAACCAGTTTATATCTGCACCTGGTATTTAGTAACATTTAGCAGAGGTAGTGCATGGGTTTTATTCCAGTCTAATCATTTAAATACCATCTGAGAAATCTGAATCAAGCTTCAGTTTGCCTGCTGTGCAGATCTTTTTCCCACATAGCATCTCTACTGTAAACACTGCTGTCACCATCTGTTGGACTTGGAGTTTAGTTTAGTAATTGTGGTCTATTTATTTCCCTATCTTTGGTTATTCTAGTGTTCTTGATTTTCTCTGTTCCCTGGTTTTAGTCAGTGCTTTTCCTCAGTTCCATTTACTCATCTGTTTCTTCACCTGTGTGTAAGATTCAGTAGTCAAGCTCCCAAGTATAAATACTCCTCTGTTCACTCTCTTCATTGTCAGACCCTCTGCTATCATGAGCCTGTTCCTGTTGCCTGTCCCTGCCGGATTTCTTGAGTTGTGTTCATTATTAAAAGTAGTAGTTTTCTCTCTATTTGGGCTCTGATCAACACTGAAACATGACAGCTGCCTTTTAAAAATACCCAAATCATGGAGCATTTGCAGGACATGATCCCGACAGCGAATGTTTAAACTTGCGGACAGCTGTGAAGAACACCAGCGGAGAGGACTGCTGGATTTACACCTGTTAGAATTATGACATTAACTCCAAGGCACTCATTGTGACTTTTTAACAAATACCTGTACGAACAACACTCAGCCCAGATCCCTCTTTAACAGTCTGATATCCTGTCTTAGAGTTTAGATTTCTGGGATCATATACCAGAGTATATATGGTGCTGTGAAGAAGTATTTTCCTTATACAGATATCCTCTGGTTTTTTATTTTGTCCTTCCTTGCTGAGGTGATAATAAACGTTAAATGATGAATTAACTGTAATTTTGTTTGATCAATTTTGTAACACTTTCCAGGCTGATAAATATCAATGACTTTGCTACTCATCTGTTGTGGAACTTAGTTAGATTGGGGCATGATGTGTTGCTTGATATCATTTAGCATGTTCTATTTAGGTAAGGGGTTGATTGTACAGGTCTGACAGTAATCAGGTATAGGTGTGGCTTGGGAAATACATTTTTTTCGTCATAAATTAAATCATTTGTATTTATTTAGGATATCTTTTTCTGATTTTCAAATGTGTTTAATAATGTGAAACATTTCCATGTGACAAAAAAAACATTTTTTACAACATCGGGGCTTTTTCACACTGGCATTAGTCATTTTCTTGACATATTAAAAGGATAATCAAAGCAAACATGAACAAACTCCACTTTATAATATCATAAAGTGTGCAAGGCCAGAAAGCGACGGACCCAACAGCTTTTATTACACCAACCCAGACATTCAAAAGGACTGATAAGCCTCCACTAGAACAGTGCAGAGGACGAGCGGAGGACAAAGGGACAAACATGGGCTGGTTTCCATGGGACCTGAGAGTGAGAGGACCTTTCTGCTCCAGGCCCTGGGTCACATCATGTGATGAGTGTGTGCAGATAAATTCCCCTTTTCATCCTGAGCCTTTTAGCCTGTCTGGAGGAAAGATTAATGGAACAAATTCGTACAGTTCCTTTGATTGTAATAAATTAGGACTTAAAGCCAGTTCATAGGAGCTCGCCTCTTTTCAGACATTCAACATGACATACAGAGTTATGCATATTTATCAAGGCCATAAATTAGACATTCATTTGAAGTTTGATTTCACTGAATTATTATTTTCTTCTAATCTAAATGGCGACAAATTATTCATACAGGCTTAATTCAGTTTCAATTCAGTTTATTTATTTAGCTCTAATTCACAACAAATGTCATGTCAGGGACTTAACAAAAAAGTAATTGAATAAGTAAATGAAAACTCAAATACATACATACATACCCCCCAGCTATCGATAAGGTCCTGGCATCATTCTGGCAGAAGATTTGACTGTTCATTTCAGAAATGGTAAGCCTCATTTAAATGGGTTGGCCAGTGTTTATGTGTTTGGAATTAATTCCACTTTGACACATACAGTGACATCAAAGATTTCAACAACGCAGCTGTTTATCTGATTTGAGGTGAAGTTGAAGAATTTGGAGGTATTCCTTTTTCTCTATTATCCATCCACCATATGCAATGTCCCAGCACTACTGAGAGTGAAACCAGTGAAAATGACCCACAGCATTAGTTGTTTAAAGAGCCATATTGGCAGTTGCCCAGGGCTGTAGCAGACAGGAGCGTTAACAAGCCATAAATAAAACAAGTATCTGTCAGTTGCGCCCTTGCCAAGCTTTTTATCGTTTTCATGCATGTGCTCCAGGATCTTGAATGATTTACTAAATTTTCATTGGTTGGAAGGTGGCAGAAAAAGGTGTTCCCCTGCAAGAATCACCAATGCACAGCATGATGCTGTGCAGCTGGTACTGTGCACTTAAGTTTGAAAGTCTCACTGTAACTCCTCCTGATGCTTCTAATAAAATTCCATTGGTCTGATGGGGATGTTTTGGTCAGATGGTTAAAATCTGGACACAAATGGGTATTCCAACAATATAATGATGTCAAACAAAAATCCAACCTGGTTGTAGAATGGATAAAGCAGAATAGAGTTAAGCTTTTGGAAAGCCCTGGCCCTGGATATACTGACAAGAAAAGCTAGGTGTTTGCCAGGAAACTAAACAATTTACATAAACCCCAATTTTAGTAAATATCCAGCCAGATTTATGATTCAAACTCAGTAATGGCTACAAAAAGCATGTGGCTTCTCTTCATCTTGCCAAACACATTTTTTTCTACACATTATTTCAGATGAATGGGGTGAAGGGAAGGGGAATGGGCAAATTTGGCTTGTATGTGTAATTTTGCCGCATGCATATCAAGGCATTCAGATTTGTATCTGTGACGCTGAACTTTTTACTATTTAAAAATGTCTCTTTGCAACACTACTACTACTACTACTAATGAGTCAGCACCACTTGAAGTGAGAAGGGCTGCTGATATTACTGAGCAACCGAGCAGAATTACACAAGCTGCTCTTGATGCCTGAAGGCTTTGACACCAGCAGTATCCCAACAACCCCAAGCTTTACAAGTACATAATGTATTTTTTTGAAGACATTGAGGAGCCAATACTTTTATCTGCCTGTATTATTTAAAGGGTGGATAAAAAGGTTTAATGGATTTTCTCTTGAAGATGTGCTGGTTTTGATTTGCTCACAAAGTTGTTTTTACTCAAGAACCCAAAGAGAACTTTAAGTCTGTTGTTGCAGTTCTGTTTTTCAGTATCTGGCTGCCACATGAGAGTGAGCATTAGAGGAAGATCCATGGCACAAGCTTAGCTGAGCAGAGCGAGTGCCAGCGGAGTACATTCGGGAGGAGGTCTGAATGGATCAATACATCACAGAACAAAGGGGGACTGTGCTTCGGCAGGGGCCCCAGAACAAGACAGACCCATTGCTCAACTTCTGTCACAGTAGTGTATCACAGGCATCTCACATGCACCTTTTTAGACCTGGGGTCCATGGTTATAGAGCAGGGATAAAGACAGATGTGAGGATGGGAGGATAAACTGGAGAAACTTGGGAAACAACCGGCTGATAGACATGTAATCCACTGCAGATAAAGAGAGACTCAGACACCACTGCGAATGTTTTCTTTTCTTATATTACAGTGTTTACATAAACTCCATATATTGTCAGGTTACAACTAAAACTTTATTGAGATTTGATGTGCTAGACCAACACAAAGTTGTGCATGATTGTGAGGTGGAAGGAAAAATACAATGTCCCCCCCCCCTTTTTAGAAAAGTGTGGCATACGTTTGTATTTAACCCCCTTTACTCTGATACCCATAAATAAAATCAAGTGCAACCTACTAATGTAGAAGTCACCTAATTAGTAAACAGAGCCCACCTTTGTGTGATTTAATATCAGTATAAATCCAAGTGTTTTATGAAGACCTCAGGGGCCTGTTAGAGAACATTGGTAAACAAATAGTATCGTGAAGACCAAGACAGCAGACGGGTCAGGGAGAAATCTGTGGGGATGTAGAGAAAACAACATGCCAAGCTTTGAACATCTCACATACCAAGACATGGACATCCACCTAAACTGACAGGCCGGGTAAGGAGAGCATTAATCTCTCTGAAGAGCTACAGAGATCCACAGCTCAAATACACACTTTTTTGCCTTCATGGAACAGCGGCAAGAAGAAAGACATTAAAAGTCAAATTTAAAGTTTGACACAATCCAAGTAGAGGATACAGAAGATAAAGGGAAGCTGATCAGAGTTGATGGGAACATAAATAGAATCAATCCAGCCAGCCTGAATCAATGCTTTGACTAGCCCATAGTAATATATGAATATGCTTCCCATAAACTCTGACCAGCTTCATTTTCCTGCTGAGGAAAGATCTCTGCTGCATGATGCTGCTACCACCATGTTTCAAAGTGAGAATGGTGTGTTCAAGTTCAGTTTTAGTCAGATAAGACTCATCTGACCAGTGCACCTTCTTTCACATTTTTGAAATGTCCCCAAACTTTAAATGGGACTTCTTAAGACTTTCTTTCAACAGTGGCTCCCTTCTTGCCATTCTTCCCTAATAGAAATATTTTCAAACCTATGTGTCCCAAAATAATTTGACTTTTAACTTTTTAGTTATCACAAACTGCAAATAGTACATATAGTACTCATGGGCTCAGTTTTAGTTACATCTCCTCATGGTGTCCCAGTTCCTCCACTGTCTCTCAAGTGTGTGCCTTTCTAAGCACAGTGCAATTAATCACACAAATTGGGAGTGCACACTGTGTGGCTTTTTAAAAACAATTCCTGATACATTTGATTGTAAGCAGGGGAGAAATTAGCAGCTTGACGAATGAAAACAAAAACTTGTGGAAAACCAAGTTGGTTCCTTTACTTATATTATGTTTTTACTAATACCTTCAGTAATAAATGAGTTAAGATCATTAAATTGTCCCAATTAGGGGGAATTATGCTTTCAAGCCAGTGCAGTCTGACTCAGAAATATCAATATTAAATATCTAGGCTCATAGGAATTTACAGGAGAGATTCATTTCATGATTTCCTGTTCTAGCCAAAATAATGTGCTTGTTCTGTGTTTTTCCACCACTTTACTCATTTTAATAACTAGTTACTGACAGACTTGTTCTACTTCACACACTAGCAGCTGCATGCCCTTTGACTTTTCACTTTCAAGGAATTGTGATCCTTACATCAGAGCATATCTGCCCTGTTTCTATAGCAGCTTACAGGACAGCATCACCAGTCATTAGTTAGGCAAATGAAAAGACCATTTCAGTTCATGTTGAGGATCTCCCCGTTAGTTTACATCCAACGTGTTTAACGTCTGTGCTGGTGGGCTGCAGGCAACATGAACAAAGCTTTAATAAAAGTCGGAATGAATTAAGAGGCAGATGTTGACTCAGCCGTTTTGTCGACCAGAAGATCCATTGACCCTGAGGGCCAGCAACAGGAAAATTGAGAAATGCTTGTTTTAATGCCTATCCAATATATACAGCATCTACCTCGAGATGGGGCTGGGCAATCAACCACTAATCCATTAGACAGAGACATTTTCTTTTTTTTTGGAGACTGACGCGTTATTGTGCTGCTGTCTGCACTGGCTCACGTTCAAGGTTAACCTTTTAGAGACGCCTGATTGTTGCTAGAAGGTTAAACAACACATTAACATGCATTAAAATATTAAATTATGGCTCCATTTACTATATGAGAGAAAAACAACAACATAAAAGAGGCTTTTAAAATTATGAAGGCAATTGATGAAGTGGGTGCCTTGAGAAGCTGTTCACTCTGGGGGAGAAAGCAGGTTTGTAGAAATCCGATGGGTTTTAGAAACTGGATGCCTTTGTGGAAGAATGGAGGCAACTTTTAGTAACTTGTTAATTAACTGTTGGGCAGGTCAAAAATTGAGACATTTAAAATCATTAGGCCATTACACTAGAAAAGGATGTCCAATTCCGAGTAGACTGTTCAACACATTTTTAGTATCAGGAGTCCCTGATAAAGTCACAGTGTTGTTGCCGCTCTGTCTGTGGTTTTATGTCTGCTGCACAACCTGTGAGCCATGCAATTTGTGCTGACATTAAAATAAAAGAAAAACACGGCTCATTTTTGTATGCAGGACTTTCAGAACTGGCTGTGCACATTTTTTGTTAATCTACTGAGTCGGGGTTTTCCTTAATTTGTTTTTTTCACCTTTCATCTCTAACTGTGTCATGTGGCCTGCTGTCCTCAGATATCCTCACACAGCTCTTGTAGGAAAGAGAAATGCACACATCAGCTGAAACATCAGTCATTAAATGTTATGATATTGATGGGTCTTCTTTTTTTTCCAGAATGTTTTAGCGAACTTAACAGGCATTTGCTTTCCTAATATAATATAATATTATTATAATTATTATAGTCTTTCAGAACATAATGTCTGACCTGAATATTGATTACAATTAATTATTTCCAGTCAGCAGTTCACAGAGCAATCATTGCCCAATATTATTTTTCTATTCTGATGCAAAGGTGCCAGAAAACAGACCCTGAACAGACTAGAGCAGAACTACACAATTTACTACATCCAAAGGTCTCCATCAACATGACGAAGAAGGACATGTCACTACTAAACAGTATCTACATCAGCTTCTTGACTATCGATACAGCCATGGTCCAGTAATTCAGTTTGTCAGGTATTACAATTTTAAATATTTCTCACATTTTTATGACTTTCTATTTAACTAATAACAGTGATAAAATGATAAAAAGATAACCAGTTTAGATTTTATTACATTCATATCTAAAGATAATAGATAAGATTTTAAATGATGAAAAGCTTGATCTTGAGTGTTATGTTTTTCAATAAATCAAACACAAATCTATATATATTTTTTTTCTGTTAACAGCTTTTAGGCAACAGGGAGACTAATATCTGACCACTTTTTATAACAATCAAGCAAAACACTCATAACAGAGACTCACATTGTTCACTCCTAACAAGCCCCCATGAATGAATAGTTTTAAACCATATCATACTTATTATTAATGTAGATCCTAGAGGCTAGAAAATTCAATTAATAGTTGGTCTGATGTGGAGTAAACAGACATCTATGAAAGTCTTAGAAATAAACCATGAAGTATTCCAAAACGATTATGTTATACTGAGTTAAACAACTCTTATACTGAGTTATACTGAGCTTATACAATCATTTTTTATTATACTTATTATACTTAATGTAAGTGTATGAATATGCAAGTGTATGAATATAGACCCCCCCCCCCCTTTTAGGGTAGCCCAAGCCTTAATTGGGGGGTATCAAAACTCCCTCTCCCGTTATTCACCGCATGATTATGAGCTGCAATATCAACAAGGCATATCAAATTCGAGAGTAACTAACATGCCAGCATTAGCAAAGCCCTGCAGCAGACATCTCTACTTAAACATTAGCAGAAGCTAGACGTGAGTTTATTGAGGACTGCTGTCACCATCAAGATCAACAGATTCTCCAGAGTCCAGGGCATGTTTTTTATTGCACTTTAAAGCTACCGAACTTTCCAGCATATACATGGCATTAATATGATGACATTTCCAAACTGGGACTCAGTAAATGTCTGTTCTTTAACGGAATGGGTCGGTATTGGGGAGCGAAACAAAAACTGATTTGGACATCCAGACACTGGAAATCTTAGAAATATTAACTATATCAAAATATCTTCCTCTTACACTGTCACGTTTGGTCTGATTTTGCAGCAAAAGTTCCACAGTAAAGAATATCCTAAATAGCTACAGTGTCTGTAAGCTTACAGACTCTTCATCTATCTTCCAGGAAACATAATGCCACAGGGGTGGAGCCCAGAGAGGAGCTCTCCTGGGTTACAACATATTGACGATGAGAAGACTTAGAATAAGTGATGCCTCCCGTCTGCTTGAGTGAAATACAGCCTCTACCTTGTTCCAGGGATAACCAATTAACTAATCTGAGCATTACAGCAAAGCTACAGTGGCAGCACACGCTCCCACCCCAGCTCGGCCATTTAGGTAATTGAAGGATCTGCAAGACTGTCCTGATTTTAAACGCTATAAGGAGGCAATCCCATCATGCACGTCTTCGCCCTCTGGTCCCCATCTTGAGCTGTCTCCCATCAAATATCTCTGACTGACATGGCTTTTCCTTTTTAAAGGTCCCCTGCTCACCAGCTTCAATTTACTTTGCCGCTGTGCCAATAACAGCCTGGGTTAGGAGGCGAGTATCAATAGCTGAGACAAGGTTTGGAGGAGAGAGAAAGATGAGTGCAGAGAGGGGATGGGGGTCTGGTGCAAGAGGAAAGGAGAGAGTGATGAAGAAGATGAGGATATGCCGGGGACAGGGGGAACTGAGCAGAAAAAGAGAGAAAAAGAGAGGACCCTGTCACTTTGAATCACAATTACAGAGCAGGTGAAGGAGAGATAAATGTCAAAGGACTCTCACAAAATAAAACAACAACTCGCCTGTACTCATCAAGGCAAGCAGAAGTCAGGCACAGGTTGTTAGTCCAAATAGGCAGGCCCAAACTAGAAGCAGAAAGTAAAGAAGTTTGACTACAGTCCACACTGCAATCCAGATCCAAACCAATCAATTCGGATCCAGTCCACACTGTAATTTAAGGGTATGCTGAACTGAGGCTCAACACACATAGAGTGTGAGAGAGACCTGAGTGCCAGAGCAATGTTCCGACGCTAGATGTTTACGTCACGAAGCAGGAGAACAGCTCTTCCTGCAAGTTTTGTCTACATGTAGTTAAATGAAAAAAAAATCATCAAGTTGAATTACAACAGAGAAGAGGAGAGCTCACTCTAGTCATGTATCCTATCACCTTATCCTTAGCAGCTCACCCAGAGGCAAAGATCGTCAGCAGAGTGAGAGTCGCGTTTACAAATAACTTTTTTTAGCCATTTGTACCGAGTCAGATCGGGTTATAATCGCATTAAGCTTTTTATGGTAGAAGATACCTGTAAACAATGTCTAAATGGTCCATAGATATCTAGGCTAATATTAATATAAAGGTCTGCATGTAAGTTTTATTGATATGTTTTTTGTAGAAGCTGAGACAAATTCACCTATTAATCACAAACAAAAACAAGCAGTGGAATGTTTCTGATTCAAACTAAGAACCTCTTACTAAGCCAGAATCACAAGTGGATGAGCTACAAAACCACACACAGCTATGTGTTCAGGTATTATGGATTCATGGCAACCTAGTGAGGAATGGAGCTGATTTCAAAGCTAAAGCTATAGCAAGATAGACATTATTTAGACAAGTCAATGATACAATTTATAGCTGTGATTTAGACCTATATATTTCATCTAGGTTCAGACCAAGCAACCAACCCTCTAAAGAAAGTAAATTATTTTATTGTTAACAAATTAACAAAAGCCACATTTACAGAAGTTTGTGAAAAAATAAAACAAATGTCACTGGACCCTGGGTTTACTAACCAACTAACAACTAACTGATGGTTTACAGTGCTCTTTTCATACAAGAATGTGGAAAGTTGTTAGTATGTATTCTAACTGTCTCTAGGATCTGTGACCTTCACCTCAGTAAATGGATGCTATATTGTCATTTTGTACGTTAAGTTCAGTTTCTTTATTTTCCTTAATTATTGTGTGTAAAGAAAGGCACTTTACTTGTGGAAGGAAACGTAATTACAGTGAATTACTTAAATGAAAGTGCCATTTCCTCCTTTGATGAAACAGATTTACTTATCACTAGATGTTTTGGTACTTTAACTTTTTCTTTAAGTTTGCGAACCTCTGGTCCAGAATGCACAACTGCATGCCTGGTTTTTATAAGGAGGAATGCATTGTTAATATGTGTGTGCAACTATACCTGGAAAGGCCTCGAGATGTTATAGGAAAGGGTAGAAAATTTGATCTAGGTCCCATGTGTGGAGAGCATCACAGCTGTGGTGTGACAGGTCCTGGTGCAGGCCCGGCTCTCACAAACACACTGAGGCTGCTTTTAATAACATGCCGCCACCACCTCCTCCAAACAGGAAAAAAGAAACACAAAGAATGGAGCCAGGACTCTGGAGCCAAGTAGCTGTTACTGGAATTTTTCTGGCCTAATTTGCATTAATAAAGAGGCTGTTCCTTGTCGGAATGTGTTTTATCCAGCTCAAAAAATCCCTGGGCGATCCCTCTCCGCAGAGCACTGGGAGAATCTGACTGTCAGAGCCGACAAGACAAATGAATCCTGGTGTCAGTGCAGAGTGGCTCCGTGTTGACAGATTGAGAAGAACTGTCCCTCTGTCGACAGGCATGCTTCATTTTCAAATTAATAAATCTGAATAAAATATTTTACCCTTCATTATGAGAGCTGCTGCTGTGACAGCTTTGCTGAACAGGGCTGGGATGAGGGAGGGAGGGAGGTGGTGATGGGGGGATGCTGCCACTGAAAACAGCTTGCACCAACTCCACCTGGGTTTGAGCTGTGTATTTATATTGTTTGCATGTGTATGTGGGTTTGTGATGTGTGTTTCTGTTTTGCACTCTCTTGTCTTTTGTGCACAAGGGCTTGCGTGAATATTTTTTTTTCCAATTGATCCTCTACGTGCACGTTTTCTGCTCTACGGGCTCCCTGAGCCCCCAACGTTCTAACGAAGAGGATGGCACAAACAAAATTAGCTGGAGATGCTGTGGTACAGCAGTGATAGATTCCTCACATACTTTCCCCTCACACCTGTACAACCATATGGAGACACATCAGTGTGGCAAAAAATAACTTTTCAACGGGACTGTTGGGCATGACTTACACACTGGATGTAGCTGCAGTCTGCTTGGCAGAAAATACGTGTTTCTTTATATTTTTGCGGTCACAGACACTTTCTGACCAGTCTAACTGAGCTTGAGCTCTCTTTAAAAAATGGGCTAAATACAGATACATGCCAAACAATTTAGATTTTTATTTGTGAACAATGTGGAAAACCATCATTCCTTCCTCCACACAATTATGCATTAGCCTACTTTGTGTCGCATAAAATTCCAAAAAAACGATGTGACAAAATCTGGAAATAAATACTTTTGCAAGGCACTGTAGGTATTAAGTGACAGATTGATGGGGAGAAAGACAATTACTCAGGATAAAAAGGGAGAGAAACAAGTCCAATATATAAAAATAAACACACAGGACTCATAATTCCTGTAATATTACTCCTCCAGGGTAAAAGTGGAAAGCATAAAGAAACATGGTGGGCTGTTTCCACTCACTCATTTTAGGATGTGTAATTAATATGCAGCAGCAAACACTAATATGCCCTTTGAGGAGGCCTGGCATATTGTTTGAGACTGTAAGCGTGTGAAGTTGCCTGAGGGTAAATTCCTGTGAATAACAGAACGCACAATATTATGCTCTGCAAATTGTAGGATTTCTATGGTGCCATGCATCCTGTCAGCTGCATTTAATTCAGTCTGGATGCCAATATCTGCAACAGTTACTGCAAATTTCACAAATTGACGGTATAATGTAACACCTTCAGTGGTCATGACATATTAAATGATCATGTTAAATGCTCAGGGTGAAGGTCTTTCTACTGTGATCGCTTGCAAAATTCTTTGACCCTTAAAGCTTTAATGGAATGACATTAAAACACACCATATCACCAAGCATAAAAAAGCAGCACGCACACACACACACACACACTCTTGTTTTGCTATATGTAGTGAGGACCATGTGTTGACTCCCATTGACTTCCATTGATTTTCAGTCATTTTCAACCCTTTCTATGCCCTAACCCTGACAATAACCCTAAACCTAACCATTACCAGTGCATGCCTAACCCTAACCTTAACCTAAACTCAATTCACACCTTAGTCCTAAACCTAACCGTTAGCAAAATAGGTCGTGAGGACCAGCAAAATGTCCTCACTTTGGTACCAACGGTCCTCAATTTGATGGTGAAATCGGGAAAATGGTTCTCACTGTGATGCCAAGACAGGAACACACACACACACACACACACACACACACACACACACACGGTACAATTGCATTCTGGGAAACTGTCTACAAAAAAACAGCAGAGGAGCCATTTCTTTGAGGTTTCCTGTTTCTCTTTAATCAGTGTGCAGGAAGAAAATGCTATCTAGCCAGTTAATTTGCACCAGATGACATGTGTATAATAATGACAGGCAGCACAAAGGTACTCCATGTTCCTCCTTATGTAGTCCTTCAATATTTCAAGAAGAGTGCACGTTTTTGGCAAGGCTACGGTGACGAGTGCCAG
The DNA here is from genome assembly GCA_036173005.1 of Crenichthys baileyi. Lineage (NCBI taxonomy): Eukaryota > Metazoa > Chordata > Actinopteri > Cyprinodontiformes > Goodeidae > Crenichthys > Crenichthys baileyi. The sequence continues at coordinate 1,094,486 of JAHHUM010000585.1, read as the reverse complement.
TTAAACTTCTTAGTTGTCAGCCTACCCTGTGAACATCACATCATCAAAGATGACATTTCATCAACTAGCTCAATAAATAATTGAACACCATGTCTGCCATTTGAACCTTTGGTGACAGCATCTGAGGAAATAGTCACAGTGTAATTTGTTTTCTTATGTCTTCTGCCATCTTTGATTAGAGTTGTCACCTGTATTTCAGCAGTCCTAAGAACAGAAGGTCTGTACATGCACAAGCATTTCATCCAAGTATATAAATTACCATGCTATAAAAAGGGTTTGCCCCCTTACAGATTTCTTCTGATTTTGCTTTTTTGTCTCTCTGAAACATTTAGCTCATTAAACTAATTTTAAAATCAGACAACAATAACCTGAGTACATTCAAAAAGCAGGTGAACTGAAGATGAGTGTTTATTAAGGGAGACATTAGAAAAGTAACACCCCTGTGAACTGACTGTGATTAACCACATTTCTGGATCAACATGAAACAGTTACAATGCCATTTATAAGTCTTTGGGACTCCAGCGAACCACAATGACAGCCACTGTCCACAAATAGAGAAAACATGGAACAGTGGAGAACCTTCCCAGGAGTCGCTGGCTTACTAAAATCATTCCGAGAACCCATCAAGAACTCATCCAGGAGGTCTCAAAAGAGCCCAGAACAACATCTAAAGCTCTGCAGGCTTTTGTTGTCTCAGTTTAGGTCAGAGTTCATAATTCAACAATTCAATTCAGTTTTATTTATATAGCGCCAATTCGCAACACATGTCTCAAAGCACTTCACAAAGTCAATTCAATCGAATCATTCAGATTTCAAGTCAGGTACATACATTCCAATTAATCCTAACTATGGAACAGTGCTGTCAGATTCAGTTATTTATTCAAATTGGATAAAAAGTTTTCTATCTAAGGAACCCCAGCAGATTGCATCGAGTCAGAGACTTGTAGCAGTCACTCCTCCTGGATGAGCATGTAGCGACAGTGGACAGTCACTGGCGTTGACTTTGCAGCAATCCCTCAAACTGAACATGCATGTAGCAACAGTGGAGAGGAAAAACTCCCTTTTAACAGCAAGTAACCTCAAGCAGAACCAGGCTCAGTGTGAGCGGCCATCTGCCATGACCGACTGGGGGTTTGAGAGAACAGGGCAGAGACACAAAAAGAACACAGAAGCACTGATCTACGAGTACTTTCTATGGGAAGGAAAACTAAATGTTAATGGATGTAGCTCCTTTAGTGGCTTCATCTAGGCAGAAAAAAACAGATAAACTCTGAGCCAGTTTTCAAGTCTAGAGTATGAGAGAGAGCACAGCCTGTAGCTATGTCTAGGAGAGACAGGGTTAAACACTGGAAGACAGGGCCAAGTGTGTCATCAGTAGAAGGTGAGCATTAAGTTGTTGATCTCTGATGTACGATGGAGCTAGATCATTAAGGGCTTTATATGTGAGAAGAAGAATTTTAAATTCCTTCTACCGTATTAAGACAGTGTTTTGCCTACGGCCAAAATTGAATAGATTAAAAAATAATCTAAAACGAGAAAATCAGAAAAATCTAATAAAAATAAACACAACTCAGACTAAAAAGAAAAATAAAACAATTAAATGTGGCTTACTGAACATAAGATCTCTGTCTTCAAAGACATTGCTAGTTAGTGACCTGATTTGTGACAATCAGATTGATTTATTTTGCCTCACAGAAACCTGGCTGCAGCAAGAGGATTATGTTACTATAATTGAGTCAACTCCTGCTAATTATTTAAATTTTTACATTCCTCGAAATACTGGGCGAGGAGGAGGAGTAGCAACCATCTTTCAGTCCAATTTATTGACTAGTCCCAGACCAATCAATAGCTACAACTCTTTTGAATATTTAATCCTTAGTTTTCTTCATGTAAATTGCAAAGCAATAAAACCACTTCTGCTTGTTGTTTTGTACCGTCCACCAGGCCCTTACTCTCAATTTTTAGATCAGTTTTCAGACCTTTTATCTGATTTAGTGTTAAATACAGATAAGGTTATTATAGTGGGGGATTTTAACATTCATGTTGACAATGAAAGTGATAGCCTAAATATAGCCTTTAATGCTATCTTAGACTCAATTGGCTTTGCTCAAAACATTAACAAACCTACCCACCTTTGTCTTCATTCTCTGGACCTTGTGATAACATATGGCATTGAGTGTAAAGACATAACAATATTTTCTCATAACCCTGTCCTGTCTGACCATTTTTTAATAACCTGTGTGTTTAATTTAACCGAGTACTCCACACCTGAAAGAAAATTTCATTATAGTAGATCATTATCAGACAATGCTGTAACAACCTTTAAAGAATCTGTTCCACTTTTAATTTCCTCATTATCACAGAAAAACACAGTGGAGGGCAACAATTTTGTTTCTTCCCCTTCACAAATTGATTCTCTTGTTCATAGTGTTACTTCATCATTGCGTGGTGCATTAGACAATGCAGCCCCCTTGAAAAAGAAGGTAATTATTCATAGGAGGCTAGCTCCCTGGTTTAATTTAGATCTGCGTACTTTAAAGCACAATGTTAGACAATTGGAGAGAAAATGGCGCTCTACACACCTAGAGGATTCCTACTTAATCTGGAAAAATAACCTACTGTTGTATAAAAAGATGCTTCAACAAGCTAGAACAGTTTATTTCTCATCATTAATAGAAAAGAACAAGAATAATCCTAGGTTTCTCTTTAGTACAGTTGCTAAACTTACACAGAGTCATAGCTCTGTTGAGCCATCCATTCCCTTAGCTCTTAGCAGTCATGAGTTTATGGGATTCTTCCTAAATAAAATTGATTCTATTAAAAAGAAAATCTTTGATATACTCCCGAAGATGATTAATTCATCCTCAGCAAGTGAGACAACATTGGAAGTAACTGTAGAACCTGATCTGTGCTTGGACTGTTTTTATCCTGTGGAGCTTCCTGAGTTATCAGAAATATTAGCTTCATCTAAACCTTCAACTTGTATGTTAGGCCCAATCCCAACCAAAAATTTTAAGGAAGTGTTTCCTCTGATTACCAGCCCCATTGTAGATATGATTAATTTATCCTTAGTAAATGGATATGTACCACAAGCTTTTAAGGTAGCTGTAATTAAACCTTTGCTTAAGAAACCTTCACTTGATCGAGATGACTTGAAAAATTACAGACCGATATCCCATCTTCCATTCTTATCTAAAATTCTTGAGAAAATAGTTGCCAATCAAATGTGTGAGCATTTACACAGCAGTGACCTGTTTGAAGAGTATCAGTGAGGCTTCCGAGCTCATCATAGCACTGAAACAACTCTGCTGAAAGTCACTAATGATATTCTTCTAGCCTCAGATAATGGACTTGTGTCTGTACTTGTCCTGTTAGATCTCAGTGCTGCGTTTGATACAGTCGATCATAATATTCTCTTAGAAAGGCTGGAATATGCTGTAGGGATCAGGGGAACAGCGCTAGGCTGGTTTAAATCTTATTTGTCCCACAGATTCCAGTTTGTTCATGTACATGATAAATCACCTTTAAACTCCGGGGTTAATTGTGGAGTACCACAGGGTTCAGTACTTGGGCCAATTCTCTTCACTATATATATGCTTCCAATAGGTAAAATTGGCAGCATAGGATAAATTTACTGTTACGCTGATGATACTCAGCTTTACTTATCCATAAATTCTGATGAGCCCAACCAGTTAGATAGACTATAAGCATGTCTTGAAGATACAAAAACTTGGATGACCTAAATTTTCTGCTTCTACATTCAGACAAGACAGAAGAAGACAGAAGACAGAAGGGAGCCAATGAAGGGAAGCTAAAGTAGGAGAAATATGATCTCTCTTTTTAATTTTCATCAGATCTCTTGCTGCAGCATTTTGAATCAGCTGAAGGCTTCTAACTGCATTTTATGGACATCCTGATAGTAAAGAATTACAATAGTCCAGCCTTGAAGTAACAAATGCATGGACTAGTTTTTCAGCGTCACTCCTGGACAGGATATTTCTAATTTTGGCAATGTTCCGGAGATCAGAGAAGGAAATCCTAGAAACCTGTTTAATATGGGATTTAAATATGTCCTGGTCAAAAATAACACCAAGGTTTTTTACTTTATTACCGGAGGTCAATTTAATGCCATCCAGGTTAAGTGATTGACTAAGTAGTTTCTTTTTTAAGGACTCCGGTCCAAAGATGACAACTTCTGTCTTGTCTGAATTTGGAAGCAGAAAATTTAAGGTCATCCAAGTTTTTATATCTTCAAGACATGCTTGTAGTCTATCTAACTGGTTGGGCTCATCAGGATTTATGGATAAGTAAAGCTGAGTATCATCTGCGTAACAGTGAAAATTTATCCTATGCCACCTGATAATTTTACCTATTGGAAGCATATATATAGTGAAGAGAATCGGCCCAAGTACTGAACCCTGTGGTACTCCACAACTAACCCTGGAGTTTAAAGATGATTTATCATTTACATGAACAAACTGGAATCTGTGGGACAAATAAGATTTAAACCAGCCTAGCGCTGCTCCCCTGATTCCTACAGCATATTCCAGTCTTTCTAAGAGAATGTTATGGTCGACTGTATCAAATGCAGCATTGAGATCTAAAAGGACAAGTACAGACACAAGTCCATTATCTAAGGCAATAAGAATATCATTAGTGACTTTCAGCAGAGCTGTTTCAATGCTATGATGAGCTCTGAAGCCTGACTGAAACTCTTTAAACACATCATTGCTGTGTAAATGCTCACAAATTTGATGAGCAACTATCTTCTCAAGAATTTTACGTAAGAACGGAAGATTGGCTATAGGTCTGTTATTTATTAAATTATCTTGATCAAGCGAAGTTTTCTTAGGCAAAGGTTTAATTTCAGCTACCTTAAAAGCATGTGGTACATATCCATATACAAAGGATAGATTAATCATATCTAAAATGGGGCTGGTAATCAGAGGGAACACTTCCTTCAATAATTTGGTTGGGATTGGGTCTAACATACAAGTTGAAGGTTTAGATGAAGCTAATATTTCTGATAACTCAGGAAGCTCCACAGGATAAAAACAGTCCAAACACAGATCAGGTTCTACAGTTACTTCCAATGTTGTCTCACTTGCTGAGGATGAAGTAATCATCTTCGGGAGTATATCAAAGATTTTCTTTTGAATAGAATCAATTTTATTTAGGAAGAATCCCATAAACTCATGACTGCTAAGAGCTAAGGGAATGGATGGCTCAACAGAGCTATGACTCTGTGTAAGTTTAGCAACTGTACTAAAGAGAAACCTAGGATTATTCTTGTTCTTTTCTATTAATGATGAGAAATAAACTGTTCTAGCTTGTTGAAGCATCTTTTTATACAACAGTAGACTATTTTTCCAGATTAAGTAGGAATCCTTTTAGGTGCGACATTTTCTCTCCAATTTTCTAACATTATGCTTTAAAGTACGCACCTCTGAATTAAACCAGGGAGCTAGCCTCCTATGAATAATTACCTTCTTTTTCAAGGGGGCTGCATTGTCTAATGTACCACTCAATGAGCAAGTAACACTATGAACAAGAGAATCAATTTGTGAAGGGGAACAATAATAGGGTCTGGGCAACAATGGCATCCATGGGAGACCCCCAAGGCCAAAACCACTGCTGACCAAAGATAACACAAAAGGGCATCTTGATGGTAGACAAAAGGGAAAATATTCTGTGGACAGTCCAGGTTGGTGTCGTGTTACGACTGGCTTAAAACCAACACAGCTTTTCAGAAAAAAAACCATCAAACAGGAAGTCAGACATTGTGGTGGCAGTGTGATGGTCAGGGTCTGCTTTGCTGCTTCAAGAACCTCGATGGCTTGATGTAATGATGGAACGGTAAATTCTGCTCTCTAGCAGGATATCCTGAAGAAGAATGATCAGCCATCAGATGGTGATCGAAAGAGGGAGGACACTTCGGTCATGCAGCAGAGCAATGATCCAAAGCACACCAGCAGTACCACTATTAAATGGCTGAATAAATAAATAAAATTAAGGTTTTGGAGTGGCCAAGTCAAAGTGTGAACTTAAATCTTATAGAAATGATGTAGCATGACCTTAAACAGGCCGTTCATGCTAAACAACCCTCCAATGTGGCTGAATTAAAGCAATTCTGCAAGGAAGAGTGAACCAAGACAGTTGATCAGTCACTAATAACTTTAGAGGGTGATTATTTTGTCCCCTATGGACGAAATCGGCAATTATGTCATTTCGTGTTTAATCAGGTTACCTTTCTCTGAAATTAAAATTTTATGATCTGAATCTTTTAGGTGTGACAAAAAGGAAAACAGAAGAAATCTGTCAGGGGGCACAGTTTTTCATTGCCCTGGAAGTAGAACAGAGCTGATTAGATAGGAAGGGAAGCAAATATACTAAAAACCATAGTGATATCTAAAATAGATTAACTGAGCCTGACTTGATTGCAAATTCTTGCTTTGACCAAAGATAGATTGAAATCAAATAAACAGAGTGAACAGTGAGTGACAGCTCTGTATTTGTCATCTTTTCTCAGCACATGGGGGTTGTTGGGATGGGGAGCAGGAGAAATGTGCTAGCCCTAATACCTTATGGCAAGTCGGGGCCCACTGATAACACAATATTTTATGTAGGGTCAGAGCCAATAAAGAGCCTTTTCAACACCACAGAGATGAACAGGACCTGACTGACATGATCAAAATGCACACATACAAGTCTCTGGGATGGAAAACAATAAGAACAATGTCTAGAAGCTGCTTTATTGCAAAGGTAAACAGATGCAGAAGCTAAATTAATCAGAAATACAGTTTTTACCTAATGTCATGGTAAAAAGAAACTGCAACCGTTCCATTCTAGTGATTCACACATCACAACATGAACTGATGATGCAAATTTTATCTCAAGTGTCCAGAAACACAACAGATTTAATGCCATTATCTTTATAACAAAAATGCAGCCAAAATGAAAAAGCTATATGTGGAAAAACTAAGCAAAGAGCTCCCTTCTCCAAGATGGAAAGTAGCAGCCAGATGTTGCTAAACCAAAGCACCTGATTAATAGATCATCAGTAAAAGTCACAGTGTGGTGGTTCCTTGCAGGACCAAAGTGCAAACAGGAGATCGGGAGCCGCATGGTGAATTGAAATATGAAATGGCAAACTTACATGTGAAAAACAGGACACGGAACAAAGGAAGAAACTGGCATGGAACCAGCAGGCAAACAGCAGAATCCAACCATGAGCAACGAAAATGGTAGGTTTAAATACAGAGACAGGGTGGAGAAATGATGACTCACAAAACTAATCGGATGAAATGTGCTGCAGCTGGGGCAGGGAGAATGCAGAGCAACTGAAGGAGGGAGGCTAATTAAACCAGATGAGCAGGAACACGGAAAAGTCCAGGGAAGTAACAGAAATCTAACAGGAAATTTACTCTAGACGGATTAAGAATACTAAAACACAACAAAATAAACTAATAAAATACCTTACAACAGCAAGCATAAGGAAAGAAGCTAAAGAAGGCAAGACCTAAGAACAAAGTAAACAGTGCAGAAATGGTCAAAATATCCACAAAGAAAACCAAAACCTAAACACCTACATCATGACAGGAATTGGGACCATCTCTGTTGAAGCGGGAGTGTCTGACAACATATTCATAGTGAACAGTGAACTTCAAGACATAGTGGTTATTGTCAGTCTATCTGGGAAGGCTTATGAGGCAATTTCCAAACATTTTGGCCTCATTCCATTTAACAGTGAGAAAACAGTTCACGTAAACTGAGTGAACATCCAAGCAATCGCAAGATCTGAATCTGCAATGCTAAAAAAGAGCTAAATTCAATATTTAACAGGCCTCATTTAGCATGTTAAAGGTCACACATCATTAAAGTACAGTTAGAAAAAGACTGAACAAACATGACTTGTATGGAAGGTTTGACAGGAGAAACACTCTTCTCTATAAAGAATGACTTAGGTTTGCAAAGTTGTCTTTAGATGAACCACAAGACTTCTGGAACACTGTTCTTTGGACAGATGAAACCAATGTAAGCACCATCCAGCTGTGAAGCCTTAGGGTGGGGGAATGATGATGTGGGCTTGTTTTGCTAGTTTTTTCTTCAATGTTCTTCCACACTCTCGACTACCCAACAACAGTTTACAGATCTGTATTGTTTTTCGATGTCTGGCAATGGTTTAAAAACACATAATAAAAAAAATATGTTTTCCTTCATGTTTTGACGGTGGAGTCAAAGAACTTTTGCATGCCAGCACCGTGCTCAGTGTTTCTCACACTGATATGTACCTGGTCAAACTGATTAATTTATTAATTTGTGTACACTTTGTTCTACCTCTTCATGTCACACGAACAGCTGGTACTAATAATAGACACAAATAAGGGTTGGTGAGACATAAATACAATTTCAGATTACTGTAAACACTGTAAACAACTCACAATTGTTGGCTTTGCTGTATGACAGTATGTATTAAAGATATGAAAATAGCTGTGTGGCCTAACAATGAGTTAACCGTGAGGCCAAGAAAGGGTTAAATCAGTAAAAAGATATCCACGCCTCTGCTTTGACCCCTTGCTCTCCAAGGTATCTCTCCTCTGCAGGATTCTTATTCAACTTCAAACTGACAGTGTTTTTAATCTTTTCTTTGCTTCTCTCCTGGAGATTGGGGAAACAAAAATCAATACACTGTGGCAGGTGATCTAGAAGCCTGTGAATTACAAGGACTGCACCCAGTTACCAGGCTGCTTGGCAGCCTTGAGCAGGGAACCATGGGAGTGTCATTAGAGACCAAAGGGAGGTCAAAGGTTCAGGTCAGGACCACTGACGGATAGGTATTTACTGTTTGGCAAGAAAATGAGAAATAAGCTTCATCCAACACTGAGTTTGATTTCTTTCTCTTAAGTCTTTTTTTCCCCCCTGAGAATAGTTTTGGCCTCTGCTGTACTCTTCCACCACAGTTCTTTGTTATGGTTGGGATGATATACTGGGCAGGAGCCTGTGATAATGCCCACACTACAAATCTGAGCTCAGAACATATCGACACATGGGTCTGTCATTATCGGTTAATCATGCTGCTGACTAATGTTTCAATCCAGGCTCCTTGGTAAAATGACCTCAGATAAATCCACAGCACCGCAGAGCACTTTCATCTGAACTCCAGGATCCAACCAGAGATGCACAAAGATCATTTCCACACGTTTCCCAATCACTGTTACACAGTGTGTCTATGAGGAAGCCAAGGTGGTATTGGTGATGCTGACTGAATCATTCAAATAGAGGGATATAACAAGACAATATGCAGTAGGTTTTTGGGTTCAGGAGAAGAAGACAAGGTTTCAAAATATTTTACGGAAAATAAAAAAAATCTAAATTTATTTCAGTAAGTAAAAAAATGACAGATCACAACAGAAATCATGATTTAAAGAATCCGTAATTAGTGTAAAAAAGTGACTAGTGTGGCAGCCCCCCAGCTCTGGATAAAAGTTTTAGCGTAGCCTGGGCGAGGGATTTTAGTTCATTTATTTCAATATGCATTCCATGACCATCATACATCATCTGCATCACTGTGGTTGCCATGATCACCTGAACACCACGATCACCTGGTCACCATGAAAACTAAAACACATTTCCACATAATTACATGAAATAAACATGGGCTTTACAAGAGACATATGACATATAAAACTTAATTTGCATCTTACAGACAGACATCAAATGTGATATAAAAATCCTGCTGACAGTGAGTTTTTGTTTCCAACCTTTCATATTGCAACTAAATACTGTCAGCTTTTATAAGGCCTGCCTGTCGTGGCTATGGCATCCAGCGAGGCCAAAATAAACATAATTCAAACCCACAGTTTACATAAATACAAACAGAAAAACAAAAGTATAAATAATTGACACTATTTAAATGCATTTTAAATGGTTTAACAAACATCCCCACTTTGCGGCCTGTTACACCAGTCTGTATATACTTCTGTTTTATGTTTCTCTATTTCTAAGAACCCTAATGCTAAAAACCACTGAAAATGGTTTTTGTGTCTTTTCACAAAGAGAATAAAGGTTTTAAGAAATCTAAAACTGTTTTAAAGAATCATCCAGAATTATCCAGTTTAGTTTTGTTTAGTCTAAGAAGTCTTGATTTTGAAGTAGAGATGATCGTGATTAAAAAAGTGAAACAGCGCTTTAGCAGCTAGTGCTAAGTTTTCTCAGTGTTTATAATTCATTTATATCTTGTTTGTCACACAGTCAGAGTTTCTTCTGCTACTGAGTCCTGCCACAGAAATGATTTAAACGTGAGGGCAGGCTTCTTCACTGCTTTTCTAACGGAGTGTTGATGCCCAGCCCAGCGTGTCTGAGAGTTGACTCCATCAACGCAATAGAACAACTTTCCTTCTTCTTCAAATTAAGAGTCTGAAGCATTGATACAGGGTGTCAGGCTGAAAGCACTCCTATTCATATGAAGGGATGTCTTCTCGTCTAATAGCTCACATTTATTTCTCTAGACAAAGCTCTGAGATACATCGGATAGCACCCCATAGACTTCACTCAGATAAAAATCTTGCTGCATGTGCAACGATTAGAAAACATAAACACAACTGAATAATAGCAAGTGATTTTGTTTTTATTGTGTTATTTCTTGAAATTACCATCCCTTGATCTGTTAGGGTTATATTGATCAGTGGATTAACCAGAACTTTATGGGCTGCTGTGTAGCCTATTTTTTATTTGGAAGGTCACAGTACTGAGAATACAGCAGGCACATTTGAAGATGTTTTGTCTAATCTCCGAAAATGGCATAGATTATTACAGCCAAACATCATTACTTCTGTCTCACCTGTACAAAAGACAGCGTTCCAGAAGTGTTGTACATGGAAGCAGTGTTGCTGTGCCATGCTGCCATACCCTCTTTAGAGAGAAGAAAGTCTCTCTAAAAAACACTCTCTAAAAAGTCAAGTTTTAACACTTAATAGCCTAACAGAGGCCTGTAGAGTCTTAGATTGCAGTTGCTCTGATCATTGCACGGTCTTTTCTTGGGAGGAATTTGCCGGGATATCCACCTCTGGGAAGACTGGCAATTTTATTAAAATCGTTCCACCTGTGAATCATTTTTCTCCTTGTACTGAGGTGGACTTCAGAATGCTTAAAAATGTCTTAACAAGCCTTTCCAGAATGATGAGCCACATCTTACTTCTCTAATGCGACTGTTGATGTCTTTCCTTCCTGGCATTGTGTTAACACACATATGCATGCTTTGGACTAGCAAACTGACAGATCTACTGAGGTGGCCACAGCATGCTGAGGCATCTAGCTGCCACTTTCACTCCTGAATCCAATCCCATTACAGTATATACACTAGATACAATAACACATACGCCTCTGTTACAGGAGTTGCCAAGGATTAACCTTTTTGCAAACTCTTTTGTCTTTTGAACTCACCTATAAAAACGTGAACAGTTAAACGGTTTGAAAACGTCTTTACAGAAACAATAACACTAGACTAATATCGGCTTCAGATCCCAACCTTATGCACTTTGATCAATACGTGTGCAGCTACTTGCCAATGCTGGACTCTCTGAGTAATTAGCCAATGTGCTTGGCGAACCTGACGGGGGTAATGGAGTCACACAGGCCAAGTTCTGCCAGGAAGAAAATCAGCCTTGTCCAAACGAAGACGCTCTGTATGCATACAAAAATAAATTAAAAGAAAGCCATACGTTGCTTTAGATGTGCCTCAACATCACAACAACACAAATCATCTCTGTGTCCACAAATGTTGACAGAAGTGAGCCCATTCATTTGCTCAAAGATGAATCCCATCCAAGAATTAGTGCTATAAATATCTGTGACCGCCTGATTGCTCTGGGAAGATCAAATAGCGACAAACAATGTTCTTTCAAAACAGTTTGTTCCGAAAGGATTCTGACGGAAATAAGTGACAGCTCTTGATGAACAGGAACATCCAAAGATCAGACAAGTTTTTATTGGATCAGAAATTAATTCTAAAAATGATACATCACTCAACGGGTGTATTAAAAGCGTTCCACTGCCGCTGGAGGAATTTTTGATTTCCCTGACAACAGAGTCTAATTAGACCAAACGGATCTCTGTTTGTCTGACTGAAATAACTCAATTATAGAAACTCCAAACAGCTGGCTGCGCACTTGCGGAATTGATTTAACTTTTTTTTCCTGAATTGATTAAATGAGACAATAATTATTTTCGAGACAGTTTGTAGGAGTGGGTTGAAACAAACAACATTTAAAATGAACTACTACAATATGACTTGTATTCACACTGCTCACCCTGCATTATACTGTGATTGTACTTTAATAAGCCCTTCTAAAAACACATTTGTGCTTTTACTTCTAGGTTGCTTTAGTTGTTATGGAGGGCAAAGTCTACAGTCCTCTGTAAAGTATTTCTACGTAAAGATGAGGAGGAGGTTTTGAGCGCCTTTTGCCTACTTTAGGGCTTGGACCACCCTAAAATAGGTAAAAATAATGTGGTGGGAGTATGAAACATGTATATAAAACATTAATTGTATTCACAAGAAGTGTGGAGGAAAATTTGGAATACAGAACACCACCCCCCACCAGACCCAAAGGAGACTACACCTGCCATCACAGTAACCATGTTGTCAAAATGTGCGGATAAATGAACCTCATTGCTAAAGCGCTACAATCAGCTAACCCCAGGTAAATACATTAAATTAGTTCACGTTTCGGTTTTCTCGTCAGACTTTGTGAATAAGGGTGAATGCTAAACTTTCTAACATTTTTCTTTTAGTAACAGTTTAGCTACAAAACATTATCAAGCTGGAGCTGAAGTTGGCATATGATTTGGAGCCTCTGGTTCAGCAGCGACAGTGGCTATTTCTCTAAAATCCCAAACTGGAAGCTTTGATTCAGATGCTAACTTGTGTTAGTGCTGTGTTTTCTACCTAAAGGAGCTGTGAGCTCATTCTAAGTAAGCATTCTAAAAGTAAACTATTTAAAATTTTTTGTTATGTTACAACAGAACTGTTTTTTCTTGCGATTTTAAATGACGGACCAACACAAAACAGTTCAGAATTATGAAGTGGACGGAAAGGGGACACATGGCTTTACATTTTTTTTCCTAATCCAACAATCTGAAAAGTGTGCAGTTAACAGTATTTTAAACTGATGCCCCTAAATAAAAGCTGGTGCAGCCAATTCGTGCTAACCTGTGTGTAACCTAATCTCAGTATAAATCTAGATGCTCTGTGAAGCCCTCAGAGGTTTGTTAGCGAACATTACTGAACAAACAGATTCATGAAGACCAAGTTCACAAGAAGGTTAAATCAGGGTCAGATTATAAAACATCATCCCGAGCTTTGGACATCTCACAGAGCTCTGTTCAATCCATCATTTGAACCTGGAAAGAGGATGGCATAACTGCAAACCTACGAGGACATGCACACATACCTAAACTAAGAAGCCGAGCAGTCATCAGCATTAATTAAAGAAGTAGACAAGAGGCCTAGGGTCTCCCTGGAGGAGTTGGAGAGATCTACAGCTCTGGTGGGAGAATATAACAATAGGATAACTATTAGATGTGCACTTCACAAATCTGGCTATCATGGAAAATGTCAAGAAGAAAGTCAATGTGGAATAGAAGCAATAAGAACCCATTTCAGTTTGCCATAAGACGTGTAGAGACACAACAAACATGTGGAAGCAGGTGCTCTGGTCAGATCAGGCCAAAACTGAAATAAAATGATACAATTCTAAGTGTGGAATAAAAATCACACTGCACATCACCCTGAACACACCATCCCCACAAGAAAACATGGTTATGGAGGCACCATGATGTGTGGATAAGCTGGTCACAGTGGATGGAATAAAACAATCCTGGACAAAAACCTGTTAGAAGCTACAGCAGAGGAGCCTCAACAGACTTCTTTAGATCAAAGCTTATTTGTTTGTTATAAATAGCCCTATCAAAGTTCAAACGTAAGACAAATTGAGAATTTGTGTCAAAACCTAAAAACTGCTATTCACAGACACTCTCCATCCAATCTGACTAATTTAGAGAAATTCTGTAGAGAGAATGGGATGAAATTTCAGCTTCTAAATGTGCAAAGCTGGTGGAGACATGCCCCAAAGATAACTGTGATTGCAGCAGAGGCTGGTTTTACAGTGTATTGACTGAGGTGGGCTGAGGACAAATGCACAGATCATCTTTCAGATTTTTATTTGTGATCCTTCATGGTGGATTGTTGGTGTGTTGGTCTATTGCATAAAATCCTAACAGAATAATCGCAGTTTGCAGTTGGAACCTGACAAAACATGAAAACTGTCCAGGGGTATGAATACTTTTATAAGACACTGTAAGTAACATACCAAGCAAGCCGTTGTTGCCTTCATTTGTAGTATGTGTAAACCCTACCTGCTGAGAATAATGTTGGACTCCAGAGTTGTAAAAAGGCTTCAGCTTCTGGGCTTGGTACCTCATTCTGTTCCTGCGCTGCCTCTGCCACCACCCCTATTACCTGTAAAATAACAGAGTAGATCAGGGCAGAGCATAACCTGCTGTAGCCTTGAATTTCAGCCGAAGCAGGAAGAAAAAACTAATTGAAACTTTCTCTCTGTGATTGGCCACTTGATTTGACATGGACTTTTCCATTGTCACAAAATCAATAGCAGCTGGACAGGCAGGGCCTAAATGGAAAAGGCTTTTGGCTTTTCAAACCGACTGAAGGCGGGTAAGAGCCTCAGGGTTAAGTGATGTGTTTCTGATGTTGAGTGGGTCTGGGACACCCCATTCGCTCTGCAAAGCTGTAGAACTTGCGGTCATAATAGCAGGACAAATCAACATGGGGGAAGCGGACTGACTCTGGGATGTGTGTGCTTCTCTAGTGTTTGTGTGGCTGTTTGTTTGTGTGTGATGGGAAAAGAGCCTCTTGGGATTTGGACTGTTTGTAAAACAATGCAACAAAATGACTTGACTCTTCTCCCAAAATCTGAATTCATTTCTCTGAAGACGGATGGGCCTTATAGGAACCACAGTATGATCCTAATGTGTGGGATCCTCATTTTTAGGGCAAGGGGTTAGGGTTAGAGGTATGGTGTGCATTACATTTAGGTAAGAGTTGTGTTAGGGTTAGGGGTGGTGTTAGGGTCAGGTATGAATACAATTACAAAAATGAGTGTGTGTGTGTGTGTGTTGGAGTTATCTCCTCTCTTGTCTCTATTGATGTATTTCTAATGAATAAATATAGATACAAATCAAATGCCACCGCTGTCAGAATAAAGCCTTAAATGTCACAATGACAGGCAGTGTTTGAGAGGCTGAACTATAATTCCCCAGATTGTGCCTACATTTAATCCAACTTCAAATAAGATCTGAAGCTACTCTGTTTAGTAGTACAGTTTTAGTGTGTTGGTATCCTGCAACTGTCCTCTGTAGTAAAATCTGGAGCTGTATATGAGGTTTCCTCGTGCTTCAAATGTGCCACCATCATCCCAGTCCTCAACAAAAGCACCAACATGGGGTTAAATGACTACAGATCTTGTTGGTCATCGTCTTCCTCTTTTCCGGGACCGGGTCGCGGGGGCAGCAGACTCAGCAGAGACACCCAGACGTCCCTCTCCCCAGACACCTCCTCCAACTCCACCGGGGGGAGCCCAAGGTGTCCCCAGGCCAGCCGAGAGACATAGTCCCTCCAGCGTGTCCTGGGCCGTCCCCTGGTTCTCCTCCCGGTGGGACGTGCCTGGAACACCTTCCAAGGAAGGCGTCCAGGAGGCATCCGGTATAGATGCCCGAGCCAGCTCAACTGGCTCCTCTCAATGTGGAGGAGCAGCGGCTCTACTCTGAGCCCCTCCTGGATGGCTGAGTTCCTCACCCTATCTCTAAGGCCACCCTACGGAGGAAGCTCATTTCAGCCGCTTGTCTCCGGGATCTCGTTCTTTCGGTCATGACCCAAAGTTCATGGCCATTGGTAAGGGTAGGAACGTAGACCGACTGGTAAATCGAGAGCTTCGCTTTTTGGCTCAGCTCTCTCTTCACCACAACGGACCGGCACAGCGCCCCCATTACTGCGGCAGTCGCACCGATCCGTCTGTCGATCTCCCGCTCCATTCTTCCCTCACTCATGAACAAGACCCCGAGATACTTGAACTCCTCCACTTGAGGCAGGAACTCCCCTCCAACCTGAAGAGGACAAGCCACCCTTTTCCGGTCGAGTACCATGGCTTCTGACTTGGAGGAGCTGATCTTCATCCCAGCCGCTTCACACTCAGCTGCGAACCGCCCCAGCGCATGCTGTAGGTCTTGGCTAGAGGGGGCCCGCAGGACCACGTCATCTGCAAAAAGAAGAGACAAAATCCACTTCCTTACTGACTGGTAGCAGCAAGTGAGGCTCCAGCACAAGAGCCATCAGCACTCGCACCCCACAGGGGTGTGTTCTCTCCTCACTCTTCTTCACCTTGTACATAAATGGCTGCACCTCGGCGAATCTGTCTGTGAAACACCTCAAGTTTGCAGATGACACCGCTATAATTGGTCTGATCCAGGACAGTAACGAGTCTGCAAACAGACAGTTTAACCCGCTCAAGACTGTGGACATGACAGTGGACTTCCAGAGAACTCCCCCTACACTTCCTCCCATCACCATCCACAACAACACTCTGTCTAGTGTAGATAACTTCTGGTTCCTAGGAAACACCGTTTCCCCAGAAGCTAAGGTGGTCCGCACACATTGCTCAGGAGAAGGCCCAGCAGAGACTTTACATCCTTTTGAGTAAACCCAGAGAAGCTGATCTCTCAGACTTACAGGGAGCATGTAAGTGAAATGAGCAAGTATATACAGATATGAAGAAGCCTTTCTATGCAATGGGTAATGACAAAAACGTTATACGGGATTGTAAAGCTGACTGAAAGCCAGTGCAAGGAGGTTGAGACAAGAGTGATGTGACATTTATTGTCATTATTATTAATATTATTATTATTTATTGTCAGTACCCTGGCAGCAGCATTCTGGAGAACTCATATAGATGCTTTGCTGGTAACTAGATAATTACATGTAAACATAAATTATCATTTCCAGTTCAGAACGCTACACTGTAAACCCAGATTTTGATTCAACTCAAAGAGAGTCAGTTCATATTATTTAAATGTGTCTAATTTATTCAGATTACTTGGTTATTTTTAGTAAGCTAAACGTTTTTGTGTGCTCTTTATTGTAATTGTATTTTTAAGTCCAATCAATAGTTTCTACTCAAACAAACTGAGTTCATATTACATAAACATGTGTCATTTCATTACATTAATTGTGATTTATTCGTAAACTGTACTTTATTATGGCCTCTCTTAAATATATGTTTGAGCTCAAACAACTCAATATCATCAAGTTTTGCCTGTTAGCAACGCATTGACCTCACCCACCTGCCAAAAATCTAGTTTAAGCCAATTTTGACAGAGTGTCAGTTGCGTTTCCATTGATCTTAAAATTGTGCAAATTGTATTTACAAAAATAAATTTGCTTATTGGAAACACAGCAATTTCGAAAAAACTCCTCTTTTTCAATAAAAAGATTTTGCTCTAGGTATGGTGTTTTTTTACGCTGTATCAAAATTGGTGGATTTCACAAAACTGCAATGGAAACACTTTTCTCAAATCACAAGATGCGGATGTTACTACTGGCAAAAAAGACAAAGAAGAGGAAAGGAAGTAGTAGGAGGATGATATTATCACAGACATATATAATGTTATATATACATATATAAATATATATATATATATTTGAATTGTTTAAACTAAGTATCTTCAGTTACTGTAACTTGGCTATTAGTACATTCAACTCAAATGTTTTATTTCATTCCATTAGGGGCTCTAATAAATTGAACGTAGTCCACTTCACTCATTCAACTAATGCTTCATAACTGAAAAATTTTAACGAAACAAGTTACCTTGATTTTTTTAAGGAAGATTCTACTTATCTGGGTTTACAGTAAATAATACAGATTTGAGTAAGCAATATTTTTAAGGTGAAAAGCCTTGAACGGTTTTCATATGCTTATTAAGGTACATAGTCAAAAATGACAAATTGATTTCTTGGTTTAGATCACAGCTTAGCGTTAAGAGAAGCAATACAGCAAACTACTTTAGAAAAAGTGTTGCTTGGAGACACAATGAGAACCTCCACCTTAGCGTCATTTAACTGAAGAAAAGTTAGGCCATCCAGTCGTCTATTTTACCTTAACAGTCATGAATGTTCTTCAGATAGGAGCGTTATTGAGTGGTGTTATTATTTATGTGAACTTTACTAGGCTGTTTTGAACTCTTCCGTAAAGCCCTGCTCTGTAGAGTGTACAGCTCATTGTGGTCTTATGGACAGATACTCCAGTCTGTGCTGCGGAACTCTGCAACTCCTTTAGGGTAACCTTTGGTCTCTGTGCTGCCTCTCTGATTAATGCCCTCCTAGGGGCTTCATAGCAAAGGGGGTGCATACAAATGCACATTCCAATTTTCAGTTTTTTTCATTTCTTTAATAAATATTTTTATAATTTGTACTTCACCAACTTAGACTATTTTGTGCAGATCAATCACAAAAAATAAGATTATAAAGAATTTAATTTACAGTAAAAAATCAAGGGGGATGAAAACGTTTGCAAGGTACTGTAATATTGGTTACTCTTTCTAGAGTTCACAAAAAGTAGTGAAAAAGGTTGAAACAGGTGCATGAATTCCTAAGAAGCTGGAGTAAATGCTCTTAGGGAAATGGGCGAGGCCATAGCCATTTGGGTAAGTAGGGAGCAATTACATGTGTGGATGATTTAGGGAGATGCTGTCACTGTGCTGAGGAGCCAGGACCTCTGCAGATGAAATGAAAATGGCCTGTATAATGGTCCAAGTGACAACGCAGCCACTTTGGATGGGCTGACTATTACAGCTCGTCAGCACCAGCAAGAAAAAGAGCAAAACTATGAGGACAGCAATTAGAGAACATGAAAGAAAAAGGATCATTGTGGCATCAGTGCTGAAGAGAATGGTGCAGCAAGGACTGTGGAGCAGGAGTTAATGTGGTGATTTATAGAATTTGTCATCGTAGACATGTATGTTATAAATTTCCTGGCTGCAGTAATAGCCATAATGAGGTCACCAACTGTACAGTGTCATATCAGCACTTTGGGGTTCAGGAGCACTGTTAAGAGAGGCTATCTGACCTGCAATCTGAATCATTAGTGGGCAGCTTTAGCCACCAAACAGTAACTTAATGCAAATGTCAGCTTGACTTTGACTAAGCCTCTTTCTGATGAAAGAGATCATCTCTGAGTCACTCAGATCAGAGGCAGAGGTTGGTCATCATTCAAAATCTGCAGCCCTGATATAAACACTTATGATCATCATTATCCATGCAGCCATCATCATCATCATCATAATCATTATGTAAATATGCTCTCAACGTTCTGCAGTTTGGATCCTGGATAGCACAGCAGGCCCAGTTTTTACATCTGCATTTGCATCAGTGTTTTTTTGAAAACACGCCATAGCAATTAGCACAGGATTAATTGGCATCTTTATCTCGTTAGGGCCAGTCTGATCAGAGTATGATGAGGTTTCGGCACATTCCCATTTGTTTAAGCGGATTGTGGTAATTGCTGTCATTATTATGGGATCTTTAGAGTCGTCCATGGGCCTCCTCTACTCCCAGCCTGGATTCCATAAAGCCCAGCCGTGTGTCACGCCTCAGTTTAGCTAACCCTTGGAATGAGGCCCTGAGTTAACAGCCGAGTGGCAATTAGCTCACACAAATCCACCAATTAACACATCGAACCACTTCTAGTAAGCCTTTGTGTTTGCACCTAATTACTGTCCTGCCCTCCTAAATAAAGACCATACTGGACACATGAGGACTGCAGGCTTGTATGCATGGTAACCAATGCCGTGGTGCCATGGGCATACCATCACAAATTACTGCCGTTACCTTGTCAGGGAATCATTGATGTTTCACACAGTAATAGTAGGATTTTGAACGGTGATGACAAGACCACATTTTCATACCCTCAAAATGTAGCTTTTAAAGCATTGTCACCATAATAAATCCGCAGCAGATGAAGAGCATCCAGCATCAAAAGACAATATTTCTGAGAGACAGGCTATTACTCCAACATGAACTCTGATCTACAAGCCACCAGAGAGAGCTAACAGATGGATATTGAGATATAGTACACAATAGAAAAAGGGAGCCATTGATCCTGCACAGTGCAAACTTTGCTCTCACTGCTAACTTCACTAAAGGGAGCAATTAAATTTTATATGCTCGTAACTGTTTCAACCGTCTCTAAATGTTAACAACCTTGCGCTCACACTATACAGGCTGTCCCCTTTGTTGATCCACTGCAGTGATGAGCTCCTCATCCATAGATTTGCAGTATAATTAAAATCAGAGTGGGTACGGTGCATTGTGTTGGGGTTGTTTCGCCCTGACAAGCAGTGTCTTAGAGTAAATTCATAGGGCCAACAAATTGGTATCACAAGTCAATCAGCTCCTTTGGGTGCTCTAAAAACATATGGGAGAAAATCAATCCATAAAACTGAGCAGTTTCACAGCTGAGACACCCAGGGGTCTCAGATGTACCTTCTACTACAGTAACTGCATTCTGGAAAGGAACAGTCTGTTGATACACAAAATAGTAAGAATTTAGTTTTTTAATTTGAAGCGTTGAATACTGCTGTTTTGCCACTATTCCTTAATTGTTTTGAAAGAAGAACTAAGGACAAAGGTAACATTAGCTCTATTCTGCAGAACCTGAAACCAAGAAAAAAATATATGTCCACTGGTTTTCTATTGTGATAACAGATTTCCAGACAAGCTTATGGAGGGCCTATTCTGCCATAATTAAAAAAAAAACATGCAATAATAAATAAATGACTGAAATAATTGGGCCAAAAAGTAGCCAGACACATAAATTAGCATACCATAAAATGCAGCAACAGTTAAAAGCAGAGCTGTATTTATTAATTGATTTATTATTCAGATATAGATATGTATTTCTATTTTAACCTTCAATTGTTGTAATTTATCTCTGTGCTATTATGCTTATTTTGGATTTATTTTTGGTTTAAACCACTAGTAAATTTTTGCTCTTTTTTTTCTTTCATGTTTATTACCACCCCAATATTTTTAAAACACATTTGTTTTCTCAAAAATATATAATTTTTCTAGATATTTTACTGACTTTTTAATTTTTAAACACTGATTTATTTTCTCCTTTAATGTTGTATTTCTCAACCCCACAGATTTCCCTGAGCCCCTTTATTTCCTTCTTTCTTTTTTACATTCCTTGTTCACTAGATTGTCTTTTTCGTCTTTAATGCAGCTGGAAATGTAAAAACAAAGGGGGCTGGACAGAGACAGAGGGGGCCATCTCAGTTTCTTGCTTATTGTCTGAGGTCAAGTCTCTAGGAAGTAGGTGCTGGGCCTCATTATGCCTGTCTAGTTTTGAAAAGAAAAGCGGCGTTGTGTTGCATATTTGGTGGTAGATCGCGGTGCTAGTCTGGATAGTTTACTGTATCCCTAACTGAAAGACTACTTCAGTTTGCTGAAGTACTGTGTATTAAGGCAATCATGTGTATGGTGCCTGCTTTCAAAATAAAATAATGCCAAACTGACATACTGTTTTCCAATCTAACAAGAGGAAGCATATTTTAAAGAACCTCAACATTATATTTGGTCTTTAAATATTTATGATACTTCCTGAAGATGTACAGATATATATTTCTTACCTTGTAAATATGGCCAATATTAATCACCATATCTAGAAACTTTTGTGTTTTAAATGTTCTTAAATTTATGCAGGTCAGGGCATGGTGCACTGCTTTTAGGGACTTTTTAGTCTACTTCACGTTGCCAGACAGGTTCTATTTCAAGAATGTCTTCATTCTGCAAGTCCAGCGAGGAACCAGGCCTGGATGTACTGTGCAAAAGTTTTAGGCAGGTGTGAAAAAATGCTGTAAACAAAGAATGCTGTCAAAAATGGAAGTGTTAATCAATTATTTTCATCAATCAACAAAATGCAGTGAATGAACAAAAGAGAAATCTAAATCAAATCAATATTTGGTGTGACCACCCTTTGCCTTCGAACAGCATCAATTCTTCTAGGTACACTTGCACACAGTTTCTGAAGGAACTCGGCTGGTAGATTGTTCCAAACATCTTGGAGAACTAACCACAGATCTTCTGTGGATGTAGTCTTTCTCACATCCTTCTGTCTCTTCATGTAATCAGGGCTCTGTGGGGGTCATACCATTAGTAAGTTTTGTTCTTCTTTACGCTGAAGATAGTTCTTAATGACTTTGGCTGTATTTTTGGGTTCGCTCACTTAGCATTTTGTAAATTGATAAAATAAACAATCAGGTATATTTCTGAAAGCATTCTTTGTTTACAGCATTTTTTCAGACCTGCCTAAAACTTCTGCACAATACTGTAGTTTGTAAAGTTGAACTCTGCTGAATGTTTAACAACATTCAATTCATAATTTAACAATGCAGGTGATTTTATAAATCTGTGTTTTCTTTATCGTTAATTTTCACCTGCACTTCTTACTAGTAAAAGAATATAAAGATTGGTCTAAAATACACAGGGTCATAACAAATACTGCAATAATAGTCAAAAAAGAAATACAAAGCATCACAGAACTGGAGAATGGCAGGTTAATGGTATCACGGTATGCCAAGTATATAGTTTGGATAATTATTAATCTAGTATTTTATCTAGTGTTTTAGTCCGGTAACGCTGAACTAGGCCTATTAAGTACAAACATGGACATGTTTTCAGTCAGGGAACGCTAAGATTTAAAAAAGTTATTGCTTAAAAAAAAACACATTTTGTTCCAATGGCCTAAAGCAGTGTTTTACAACAGGTGGGTGCCGACCCAAAAGTCGGTCGTGCAACAGCTGTTAGTGGGTCGTAAAAAACAATGGAGTTTTGTCTATTCATCCTTCTTACAGTAGGTGGAGATAATGTCCTGTAGTGTGAGTTGACACAACAGGTGCCAAATTCTCCCTGCAAAATCAGGTTTATGACGTTAGTGTTATCCCTAAAATTGAACTTGGTGGAAGGTTTTTTTTAAAGCATATTTTTATGTATTTAGTTATTGGTAAGGTAATTTTATAAGGTTGATCTCCCCGTTTTTAGATTTTTTTCTCTGTATGTAGGTAAAAATTGCTAGGTCAAAAACTGATTATTTCTATAGTGGATGGCTGGTTGCAGTTTAAGAAAGTAATTATGGAATTCTTCAGTTAAAGTAACCTAAACAGAGTTTTACTTCCCTGGTTCATAGTGTAAATATAAAAAAAGTATATTTTGGTGTGCATGATTTGAAAATCTGTATTACAGGCTGCACACTGTTTTGTATATGAAACAAATGTGGGTTTTCACTAACAGTCAGAGCGTTTGCCATGCTTTCCATAGACATTCAAAGTGAGAGAGCAGTGAAAGTACATGCGTATGGGCGGCTGGCAGCTTCTTCTGTGTATGTTCATCTGCAGGTCTGCAAACAGTGCACTGCATTGTGTGGGAAAAGCACGATGAAAGCAAAGAGTGCAGCGTAGCATACTAGTCTTCAATGCTGCTGCCATTTAAAGCAAGGCACAAAGTTTACCAGAAAGGAAAAAACCCTTTTCAGGAAGTTTTGTTCACACAAGATTGACTAGAAATGCAAGGAAATATCTTAAGGGTCAAATTCGGAGCAAGCAAGCTAGCATTAGCTTACCTACTGTATATCTCTCCTTCTCCTCCTCCTCCTCCTTCTCCTTTTTTAAAAAGATTTACTAGGAAGAGGAAGATAAAACATGACATATATCAAAACCGGCATCACAAAGAATGTGAAAGCAACAGTGATGTTGTTTTCAAATTCAAAAGAACATTCAAAAGAACATTCCAGATACTACAGGTTTATATGGCTGTTTGTGCTATTTCTAATTAAGATAAAGTAATGTTTTATGTAAGAATAATTTAATAAAGTTTGGCTTACATCTAGAGAAATTGGATTTATCAATGAAAGCTATTGAAAAGTGAGAAGGTAATCAGATAAATGTAAGAACTTGGCTCACTATCATAAGCAGTGTAACCTCACAACACATTTTTCAAGCACAGAGTAACATTGAGGTAAATGTGGACCAAATTTCACAATGTCTCCAATGTGTGTGTGCATGTTTTTGTTCAAAATAGGTGTGTGTGTGGGTGTGGGTGTGTGTGCAAATTTGAAGAAGTGGGTAGGGTAGAAACCTTGCATTACTCGGTGCCTACGAGCAGCACGGGGCAGCAACCCTAGGCAGACAGACACCTGGTACCCCCACAGAATACCCATACACCTAAAACAGAACTAGGTCCACAGCGACTCATAGGAGCAACAGCCCCAGGTCAAAGAGGGACAGGTAAAGATGCAGGGCACTGGATCCCCAGACAGATCATCACGGTCACGTCATGTAGTGCAGGTAAAGCTCTGAACTCAGTTCCACCGGAGCTCCATGCAGCAAAACCACCCAACTAAGAGGACGTAGGCCCTCACAGAAAGCCCAACCCACTGGGCAGGCATCAGGTCATAACAGCTGCCAGAGAGACGGACAGAGGGAGGAAGGGCACAGAGCAATCCCACTTGGTGAGAGAAAGGGATCCCCATCTAAACCTGAGAATCATAGGCCATAACCCAGGAACCTACCACGCCGCAATATAGCCAAATGCACTGAAAACAGATACTGGAGGTTTTACTATCAATTTCAACTACATAGTAGTAAAATACAAGTTGAAAAATCCCAGCATACTAAAAAGGGCAAAACAATGTTTTAGCAATTAAATAAGGAGCTCAACCAAGAGTTTATCTTATTAGTTATTATAATGTTCTAACTCTCTAAATCCCAGTTTGCCATCTGAAGCCAACAATTGTGATGACACACTTCCACTAACATTTAGATTTCTATCTCTTTAGGAACAAGATATAAAAAAGTGTAAAAACACACCAAGCTTTGAGGCAAGAAGAAACAAATAGTTCTTGGGTGTGTCACAAAAGAGAGACATTGAAATTAGACAACCAGGAGCTCCATCAGAATCCTGACAGCCTATCTGTGTGTGACAGCAGCCATCGCTTTTACCCACTCACCTATGCCTCTAAGCACAAACAAAGGCTTTGATTTCCAAAAAAATTCCCCAAAAAGTAACCTCCCCGGCACCACCACCATGTGTAGAAGGATGACAATGACAACACACTCTTCCATACCGCCCCTCATCTCCCTTAACACAATCTGAGAAGGCACATAGCCATCTGTACCTCCAGGGAAGCTGCTTCTTCTTCAAAGAGCAACATGATCAACATTATGGCATCTAAAAAACTCCCTCCATGACTGGAGAGAGTAAATCAGTCACACAGTATAAAACTCATGCAGTAAAAAAAAAAGGCATGCTGACACCCACAGCAAGGCCGGAGGCCCAGAAGAAATTTCAAGGCGTTTAGTCCTGTTACTGTCACCTATTCAGACTATTCTTGTTTGCTTGTACCGACATATCATTGTAAAAAGCTTCCAATAAAGCATGTTTAGTTAGGATTTAAAAAATAATATCCAGAGTAGTACAGCCTACCCTGCTGAAACTGAATCCTGTTTTGTAGAGTCCTTATCTGGGGGTATTCTATTGTCCTTTGGTCTGTAAATTATTTAGGACCAAAGCAAGACCGAAAAGGTAACAATAAAAACAAATGACAAAACTGCCTAAACCTTTTTGAGAAGCAGATGAATTGCTGATTGGACTGGATTAAACTGTTTGCAGATGGCACATTTTTGTACATTGCAGCCCTCAACAAAGTTAGTGCAAAGCTTCAGGGATAATGTGCTCAATTACAGCCAAGGCACAGTGAGGCAATGACAGCAAATGTCTCTGATGCAGCAGAAATATTCATGTCAGTGGTGCCCTACAGAATCCAGTAGACCCGCCTGCCTTTGAGAAGAGACAGATGAATAATCCGAGAGGGGGATGGGGGATTCTATGGAAGAGGAGCTTCGGTAGAAAAAAGGAAAAAGGGAAAAAAAGCGAGGCAGCCTTTGCTCTTCTGGGTCTTTGAAGTCCTTCCTTCAGCAGACATTGGTGTACACATACACAAAGGCACACAGGCTGTCTCTCTCTTCCTCTGTTTTTTCTCAGCCTCTCTCTGTCTTCTTCCTCTTTCATCTCTTCTAGATCCCTTTATCTTTACCCTTGGTTAGCTCTAGGGATCCCCGTGTCCACCAGTACTTACCACTCGCTTGCTGTCCAGGCTTTGATATCTGTTCGCAGAGAGATCAACAGCATTCTTTGGATCCATTTCTCCAGCTACCATGGCTTTAATAACGCCAACAAAGCCAAGGCTTTTCAAAAGTACTGACTTACATCTATTTGTTATTCATAGCCACTATCATTTCCCCCAAGCACTGAAACATATGAAAAAGGAGCATACACTGTGTGGGTTTCTCAAAGTAGTGAGTACCTCTCTGAAAAGAAGTTCTGTAAAGAAAAAGTTGAAGTATGTGTGCTGAACTCCAGGAGTCAACTCATGCCAGAGTAGAGCTGTGAATTGGACTAAATACCATATGTCACTAAGATTAACACGAATCCTACAAAAAAAAAGTCTTATCTTGGTTATGTTTGTAAGAACATGCTGTACTCTATGTGTAATAGTGTTTGTTGACCATGTAGACAAGTGCAGCCTGGTTCTGTCTTAGTAAAGGTTCTGCAATGCTCCTGGCTAACCATCACACCATGCATGAATCATGGAAATGTCAAGTACAAAGTCTAGCACAAAACACAGTGAAGAGTTTCTGCACTGAGAGGCACCAACCAAAACAGAGCAAAGCCAAGAACAAGAGCGCTACATGTATTCCAGACGTATTTCTGATTCTAGTTTTTATACGGATTTGTCATGAATTTGACTAGCAGTATACAGTGCCTTTCAAATGTATTCATACCTCTAGAATTTTGACCTGTTTTGACAAATTACACCCACAAACCTCTATGTATTTTTAAATATTTGATGTGATAGACCGGCACAAAGAAGTGCAATGTGAAGTGGAACAAATTTATTTCATGGTTTTCAGATTTTTTTTTACACATAAAAAATCTGAAAAGAGTGAAATGCTTCTGTATTAATCTTTCTTTACCCTGGTCCACCTAAGATCTCACAGAGCTCTGTTCAATCGATCATTTAAAGATGAAAAGAGTATGGCACAGCAGCAACAGGGGGGAGCATTAATCCGAAAAGCAGCCAAAAGGCCCATGGTAACTTTGGAGGAACTGCAGGGAGTCCCAGCTTAGAAGCTGTTGACAGGATAACTATAAGTTGCGCAGTCCACCAACCTGGCCTCTATAGAACAGTGGCAAGAAAAAAGCTAATTTAGAAATATATAATAGGTCCCATTCAAAGGCACCTTAATCCTGCCTCAAAGGGGACAATTGATTTAGAGCAGAGCAGATATATACCTTTATATACACCTAATATATTTAGCTTGTTGCTGTAACATGCTCAAACATGAAATGGTTTGTTTCTCTCTCTAGAAGAGAAAATACACTTCAAAACCAGTTTCAGTCTAAAAATAGGACATATGTAGGGGCTAAAGGACATGTTACTGGAGCTCATCAGCTAGAGACCCCAGTTTGTCTGCGCCCTGACCCAAAAATCCAGCAGGTATCCACTTTTCAGTTGTACTTTTTTAACCTTTTAAGTTTGGACACTTACAATTGCTTGGTTACAAAATGTAGCACAAATCCACCTTAATTGCATTATTATGATACGGTGCTTAACAAAAGTTTCATCCATGACAGCACCAGTTTTGTGCAGCTATGAGACAAATATTTTATTGAAATGCTTACTGTCAGTTTCATCACTTACTGTGAGGTCATGTTGGTAATCATGTGTGATGTGGCATATTTTGACTTCCATCCTGAGTTTCAACCAGGACATGCACGAAGGTGAGATAATAAAATACTGAAGTGGGAACTATTTCGCCTTTCTCTGACTATGAACATACAGAGACGGTGCAAAAGCTGTATACCTTATCACCTTGAGAAAATGGGCCAGAAGATTAGGAAGGTGTGTGTGGGCTGCTATTTTTACACCTCTGTCTGCATTAAAATCACCTTCATAAAAACTCATTGTTTCATGCACTGGGCATAATAGTCTCTTCTTTCTTAGATTTTAATTGCTTTAAATTATTAATAAAGAGGGTTTCACCTTCAGTTAAAGGAATATAACTAGCAGACTGCGATGAAGGCTATGAGAGTCAAACTTTTCTACAGTGACAACAAATTTATGAACCATCAAATTTTGATCCACGACAGATTGCCAGCAACTGCAGCAGGTACACTTTGCCATATACGAATGCTCTCCCAACAGATGGATCAAATATGTGCAGTGCACAGCAAATCTGGAACTCTTAATAATTCAGCAACTTCTTGTGTGACATTGACTGCAGTTTAGCTCACTCTGAAAGTGGGCACAGATGGAAAGGCAGACAGCAAACACTACACTAACAGGAGAAGTCCCCAAAGAGAGCAGAGAAGAAGTGAAATAGGTAAGGACAGACAGACTGCTGCATGAGCCCCCAGAGACCCAGAGAGACTGCTCCTCAGCTGTGCCTGTTCAGCTGATAACAGCTTGAGCTGCTGTGCCACATGCTGCAGGAGACACTTCCTCCTGTTCCCCTGCACGCCACTTTTATTTGTGCTGAAATTAAGAGTGCAGCCAAAACCTACCTGACTCAGAATGCTCAATCAAACAAAACAACAGACGGTAACACTACCTGCCTTAAAAAAAGCTTTACTTCGAGTTTTAAAAGCTAATGTAGGATATACTGATGGATGGACAATAAGAACAAATTCATACAAACAAACCAAAGGAAAATACAAAAAAACATACTTTAAAAGTCTTTGTAGTATGAGTAATGTGATTAGTTCTTACATTCTTAGACCAGGTAGTTGTAAAAGATTTTTTTAAATAGACAGAGATGGAAAAAATAAAATCATATCTGGTGTTAATTCAGCTTAAACATTTTTACATTTGGTGACCACACAAACAAAAACTTCAACATGTTTTTCTGGGAACACAAAGTAGGGCATAATAGTGAAGTGGAGGGAAAACTATACAAGGTCTCAATATTCTTTACAAAAATACAAATTTTCAAATTGTGCTATGCATTGTTTTCAGTCCCATTCAGTTAATAAATGGTAAACCCTTTTGCCTGCCGTTACATCTGCATGTTTATGGAGGTATATATTTAACAGCTCTAGAAACGAAACATTTTTGCCATTCGTTTTACCAAAACTCCTCAAGCTCAGTACGATTAGATGGAAAGTATCTGTGAAGAGCAATATTATATCTTGCCACAGATTTTCAATAAGATTTATGTTTGGACTTTGACTAGACCATTCTAAGACATGAATATGTTTTGATCTAAACCAATCTGATGCACGTCAGGCTGTATGTTTAGGGTTGTTCTTGTGCTGGAAGGGAAAGTTAAACCACACTTTCAAGTTGCAAACGTCTCTGAAGCTTCACTGTCCCTGCTGAAGACAAGCATCCCCACGATGCATGATCTTGCCATCACCATGTTTCATTGTGGTGAGATTGTGTTCAGGGTGATGTGTAGTATGAATTTCTGATTCACATAGTATTTTGCGTGTAGGCCAAAAAAATGTAATTTGGTCTCATCTGACTAGAGAACCGTCTTTCACGTTTGCTGAGTCCCCTGCTTTAAACAACTTCTTATTCTCCATAACAGCCAGATTTGTGGAGTGCAGGCCTAATGGTTGTCCTGTCAACAGATTCTCCTTTCCTGAGCTTTGAATCTCTACAGCTCTTCCAGTTAGAATGTGCCCCTTGTCTGCTTCTCTGATCAATGCTCCTCTTGCCCGCCCTGTTAGTTTAGGTGGACGGCATGTGTTGGTAGGTTTGCAGTACCATATTTCCATCTTCAGACGATGGTTTAAAACGTGTTCAGTGAGATGTTCAAAGCTTTAAACTTCTCCACACCTTTATCCCTCCCTATCTGCTGTGCCACTTGTTCTTGTTCTTCATGATGCTGTTTGTTCACTAATGTTCTCTGACAAACCTCTGAGGCCCTCACGGAAGAACTTGATTTATACTGAAAGTAAAGTAATAACAGTTGGACTGGTGGACGGCAGTTCGCTGTACGGGATTTTATTGAGGAGTATTAGAGTAAAGGGGTTTGCATACCAAATGCAGATTTTTCTTTGTAAAACCGTCTTTCATTTTCCCTCACAACTTTACAATTTTGCACTACATTGTGTTGGTCATCACCTAAAATCTAAATGAAATACATTATAGACATAATTCCCATATGACAATATGTAAAAGGAGGTGTAAATACTTTTGAAAGGCACAGTAGTTAAAAATGAAAAGTAATTTATTTAAATAGTATTCCAAATAAAAATCACCCAGTTCCCTTTCTTAACAGCAGTAGAGGAGTCTTTCATCTACACAGCATGAATGCAGAAAGGTTTAGTAATCTGTAGATGTCTTCAACTTAAGAAAAATCATTGCTAATTAAATTGCAGTATTAAAACAAAGCATATCCACATGTGACATTTTAAACATTTGGAATGTATGTTTCTTTAATTGACAACAATGCTACAGCTCTCAACAATATGAAGACATGTCTGGTTTAGAGTTCACAGTTCTTTCTTACAATTACACAATATTCTCTTACAAAGTCAATAAATGTCATTAACCCTAAATTATTTTAGAAACCATTAAAAGAGACACACATTTGTTCTTCTGGACCTAAATAAGCATGGAAGGTCAATTAGTAATTTGAACTTGAAACTAAGAGTTGTTTGCTTTAAGTCTTTCTGGCACCGGTCAATGGTCGGCTGAAACCAAACCAAACTAAAACTATAGCCGCATGGTTGAATATTATCCAGGATATATGTCTAAGTTCTGTATATATGGAAAAAAAAGGTTTGAAAAGAGTTATCATAGTCTCAGTGTTTTACATTACTAAACCTAGCACTTTGAGAAGATTGTGTCAAGTTTGGAGCTTCTTCATGTAAAACATAAATATTCATTTATCCTGCATGTATGAGTAAAGGCTATTCATTTTTAGAACGGTTGGTAAATATTTCGCATAACCTTTTAGTTTTGCAAGGAGCAGCAAGTTCATGGCCTCTGAAAGACAACCTACCTCTGTAAAGTTGACAGTTTGTTCTAAATGCTAAACACTCACCAATCCTTCACACTCCAAAAACATCATGAAAGTAAGTCGTTAATTACATTATGATGGTGAAAAACAACAATAATGGGTTAAATTTTTACGTAAAAACACACAGCTTATGCATGGCACGTTTTGTATGCACAACTGATGTCCAATAAATGGGCATTAAAATCAGGTTGACTAATAGCCTAACTTCCTGTCTCTGCATTTACTATTAATGCAGCTTTACTTCAAGGTATACTTATAATGTACAGTACTTCTTTCAGTCTCGGCTAATGGCCTTTGCATGCCAAGTCAGCATCTTTTTATTTATTTTTTGTCCTACAAAAATCCTCATGCACCGAGACCTTACAGTCTTATTAATCTAACTGCTGTACGAGCATACAGTAATAACAAAATGCAGCTATATCTCTTCCATGGCCTGTGCTCTATTATCTTTTGGACATTAGCTCTATGCTGGCCACAAGGACGTTCTGGAAAACCTTTTGGTGACAGATAGGGGGGACCATCAGCAAGGACCATCCCAAGCTGTGTGGGTCTTGGAAAGAGCACTTTGAGAATCTCTCCAAGTCACCATGTCCACCATGAAAGATGCAGAGCTTAAAGATTTGGGGAAAGCTGATTCCATCCCTGTGGCAACGGCTGCCAAGGTTGTTTCAAGCTCCCGGCAGGGCCCTAGGGGTGGATGAGATTCAACCTGAGATGCCAAAGGTCTTGGACAATAGTGGGGCTGTCAAGATTGACATGCCATTTCAGTGATGCATCAAGGAATGAGACAACACTTGTGGAGTTGCAGACTGCGGTTGTGATCTCAAAGGGTACCAGAGAATTATTCTAACGAGGAATCACACTTCTTACCCTCCCTGAAAAATCTTACTCTGGGGCAGGGGTCTGCAACCTGCGCCTCTGGAGATGCATGTGGCACTTAATACCTTCAGCCAAAAATGCTAAAGAATTCAGCATTGTTTTAAAATGTAAAAGTAGCATAAAAATGCTGGATTAATGCAGATTTTTCTAGTTGTTTTCATGTAAAATATGCCTAACATTTCCACAAAGAATGACACTAATGGTGTAAGGAATATTCTTTTATATAAAGCATTTTCTAAAAACAGAATGCAGCTCCAACTTAAATGAATTGCTTCAGTTAGTAACAAATAATTGAATTAAGTTTATCCAACTTGAATTATCTACAATGGTTTAACTTGATAAATTCTAAATTAAATAAATAAATAATTCAGCCATTGTTTTTGGAAGATACCCAGAGTGCCTTGATTTTACAAAACACATGTCCTATTGTGAGTATTATAAAAATAAGCTATTTTGTTTCAGAGTCATGTTGCTTTTGTGGCTCTAAACAAATTTTGATGAGCTGGACTGAAGGTAAAAATGGCTCTTAGGGTTATAAAGGTTGCTGACCCCTGCTGTAGGGTGTTGGGAAGAAGGCTCCGACTGATAGTCGACCTTCAGATTTTGGAAGAACAACATGGCTTTTGGATGTCCAGTCTGCATGGGTTTTCTGGATTTAGACAAGGCCTATAACAATGTCCCTTGAGGTAATTTGTGGGTGGTTCTGTGGGAGTATGGGGTACCCGGGTGGCTCTTAAGTAATATCTGATATCTAATCATTTTACCTCCAAAGAAAGATGGGTTCTGTTGCCTTTCTGACTTTTGGCAGTGTCAGGATGTGACATTTTGGACTTTTGTGTGTGGTTTTGTATTGTTTACTTTTCGTCCAGGTGTTTCTAGTTGGGTTTTGCAGTCTGTTTATGTCCTTTTGCCCCCTGTTAGTTTTGTTCCCTCTACCGCCTCCT
This sequence comes from Crenichthys baileyi, assembly GCA_036173005.1. NCBI lineage: Eukaryota > Metazoa > Chordata > Actinopteri > Cyprinodontiformes > Goodeidae > Crenichthys > Crenichthys baileyi. The sequence continues at coordinate 1,061,451 of JAHHUM010000585.1, read as the reverse complement.
AGTGTATGTTGTGTTTCTCTACTCTCGTTTTCAGCTTCTTAGTAGTTGCTTTCTTTTTACTTTGTGATATTATTATTAATATTATTATTAGTATAGTTCCTGTCTTCCTTGGATTCTTTAGTTTAGTTCCTCATTTAGTATCTCTGTATTTATTTATGGTTAGATATATGTTCTCTTTCCAGCTCTTCCTTATAGGTTAGTTTTAGTTATTGCTTATTTTCGGTTTGTACATATTCTGGTTCTCTGTTTCCTTTCCAGTTTTGTTCTATCAATGTTGGTTTAGGTTTGTTTACTTTTGTAGTCAGGGTTCCCTTATGGTTTCTATTTTGCTAAGTGCTTAGGTTGTTGTGTCCCCTCCAGTTTCTGTTTCCTTCAGTTCATGTTTATTCTTGATTCTTATGCTTTATTTTATCTTGGTTTATAGTTTCTTTTAGGTCTGCTCACTGTCTTGTCATTTAGTTCTTTTCCTCATGCTTTTGTTTTATTAGGTTCACCTGCTCCCTCTGCCTCCCTGCCTCCTTGTCACACCTGTTCTTAGTTCCTTGATTACCTGCCTTTGTTCTTGCTCTGTATATTAGTTGGTTTTGTTTCATTGTCCTTTGCTGGTTCCTTCGTTCACACTCCGTTCACTACCTTCGTCTTAGTGCAATGCTTATCATGTGTCTGCAGAGTAAATTTGTGTAAGTTTTGGATTTTCGTCTATGTTTTGTACCTGCAGTGCTTGGCTTCGTTTTTGAAAAACGTTTTTGAATAAAGCTGAGGACTTATTCAACATGCTGCTGCCAAGCTCTTGTCTGCGCTTTGGTCCACCTCAAACCCAGAACGTGACAGGCAGATAGCCAAGCATCTTCTCAGTGCAGGTTAGACTCAAACAGGGATATGCCTTGTACCTGATACTCTTTGCTGTGTTCATGAAGGGATCTCTAGGTGTAGTCCTAAAGAGGAGGGTTTCTAATTTTGATGGATGGATGGATGGATGGATGGATGGATGGATGATGGATGGATGGATGGATGGATGGTTGAACGGACGGACGGACGGACGGACGGACGGATGGATGGATGGACGGATGGATGGATGGATGGACGGACGGATGGTTTGACGGAGTCAGTGTAACACAGCTAGTTTAGGTAGAGAGGATTTCAGTTGAAAATATTCAAAAAAAGAGTTTCATGAAAAAACCACATTGCAGGGTAAAAGCTTTAGAGCTTCTACAAAATCTTCTACAAAAGCAGCCCAGGAACAAACTGACCAAGGAGATCAAAGCTAGAGTGAGAAGCTAAGAAAATAACTTCTTACAATCCTCACCTGGAAAATCAGTTGACAGGCTTCTGCTGCAGGTATGAAAAGCAGCAGTTCACACATCAACCCAACTCCTCCACATCCTATTCAGACACAAATTCTTGCCATACACCAACCACCGCCCCTACCTTCAGACTCCCTACCTGCACTAAGGATCTCAGAGAAAGATGTAAATAGGCTCTTTCAGCGCCTGAAAACAAGGAAGGCCTCAGGACCTGATCATGTCTCCACACTTCTGAGGCAACTCAAGAACTACAACCTTCCACAATAGCTCCTGGTCATCTTCTACACTCCCATAATTCAGTCTGTTCATTCTTTGTCCATCTCAGAGTGGTTTGGCTCATCCACAAAAGAGGACAGGTCTAGACTGCAACGAACAGTCAGGGCTGCAGAGAGATTCATCAGGGCTGACCCTCCCTCCATCCAGCACTTATACAGGTCAGGAAAAGGGTAGCTAAAATCTCTGCAGATCCCACACACCCTGCACACAAACTGTTTAGGCTTTCAGGTTGGCGCTACAGAGCACTGTCTGCTAAAACCAGCCACTACAGAGACAGTTTCTTCCCCCAGGCTGTTTCTCTGATGAATACTTGACAGTCAGAGTTCCAGAACAACACCATGCATACCTGGACTGATCTCACATTATCTTCCATTGTAAAGTCAATTGTGTAATGAAACTGAAACACCTGGATTTAGACCACAATAATTTATTAGTATGGTGTAGGGCCTCCTTTTGCGGCCAATACAGCGTCAATTCGTCTTGGGAATGACATATACAAGCCCTGCACAGTGGTCAGAGGGATTTTAAGCCATTCTTCTTGGAGGATAGTGGCCAGGTCACTACGTGATACTGGTGGAGGAAAACGTTTCCTGACTCGCTCCTCCAAAACACCCCAAAGCGGCTCAATAATATTTAGATCTGGTGACTGTGCAGGCCATGGGAAATGTTCAACTTCACTTTCATGTTCATCAAACCAATCTTTCACCAGTCTTGCTGTGTGTATTGGTGCATTGTCATCCTGATACACGGCACCGCCTTCAGGATACAATGTTTGAACCATTGGATGCACATGGTCCTCAAGAATGGTTCGGTAGTCCTTGGCAGTGATGCGCCCATCTAGCACAAGTATTGGGCCAAGGGAATGCCATGATATGGCAGCCCAAACCATCACTGATCCACCCCCATGCTTGACCATGGCCATGCAACAGTCTGGGTGGTACGCTTCTTTGGGGCTTCTCCACACCGTAACTCTCCCGGATGTGGGGAAAACAATAAAGGTGGACTCATCAGAGAACAATACATGTTTCACATTGTCCACAGCCCAAGATTTGTGCTCCTTGCACCATTGAAACCGAAGTTTGGCATTGGCATGAGTGACCAAAGGTTTGGCTATAGCAGCCCGGCCGTGTATATTGACCCTGTGGAGCTCCCGACGGACAGTTCTGGTGGAAACAGGAGAATTGAGGTGCACATTTAATTCTGCCATGATTCGGGCAGCCGTGGTTTTAAGTTTTTTGGATACAATCCGGGTTAGCACCCGAACATCCCTTTCAGACAGCTTCCTCTTGCGTCCACAGGTAATCCTGTTGGATGTGGTTCGTCCTTCTTGGTGGTATGATGACATTACCCTGGATACCGTGGCTCTTGATACATCACAAAGACTTGCTGTCTTGGTCCCAGATGGGCCAGCAAGACGTGCACCAACAATTTGTCCTCTTTTGAACTCTGGTATGTCACCCATAATGTTGTGTGCATTTCAATATTTTGAGCAAAACTGTTCTCTTACCCTGCTAATTGAACCTTCACACTCTGCTCTTACTGGTGCAATCTGCAGTTAATGAAGACTGGTTACCAGGCTGGTCCAATTTAGCCATGAAACTTCCCACACTAAAATGACAGGTGTTTCAGTTTCATTGTCCAACCCCTGTATGTATATTTAAAAAGATACCGGAGTCAAATTCCTTGTTTGTCTGTGCAAACTTGCAAGTAAAGCTGATTCTGATTCTAACTTTTGTTCAGTTAGGAATCCTCATACCAATGCAACAGCCTGCAAACTTTCCAGCTGAAGAACAGATTTTAACTCAAGAAAAGGGTTTGTGTTATCATTCTGTGTATCACAGGATCTTGATAATATCCATCGAGTCCTTCCTTTTGCTTCATTCTGTTTCCCACTACCTCCCACTACCACCATTGTCAGAGTTTCTTTTTAATAACAAAAGACTGTTATTAAAAACAGGACTGCTGGGGTTCAGCACATGTGGTGTGCACCTCCTCTTCTGCAGCTGCAAGAGATATTTAGGATCACAGGGTCTCCCCAATATCCACTCCGCATTGTTTATGCTTCTTCTGCTTGTGACAATCTGCCACAATCGGTCTGTTTTTATAGTCAAAGGCTGCCTTCCGTTAATGTTTTTTGGGGGTTTAGCATGCTTCCTTTTCTCTTTCAGTCTCTTAGAACCACTGCAAATAGTTTGCAAGAGTTTTAAATGCAGTAAGGAATATTCAAAAATGAAACAGGAATGTGTTTTAATTAATGAAGCATTTTTCTTTCTTTTTCTTTATTGACAAAACAATATAATTTTAACAGAAAACAAAACAGCTCTAGTATAGGGAAACATAACTAGAGTAAAAGGCTGGGGAAAACAAAAAACATTAAAGTAGCAAGTATTTCGACATATCATTTTCCATTTTCCATGCAGTTTCGTTGATTTTTTATGTTTTTATTGAAAAGAAATAATTGTTAAAATCATTCAAAGACCAATTAAATAAAGGTTTGGCTCCTTTCCACTTGCAGCAAGGAACATGATATTTTCCCATCAATGGGATCATATTAAATAAATCTGAAATGTCTAACTGGTCAATATAAAGTAGAATATGTGTCAATTAAAAAATTTTAATATTATCAAGTTTAAGTGCAATCCAATCGTGTACATCACACCAGACATGCTGGAGAAAAGCAGGTGATCAATTATTTTCTCGGTCGTTCTACATAATTTACATGAATTTATTTCAAATTGGAACCGTTTCTTTAAAAAGTCCGCAACAGGATATATTTGATATAATATTTTGAATTGAGTTTCTTTGGCCATTAGATAAATGGGGCATTTTATACATTTAAATAGAATTTTATTCAGGATTACAGTTCCCACATGTGGTGCTTTTAAGTAAGATCCTGATTCATAATCATCGATTATTTCATTTATTAATGAAGTATTAACGTTCAGCAAAATAAAAGGCAAAATTGAACAGAACATAATTTTTCCCAGGGTGAAAATCCAAAATAAATATGTTAAACACTCATCACTCTCCTGATGTGACACTATTTGAAAACCAGGTGGCATTTATGGAGCATCTGGTAGCCGATTACACAGAGATTGGTAGACCTTGCCAGGCTTTGAAAAGCACATCAACATACAAACATATGGCTTTCCAAACAACCACTACTTATTCCACTGCTCACAGATCATAGTAAACCTCAAACCTCTTTTAACAGATAAGCAGAGAAATCTTCCAGCTTCTGCCCAGCCATTCTAGCATTGCTTTATTTGGGGCTTTAGATAGTCACTACTGCTATTAATTTATTGTGATGCTTTACAAAAATCAGTACTGTTTTTGAACCGAGGTTATGTTGACAGCTTATTAGCATGTAATAACTTAGCTGCACTAAGCTGTCAAAGCGACTTTATTTAGTATAAATAAAGAATAGTTAGACTTGGAGGCAGAAGCCAATCCAAGGTCCAAGAATTAGGCAGATTTCTACCATTTAAAAAAATTTCAAAATTAAACAGAATGGTTTATTTAAGCTTTTCTGTTCAAACCTTTATATTCTTATTGACACAGATGCAGAAGATTATTTTCATGAGAAATGGAGGTTAGAGGTGGTGCAGCACCAATGAACTTCCTCTTTAAAACAGGTACACCATAGCTTTGCATATCATGTCACATAGAGTGACTAACTAATAGGCAAGGCAGTGACACAATTAAAAAAATGGCATTATTCATAAAATATGCACAGTTGCTAAACCTTTTGTATCAGACAGTTACTGACCGGAAACCATTGTTTTCCATTCATAGAACCTGTTTCATACAGGAAAAACAATGGTGGTGCACAGCCTCCAACCTCTATTTTTTTGCAATTAACACTAGAAGTTCATCAGTTTCTCTGTAAAGAACTTTGACATGACATGATAAAGAACATGACAATGCTTATAGGCTCTATGCTAAATTTATACTCATTAATAATTCCGAACTTTCCCTTTAATGTTTTCTACATTTCATTTACACACAACAGACTGTGATATCTGGACTGTGATAGGTTAGGATGAATGCACCCTGTTACAGTCTCACGTAGAACACATAGAAACCTTTACCAGCGAAGATATGAAAGGTTCTGCACATAAATCATACAGAGCATGCTCAAGCTTCATAGACACACAAGTTGTTGCATTTTGGCTGGCTTTCAGGTTATCTTGAGGTTTCTTGGGTAAAACTGAAAGAAGCTCTTTGCAGTTATCAAACCTGCCTTTTCAAATCAGCATATATTGTCTTTACTAGGCATGCTTTGCTCAATTTAGCATGCCGCTTTTTTAAAGCTAAAGTGAACTTAGTAAGCATGTATGCACACAGATTAATCACTAAAAAAGATTCCATCATGATTTCTGTGAGTGTGAGCAGCTTTGACCGCTCAGCGCCTGTTGGCAACAAGAGAAACTTCCACACAACTTGGCACAACTCCTTGAAGACCTCTGAAAACCTCTGGCGTTGCATGAGTCACAAGTATACACACTTCATGAGGATTAACTTCCACTTCAGCTGGTTAGGTGGACTGCCTGGTCTCTCGTTCTCTCACACTTGTCTTCCCAACCATTTTACTGTTTCTTTTTCTCACTCCCTAACTCACAGACACCCCTGGGGCACCAGTAGTTAGTGTTGCGCTGCGGAGGTGGTGGTGGGTGCTGCAGAGCGCCATGGTCTCATTACCTCCACACTCTCACCCGCAGCCCGCAGTGGGGGCCTGAGATGAGGGGTGGCGGACAGAGCTTGATTCGTTTTGATGTTGCGCAAATAACGAGGCTCCCTAGTGTTAACTCCTTGTCCCAAAGCAGAGCCCCAAGGAGCCTAACGTGCAGCCAACATCACGGCTGCATGAATGCATTTCCACTGCATCCCAAGCAAACCTCGCAAAGGTCAGGGAGTAATGTCTGGTGAATTTCTGTGTCCTCAGGGCTTTTCTCATTAGCAACAGCGAGTGGGTGGATCTCTGGCGTCAATCAAGAAACACCAAGACTCTCTCAGTGGGATGAAGGAAACAAAATCATACTGGAAGATTTTTCTAACAAAGCATACTTATTACAGCTGGAAGTCTTCTGCAAGCAGAACTCGAAAAGGTCCGTCTAAGCTGCTCTGTCACTTTCACACACTAGCTCACAACCTAATTCTAAACCAGATGTATCACAATGTTGCACATATCCCACACTTAATCTCCATGGCTTGGCCTCCAGCCTGACAGCTGAGCATGATAAGGTATCTGCTTTTCCGTTATTGTGTCTGGTTTAGAGGATGAGAGTATGTACACACGCACAGCTAACACTGAGCTGTGTCTGCCTCGCTGAAGCTTCTAACTGGTAGAGACTAATACCACCTGATTGCGAGTGCTCAGAGAGGCTTTGCTAACAGGCTGCCACCCTCTGCACTGCCTCCTCTCCCTGCCATGTTGTTTGGTCTGTGGAATAATCTAATAGGCACATCACGCCTGAGATGATTCCGCCTAATATTTCCTCTTAGAGCAGCATGATGGAGCTGCAAGCAGATGACTGTGAGTTGCACTAGCCTAACAGCATTTAATTTTGTATACATTTAGATAGTAGTTTTAGGAATTTTCTACAAAAAAGTATACACTTGTATGAAAAAAACTAAAACACGCCATTATGTATTCTGTTGTTTAAGGAATGTCCTCATATATATATACATATATATATATATATTAGCTGACAAAAACCCTGCCCCCTAACAGCTTGTCTTCCCACGTTTATCTGTACTAACAGGATCAGTATCAGTGAGATGTTTCTTGTAGGCATCTACCAATCCCTGTCATCAGTCTGAGAGAAATTGGTCCCCCTCTCCACTTTCTGCAGTGAGATGTTTCAGGATTTTTTTGGCCCAGAACTCCTATTATTTTTTAGCCAGTCCTTGGTGGATTTACTGGTATGCTTTGGGTCCAGTTCTGAATCTCTTTAAATTCTTTTTATAGAGAGTCTCACTTTTATCTCAAGCACCCCCTGTGAAAACAGTTTTTTACTACAATTTTAAAACAAAGCCATTTGTTTTAAACTTTTTTAAACTTTTTAAAAAACATTTTATGAAAGCTATTAAAAGTTTTAGTGCTGTTAGGATTGTTAACTGTAGACAGCAGTATGTGTGTGTTCCCAGATGAATTTAGATTTTTGCCCAAACGTTGAAATTTCCAAAGCCAGCATATGAACGCTCCGGGTCAATTTATTCCTTTAACAATTTGGATTAACATGCTATATCGATGCTTTACTTTTTCATTTGGTCCCACTTCCATTTTGTACCTGTAAACACACTATTTTGTTTTTTGAATTTAATGTAATTGTATGTTTAAATAAATGTTTAAATGTTCGGTTCTCATCTTGGTTTGGGCTAGTTGACTCTTATAAAATCGGACCGATCATAACCCCTGATCAAACCATATTAGCTGAGTGACCTGGTGCTGTTAGATGTTTCTTGGAACCACATAACCTCATTTCCTTTAGTCAGACTATGATAATATCATAGAACAATCATTTATTGTCAAGGTAGGTATATAATGACCAAAACCACAAACGTATGAAATGGTCACAAAGAAAATGACCAGGACCCTCCATGACAGACAGAGTTGAAAGTAAGAGCTGTGGCCTCCTTAGAAAACAGCTTTCTTTTAAACAGTTTCCTACACCATTTGTGCTCCGCTGACCTCAGTGAAAAATAGCTTATTTTGATTCTTTTTCCTGCAGCAACAACCTCCACACTGAAGAGTGTTGTTTCTAGTGAGCTGTGTTAGCTCTTAGGTATGGTGCAATAACCTGTCTGAAGAAGATGGGGATTTTCAGTTTCTGAATAGTTTTTTTTGCATTTTTGTTTATTATTCCAAACATCTGGTAAACAACATAGTCCCTAAATCAAGGTTGGGCAAGTCGGGAGAATCTTACATGTTTTCTAATAGTTTTTGTTTAGCTCCTCAGCATGTCATTAAGCTTTGCAGGAACCTGCTAATGAGCCTCCAATTTAAATAAGGTGTGCAAAACCAGGGAAAGATCTTGCTGCTGTGTTCTACGTCTTTTTCCTTCTCTTTTCAAAATGAAAAGAGAAGGAGATTGCTTGCACACATGAAACTGCTATGTACTGTAGCCTTAATTGAGGTAAATCGTGATTGATTACACGGCGGTGCAGTTTCACACTCTCTGTTTGCACCGGTGTAAATCTAGACTATCTTGTTCGTCTTGTTTGGATCTTGTTGGGTGTTCCATCCGTGTACAGGCATCCACAAATTCTGTCCAAAAGGCTGATATTGAATTTGCATTAGGAGGACGTATGAGTTTATGTTTCTGATTCCTGTGTTGCTTTAATGCCCTGTGATGCAGGGCATGCCTGTTGATTGCTATGATAGGTTCATCTAAACTTGCTCTCACCTGATCTCCCTGTAATATATGTGCCTCTAATACACTAACCTCAGCAGAACAAAGATTGGCTTCTTTGTGTCTGTCCTGTCAGACAGGCGTTTGAAAACAAGAGATCTCATTCAGCCTTCTAGTCATCCATTGAGTTCTGCTTCACTCTCTTCTGCCCTGGCAGGCCTGCAGATTGAAAAAGCTGCAGAAGGGCACACAGACAGCAGGTGTAGACTGAATTAAGCACACTGAGTTTCTTACTGATCACTATCTGACACACAGGCAGGGGAAAGGAATCAGCCTTGGTACCAATACTTTTCCCCTGCAACAACATTTTATCACAGCGCATTTAATCTGGAACTGATTCTAAGATACCAAAATACCTGGAGATTTGGAGAGGGCAACACATGAGGAAGCCTGATCAAATCAGATGTTACCTAAATGTTCTGTATGAAAAACAGCCCCAGGGATTGAAATTTTTTAAACTGAGCATTTCCCACCAATATTCTGTCAGCAATGAGTTTGTTCTCTCAATCTTTTCAAATGCATTCTAGTGCCTTATGTGTGCCCAATTAAAGAGTAAGCAGTTACAGAATTAATTTGGGATGTGACCATGTTATCAGGTTCAAAGCATTTAAATGTTTATTAGTTTAGGTTTATGGTTCTTTCTTTTGTTTAGATATTTATGTTACTTCCCTGGACTTCTCTGTGTTCCTGCTCATCTGTGTTAATTAGCATCCCCCCTTCAGTTGCTCTGCATTTTCCTGCCACCAGCTGTTCCACTTTCCTTCTGATTAGCTCTTCAAGTTCATTGGTCTATTCTCCACCCTGCCTCCATATTTATACTCTCTGGTTTTCATTGCTCACCACTGGATCCTTTCGTTTACTACCTGCTCCATGTCTGTATTCTTGCATGTGTTTCATGTCCTGTCATTACCTGTAAGTCACCAGTTTTATTAATATAACTCTGTAACTCACCATGGGACTCCTATGCTCTGATCTGCATGATGGTTCTACCAGACCTCAGCGTAACATGAACGTCCGTTAAATTTCATTCTTAATCTGAAGATCTTAATATGGTGTTATTGCACCATTTGCAGCTACAACAGCTTCAGTTTTTTTCAACATGGTTTAGGAGGGTGTTTATGGGAATTTGCTTAACATTCTTCCACTGACACATTTGTTGGGTCAGGCACTGATCTTTGACAACAACGCCTAGCTTGCAGTTCCCACTCTAAATCATCGCAAAAATCTGACTTTGTGACCTCTATTAGGTTGAGATCAGGACCCTGCGCAGAGAAGTCAAGTTCTTCTGTACTCAACAAGCCCATTTATGTCTTTATAAGGCTTGCTTTATGAACTGGTGCACAGTCATGTTGGAACCAGAAGGTAGCATCGCCATACTGTTCCCACATCGTCTTTGCATGTTGCAGCAGTAAGGCTATTTCACTGGAACTAAGGGGTCGAGTCCAACCTCTGAAAACCCAGTCAGAAAAGTGTCGTTCTCATGGCAACTGCCATACCCAAACTTAACCATGGGATAATCAGAATGAAACGTTTGATTTGTCACTCCAGATAACACATCTTCACTGCTCTAGAGTCCATTGGCAGCATACTTTACAGCACTGCATCCAATGTTTTAACTTACCACTTGGTGATTATGCTGTGTACTTGGTAACCCTGGGCATGGAAAACCATTCCATAAACCTCTCTTGGCACTGTTCATGACCTAATCTCAAGACTACATGAAGTTTGGAGGTATGAAGCCATTGACTCTTCAGAAAGTTATCTTGTGATCTCTAACTGGCTACCTCAGTGTGCGCTGTCATCCAATCTGTGATTTTTCCATGGTTGAGTTGGTTTTAATTAGTGATGGGACTTATGGCTCTTTGAAGGGAACCAAATCTTCAGGATCTGTTCACTTCAAAGAGCCTTTAAAAAGAGCCGTTTAAATTATCTAGTTTTAAAATTTTTCATATTTCGAACAACAAGCAATTTTACCTCAAATATAGCGTTAAGGGTTCGACTCCCGGCCGGGGGTCTTTCTGCATGGAGTTTGCATGTTCTCCCTGTGCATGTGTGGGTTCTCACCGGGTACTCCAGCTTCCTCCCACAGTCCAAAGACATGCGTGTTAGGTTAATTGGTCTCTCTAAATTGCCCTTAGGTGTGAATGAGTGTGTGCATGGTTGTTTGTCCTGTCTGTGTTGCCCTGCGTTTGCAAAATTCAGTGTTCATCCAGTTATTATTCCTATTTTTATCCTTATTTTATTATTGCAATTCAAAGTTCAGCATCCAATCTGGCTGCAAAACATATAAAACATGGTGAAAGTTGCAAGTAGAAATTATTCCTGATGGCTTCTGACAGCTTGTATTTCATTAAACCAGAACCTGTTCCTTTAGTGTTTGAATGCAGAAAATTGAGAGAAGTAGCTTGTGATGCTGCTCATTGTTAACACAGGTTGTGGTCTTTTTAACCCTGTTGACGTTTTGTACATTTGCAGTTTTGGTCCTTTTGTACCAGACTTTGTGTGACTTTGAGATTGAAAATATGCCATCTGCCACAAGTTGTTTCTTACTGACCGTGTCTCCTTTTGTTCCCACTGTGGGGATTTTTTGGAACATCACTCTATAGTATAATCATAGTCTACTGCAAAGAAATGAGGTTAGGTGGCTCCAATTAATAATATCTACCAGAGAGATGTAACTTATTTTGGTTTTGTCAGTAGTTAGAACTCTTATAAGACTCGCCGTATCAGAACAACCAATTGAAAAAGGGGGTGATGAGTGAAAGTTCTGTATGACCAAATTTAATTATGTGACATTTGAGCATGTTTAATTTCTCAAAAACACTTAACTGCAAAAAATAAAATAATATTTGACATAAAGGTTGAGTAAATGGGGATGACCGGGTTTGTGTACAGGTACTAAATGGAAGTAGCAGGGGACAAAATGGAGACTGACAAGGTTGTGACTTAAAGCAGAGCCAGTAAGCACCACATCAATTAAAAAGTCCCCTTGGCTTTCCAAATTGGACCAAGAATAAGCTCAATTTTCCAGTTACAAAATTCCCAGATCCGAGCTCTGGCTGCCAAGCCAATCGTCAAGTGGTTTCCACCATGTGGAATTTTGCAAAGACAGGCCTAAATCGCACCATTCAAATATTAAATGTCAGTCGAGATAGTAACGTGAAGGAACAGATTGCAGTTTTAACATTTATAGGCTCACTTGATGTTATGAAAATTAGTGATAAACCATACTCATAATGTAGCAACACCAAGTTACACATTTCTTTCTTAAGTATTTTTAACCATCTATTAGCCAAAGTAACAAGTACTTTCTAATATAAACTTATGGAAATGTATAAATAAGAAAGAAATCAGGAAAAAGAAATCTAAATGTAGATGTTTTTGCCTGGCTATGGCTTGCAATGGGTTCTGGTCTGTTTTCTCTTACTCCTAAGCAGGAGATTGGGATCAGAGGGTGAAAAGTCAGAGGGAGGACAACTTGACAGATAGAGTCGGGGTGGTGGAAGGGTCAGCGCCGGGAGGGCCATTTCCTCGCTGATTTTTATCTTTCAATTAACAAAATACACCACCTGACAGCCATGAATGCATGTGAATAGCTCCACACCAAATAAATTTTGCGTAAGGAAAAAGAACACACAGTAAGGTAATAAACATTAAATAAAATCATAAATGGTTCAGCTCGCAAAAAAAAAAAAAAACATGGAAAGGTTCTCCTTTGAGTAAAGGAGTCCTCATCAGTCAAATGAACTTTTGACGACAACCTTTGCAAGCAGCTCTTTGTTCCAAACAATCATCTCTTTGATCGCGTTTTCCTTTTATTCTTCACTTGAAACAGAGGAGCTCTTTAAGTAGAGAATGTACTTATGAAAACACAATGCTGTGGACCTCATTCAGAGCAGGTCTTTGTTGATATAAGCATCAGGATCCTTAAGAGGAACCACTGATTCATATGTTCTTGCCTTCCCTCTGTTTGGGCATTGTTCTGGTCTGCAGCAGCACTGAACAGAGAAAACTACATGGGCAGGTATTTCATTTGGGTTTATTTCCTTATAAAATCAAATCTTCTCAGTTTATTGCTGCAGTTTTCATTCTAAACAAGTGATTGGCTTTAAAAGTCCACGTCATTACTTTTGGGATGCTGATATGGATTCTTGCACATAATATCAATTGACATAAGACCCGAAGCAGCATATGACTCTTTTCGTCACAAAGTTCATAGCTATTCAAAGTTGACTATGTTGTAGGAGCTAGGTTAAACAATTGTTAGAGTAAAAATACTAAAAAACATAAATGTGTGGTAGGATTTTGTCAAATATCAAAAAAGTCACAGAATATTCATTTTTAGGACTATCTCTGGGAATAACTTGTCCTCTCTGGACAGTACCAATTCCAGATTCAGCAGTCCAGCCAAAGCCAAGAGCAGTATATACATCATGTCTGGGTTTAAAGCAGAAAGCAGCTACAGACGACTTCTGCACAGATCACTTCATAAATCTCCTAAAGCGCACTTAATGAAGGTCTACAATCTCGGCTGCAAAGATTTACATACAAGTTATGACACTGAAAAAGGCTGTGAGTCGATGCTATTATCTACTTTCATTTGGTCTTAGCTGGCACAGAGGGCACTAACAATCCAAGTCTCCACATCCCAAGTCTATCAATTTCATATTACTCCCAGGAAGACCATGCCATAAAAGCCCATCTGCAGATATTTACCTTAATTATAGAGTTTTATTTTACCTGTACTCATTTACATTCTGTCCTCAGTATAACTTATAACAATATAAAAAACATTAGTTAATTACTATGTGTTAAAATACAGTAAATACAACAAGAGAGTACCAACAATACATGACATATCATGCTATTATTCATTGAAAAATAGCCTTTAAAAAGCCTCAAAAAGCCAGTTTAACTAAAACTATATAATGGAAAAATAGTCTATATAGTTGCACGGTGGCACAGTTGGTAGCACTGTTGCCTTGCAGCAAGAAGGTCCTGGGTTCGATTCCCAGCCAGGGGTCTTTCTGCATGGAGTTTGCATGTTCTCCCTGTGCATGCGTGGGTTCTCACCGGGTACTCCGGCTTCCTCCCACAGTCCAAAGACATGCCTGTTAGGTTAATTGGTCTCTCTAAATTGCCCTTAGGTGTATGAATGAGTGTGTGAATGGTTGCTTGTGTGTTGCCCTGCGATGGACTGGCGACCTGTCCAGGGTGTACCCCGCCTCTCGCCCATAGACTGCTGGAGATAGGCACCAGCTCCCGCGCGACCTACTATGGAATAAGCGGTAGAAAATAACTGACTGACTGACTGACTGAGTTTTATAAAACAATAAATATTAAGGAGGGAAGACATCAGTACAGAGAAGCAAATGTTTCAAACATGAAACGTTGAATGTGGAAATCATGGCAGTTGTTGAGAAATCCGGCGCTTCAGGCTGATTATCACAGAGAAGGTGCTAACATGATAAGAGCGGAGAGTATTGCAGCTGTGCCTCTCCATCATTTTTTGCTGTGCATTGCTGGCCAGCTAGCTAAAAGAAGGCAGCTTAACATGCCCTAGCATACATAAAAGACAAATTTAGCTATTTGGAAATACTTCTGGTTTGTAAAAACTAAAGGAGCATCTCCCAGAACCTTTTTATTGAGGTAACACTATTTTAAAGCTATAGTTGGTAAGCTACAGATTACATGAATTAGGGGCTATCCCCAAGCCTGACTAATTTACCTGCTAACATCAGCTTGTTATATTTGTGTTCCTGAAAACAACACGGAATGGCACCATCCATCCATTTTCTATACCCGCTTCTTCCGTACAGGTTCGCAGGGAGCAGTCTACAAGCGAGAGGTGTGGTAGACCATGGACAGGTCACCACTCCATCGCAGGGCAGAACAGGAAGGATGTCGTTCTTTCAGTCATGATCCATATCTCATTACCATATGAAGGCAGGAACGTTAATGTGTAGTTGTGTGTCTTGTTCTCCTAATAAGTTTTCTGTTGCTAATTTACAATGGGGAGCAGGCATCCTTTAGTACACAGTGTAAGCAATATATGAAAATAGGGCAGAAGCTGGCTAAAGTCACTGTCTGATTTGCAGCATCTGATTTAGGGCTCTTATAAAGGGTTGTTTAATTCTTTTCAAGGGATCAGGGACTGCCTTTAAAAAAAACTAGCTGAAAAATAAAAAAATAACCAGACTGGCCATACTGAACTGGATAGTTTTAGACTGTGTTATGTATGGAACTGAGAATTCACTCAGTGTTTTTGTTTTTCACACAGAAACTGTGCAGAGCTTGGAGTCTTCTCTATGTGTTTGCATGCTGGCTGTCTGTTAACCTCCACCACTGAAGCCATTGCAATGGGAGGGAAGAATCCGTGATCTCCCATCAGGCGCTCAGGAGAGCGCAGACACACAAGATTGATGACACCCTCCGGAAGAAACAAAAGATCTGCCGCCTGCGAGAACTGGCTTATGAGACCTGATAGACTCGTCTCTTAATAAACATTGCTGATATGTCAGCCGTGGCGTGTTTCAGCCGCAGCTGCATCGCAGAGGGTGCAGTAAGCCTTCACTGTCCCTGCTCTCGCAGTAAAATGACACAGGGGTTGCATAAAGAGGAGTCTGAGGTAAAACACTAAAGCGTTCAGATGAGGGGGCAGCTGTTTCTTCTGGGGATTCCACAGAGGTTATGTCATGTCCTGCTGTATCTGTGGGGAAATGATGCAGTCAACATGTCAGCAGGGTCAACTGCCTTAATGGTGAACTGTACAACAGAATACATCCAATTACTGGTTTGGACCTTAAGCCTTAGCCCAGCTTTAAGACAATGTGAGAGAAACAGAGCATTTTCTCTAATGTTGTCCACTAGAATAAACATGCCTTTCCAGGAACATATTGTAGCTAAATGAGGCATTAGCAATGCTCAGCAATCATTAATCTCTTAATCATAATGTTCAAATAAATAAAGCCTAAATAATTGCTGCCACTATAACTCATACGCCCTAAATGAATAGAGTTTTGAGAAGAAACATAATTCCCACAGGGATACGGGAACTAAATGACATCTATGCACACACGAATGGCTTTCCTTTTCAAACTATGCCCCGTTCATACACCCTTCTGTTTACAATATTCTGTATTTCCACCGTGAAAAATGTTGTATCTGTCACAATTCTATCTCCCAGGCCTTCCCTCAGAGCTGTATAATGCCTTGTTAAAGTCAGCCGCGTGTGAAATGGTGTTTTAAAATAAATGAAACCGAGCAGGAAAGTGTGGAGAGGGGTAATATTGTGATGTCAAGCTGACAGACAGCCAGTGAAAATGTAACAAGAGCTATCATCTTAAAGGAAACCAGATTAAATAAGAACCTAGGACCGTCGGTGCATCTCCAGCCCTGATATTGACATGTCGCCGGCTCGGGCCATTTTTCATTGTCTCATCAAGACAAAGCATTATGGGAGATCAATCTCCCCCTCCTGCTTCAGATAGGCACACCCTGTTTAAAGTGCTAGGTGTTGGTTTTAGTATTCTGGGTAATTCACTGAATGTTTCGGACACTTTTGGACAGTGCAGGACTGTCACACTCAGGAATACCAAGGGGGTGTTGATGGTGGTGGGGGGGCTCATTTTAACTTGGGAGGATGTCTGGGATCTGTTGTCACAACACAGCAGGATTTTAATCAATAAAGCTGCTAAAATCACTTTCCATCTATTTAGCTATCACACTGACCTCTTACTTATGAAGGACTGAATCTATTTAGATGATAACAATAAAAATGGGAGCCACTAAAGCCCGCTCAGCAATATCTATCTTTAGTATTCAGCAACAAAATAAAGATGCTTACATTTCTCATCTGTGTAAAACTTAAAGCAAGAGAAAATAAATGTAAAATTGGACTAACAAGGAAAGGGTCATTTGAACTATGCCTTTAAACTGCAGAGCTCGTATATATTTCTTACAGTATTTATTTTAAAAGTCAACCTGGAGCGTCACGTTGGACCACAGGTACAGGAGAACCAGTCCAGATAAAAACAAACACAATACAGAGGAATTTGAGAGAGCTGCAGGGTTTTTGTTACAGTATCACATAGGTGCACTTCAGGTATACTGGCTGCTCCGAGCCATGCATCAGGCTTCCTATATTCAGGAAAAAAATAAAACCATCGACTAGTATTGTAATCTAACCTGACTTAAGCAGGAAAGGTTCTGATAGATGTCCGACAGTGAGACAAAATACAGATGTGTCATTTACAGTGTAAAATAAATGGAAAACTTGATTTAATTGTTTTTTATTTAAAAAGAAAAGCAATAATTTTCTCTGCTGCTGTCAAGACTATGCAATACAAGACTAATTATTAGTTGGAATATCTACAACCTTTATTTATCAAGATTTTGATGATGATACATATACTTTAGCACTAGTTGTAGTTTTTAACTATTTGTTTTATGAATTAATACAAGTGTATCCATCTGAAAAGTTGTCTGGCTATCTGCTCAGGTATCTACTATTCTATTCTAGCTTCCATACCATGTTTGTCAGCAGAAATATTTCCAAACAGCCAAATTATCTGATTTCTAAAGCCATATAGAACTTTGGACTTTAGACCCTAGATACTTGGATCTGGGATATTTAATCTCACCAACTGAGTGTGGTGATGTTCTATGTGCTGTTCTCTGTTATTAAAACTGTAACCTTTTAAAAAGAAAAGCATCTGAGAACTCCTTTACTAACCATAACACAACTAAATTATGGCCCCAGATTTAGGAGTAGCCTTTTGAAGAGCCCTCACCAAACACTTTGTGAGCATCACCCACTTCTCGCTCTTTCTGCTGCGTGTGAATGGAGCAGAGGCCATCATTAAAAGCAGTTCTCTAGATAATCCAGTCCCATGCGCCACCTGCTACAACCTTCATAATAAAAACTGTACAACTTTTAGCTGAAAGAAGACTTTGTGTTTCACAGGTGTTCCAAAAGTGAATTCAGATAATAAAATGATAACAGTCCAGTGACGTAGCTGTAAGTCAGATAGCTCCATGTGCTTAATCCTAGCAGCAAATATTGTAATAAAGTCCGATTTTTTGTTGACTGATCAAGAGCTGGAAGATTTGTGCAGTTGTTTGTGTTTTTTATGACAAGCTGTTCAGTAGTGGGTGTTAATCACTAAAATGTCTAATAATGCATCGTTTGTTATGAGTCTGAAGCGATCAAGTGTAAAAATTACAATATTTAAGCAACAGCTTTTTTGGGAAGAATAATAAGGAGCCCAACTAATAGAAAAAAAAAACTGAGCTTGTTTGGCCCCCTCAGTGAGGTCACGCCTCTGTGGTTTTACCTTCACGGCCCCAGAGAGGGGGGCTAGGTATGAACCCCAGGCTCTGTCTGCTGAGTGCACTTTGACTGATCATTCCTTGAAGTGCTCCAGAATGTCACATAGAAAAAACCTTCTTTGTTTGTGAACCCGTGTCCACTGTGATCAAAGAGATGTGAGCTTATCTGGCACTCCCCGCAGAAACATAAGTCTTGAGTGTTTAGATTCCTCTGTCTGCTGCTATATTTGGCTTTGTCAAAGCAAAAACTCTCGAGGATTCTCCAAAATAGGCGTTATACTGAGGGGAACATCTGCATGATGAACACAGGGCTTATAATGCTACCTTTCACAGGTATGTTTCATGTTTTAAATTAACAGTGGATACTATCAGAAGCACAGATTAACCTCAATGCACTCAAGGGGTCAGAAAAGAGAGAAGCTGATGTGTCCTACCCAAGGAGAAAATCAGACTGGGAGAAGTGTTTGTGAGGATTAAGATGTTTGACGACCTAGGCCCCCTGACCGAGGAGCTTTCTGACCACAAATAAACATTGGCCTCAGAGGGTACCACATGCTCTGTCCTGTGCACGGTCAGCAACAGGAGCGTATCAATCACAGCTGGAGTGGGGGCTCCCCAAGGCAGGCGTGCAGGAAAAAAACCTCGGCCAGCTGCTGTCCCAACCCTTCACTCATACAGTGAAACATACGATAGAAAAACACTGTACACACACCACACACACACACACACACACACACACACACACACACACACACATTGAGTCTTCAACCCCTACAGAATCCACTGCTGACAGACACCCCTTGGCTGGGATGAAATGCACATGATTCAGGGGATGAACAAAGGAAGGAGAGAAGAAAACACACCAAAATAAAGAAGGACATCTGAATTTGATGTCACATATAACATCAGCTATAAAAACAAGTTAACTGATAAACTGATTTTTACTGGTTTTAATTTATTATTGATTTATTAATTTATTTAAACATATTTATTCTATTTGTTTTAATTGAAATAAAAAAATAGAATGACATTTTTGTTAAAATTGACATAATATTTATATTTATTTGATAAAAAATTTTTATAAATACTGGTACTAACACTAATAAATGATTGATAAAACATAATGATAATAATAATAATAATAATGAGGTGTCAAGGATGATTTAAAATGCACATAAAAGCTCTGCAATGCTGAATAAGCTTGACTGCAGCTGCTTAAGTCAGATAAATCTATTTTATATATATAAAATAGTTCATATATCAAATTTTTTTAATATATATAAAATAAATATTTTCAAATTTTTAAAATTTAAAAAGTTGTGCCTTTATTTTTTTAAATTTTTTTGCTCGAGGGAAACCATTTGAGGTTTGGCTCCGGCCCCATCTATAACCCCCGGATGCCCCCCGGACGCCTTCCTCGGGGGGTGTTCCAGGCCACATCCCACCGGGGGGGAAAGGCCCCAGGGGACGCCCAGGACACACTGGAGGGACTATGTCCTCTGGCTGCCCTTTTGGGAACGCCTTGGGCTCCCCCCGGAGGAGCTGGAGGAGGTGTCTGGATAGAGGGGCCCTTTTTCTGGTTTTCTCTGCTGAGTCCGCTGCCCCCCCCCCCGGCCCCCGGTTCCGAAAAGCGGAAGGGACCCCGAGTCCAAAGTCAAAGTACTTTTGCATATCAATTACTTGCATGTGAAATACTTTTTTTAAACTAGCAAAATGACAACAATGTTAAACCTGAAATTCTCCAGTTATGTTTAAATAAAAGTAATAAGCAAAGATCTTGAGTTACAAAGATTATAATAAAAGACTGAACCAATTTCCACTCACATGTCCATGCCTTCAGCCTGTGTCCTCTCCTTCATCTGCAGGTGATTATGTTTTGCATTATCGCTTTGTGAAAAGACACCTTCACAACACTTACCGAGGTGAAAATACATTATGCAGTGACAACAATCCACTCATCCTGTGTATGGGGAATGAAACCATGCAGGTTGTGGTGTAAAACAGTGTGAGTGTGTCAAACAGCGGGTTAAAATGTAGGGGATGTGCCATTAACAAAGTTCATCTGTTGTGAGAATGAGATGTGTTGACTTTGTCCTTTTTAAAAAGATCTGATTACTTTGATACTCTGCAGCACCAGGTGGACAAGTTGTTAACAGATAACTGCATTATTTCAAATCTGGTAGATATCATATGTATGGTCATCTTAAACAGAAACGATAACACGGTTCCTTTACTGGGGTTTGAAGTTTAAACAATATGTTTTTAATTTCACTTTTTCTTCTGTGAGTAAATTCGAATTAAAGTATCAGCCTATTCTTCCTCCCGGGGTAATAGTGCCCCCTGCTGGAGAGTAAGTGGTGCTGGCATCTTTTCGCTCTCAAATTTAATCCTGGGTTGCAGGTGAAGAATATTGCAGCAATTTACAAAAGAAAAAATGAGCTTTTAGTCTAAGCTTTTTATGTTTAAAAAATGTTTCTCCTTTAAAAAAGCAGTTATGAAGAGGATTTAACTTTAAAGCAAATTTTTCTAGTTCCATGAACAAGTATGTTTTTAGTTTTTTTTCTTGTTGTTTTTACCCATGTCCAAATATGAGCATCCCAAATGTAACACAGTTTGTAACAAAATGTTCAATCCTAAAAATTCTCATGCAGGCTCTGACAGTTTTATACATGTTATTTAAATGAAGACCTGATTGATGTTATTGATGAGTGGCCAGGTATTCTGTAGCTACCTGTTAAACAGACTCAGGGTTGGGGAGTAACTGTCAGTATCGGCCATTTTGGGTTTTTGTTAGTTTGCTTTTTCTCTGTAAGGGGTTTTTCTGTGCCTTCTGATTAAGTAGTTACTTCTGTTAAGTTATCACTTTCTAGATTCTTGTGTTCATGTGTTGGTTTATTTTCCTTTTAGGTCAGAGTTTCCCCAGGTTTTGTTATCTAGCCCAGTTTCTTTTTGCTCTGTCCCTCTTGTTTACCCTTCCCTGCAGTCAGGTCTCATCAGTTGCAATTAGTCACATTCCCCTCTGTCTCCCTGCTACCCAGTTCCTCACCTGTTACCATTTTGATTATTTTCCTCTCTCTCTCATTGGTTCATACACCACCTCCCTCTGTATGTTAGTTTGGTGGTTTTCATCGTTCCTTGCTTGGTCCTCCTGTTTACTCCCTATTTTGCCATTCTGCTTCATGTCAGTGTACTGGAGATCCGTGTAAGTGTTGCTTACCTTTATTATTATAAGAGAAGAATCCTCTCAATATGGCTATGCTGCTTCCGAGTGTTCATCTGCATTATGGTCCAAAACAACCAAGCGTTATGACAGTAACTATTTCTATTTAAATGTAACGTTGATTTGCAAAATAAAAGTTACAGCTACAGAGTAAAACATCTAGGCCTAAATAAATTACATGTTCTTATGAAAACATTCGTGATTACAATTTACGATATATGTTATCTTGTGTGACAAAGCGATATTTTATGTTCATCAACATTTTTACCGTCTAGACCGATGCGAATGTAGGTAAATATTGCATTTCCAAGCGCAAAAAAATGCATCATGAAATGATACGCAACAATGTAGGTCCACTTTGACCAGGCAAGGCACACCCAACAGTCCTAATGACCTGTACCCGTCTTTCATTAAGGTGTTACATGCTTAAACAGTGTTGGACAAACAAGAGCAAGTCAAGTTAACGGTGTTTATGTGAGTAAGGTTTGCTGACAGTCAGTATTATTAGCCAGCAAACTCTTGGCGACATAAAACATTCCGGGAAGACCAGGCAGCCTGACGATCTATGCTACCTAGTTGAATCTTCCTACCGGTCGGTGCTACCCTATTGAAAACTACTTCTACCGAAAAGTACAATATACAATGCTAAATATCACTATAACCAAGTACACTGTTAATATTGCAGTAGACATTTAGTGGTTCCAGATAGAATTCTAATAGTCATGGTATTAAACAACTGTTAGAACTTTACCGAATGTCATTTAGCCTAAATCACATGCTTTAGAGCACTATATTGTACATTTAAAAAAGACATGGGTAGAACATATTTATGGACTAAAACACATCAGAATTTTCTATCTGTCTGAAGTACTAGAGGAGAACATACTAACAGACTAAAACATCACATCAGAAAATCCTACCTATTTTAAAATATAAGTAGCACATATTGATAGACTAATTTTTTACATGACTATAACATGACATAAAACAGATGCATCTATAATCAAGTTCTCATTTTGAAGATTTTTTGCAGACTGCATGCTGTGAATATCTTTAAGATATTAGCAAGAAACAGACTACAAGAATTAAATGATTCTAATGTACCCAGGATTCCTTCCTACAGAAGCAATGTTAAATAAAAGCAGAGCCAGTTGCTGTCAGGTAGAGGAGGACAGAGAGCACCACTGTTTAAAAAGAGTTCTGCATTCCAAGGTATCTCTGAGAATATTAGAGTAAAAATGTAAGAGTCAAAGTCACCTATGGATACAGAACCACGTAGCAAAATATTTAGAGCTTTATCAGATATGAAACTGCCTGAATGAAAAGTTTGACCCCCCAAAAAATTATCACATTTTAAAAGCACTTTTCTGATGACAGAAACGGTAAAGCAGAGTGTAATATTTTCCAGAAAAATATCTTATTCATGTCCCAAAAAAAAAAAATTTGTATCCACCCAACGCATATAGATAAAATTAGTTACCACAAGCTAGCTTCTTAAAAATTAAATAAACATAGAAATGAGCCTGTTTTGCGATTGGCTCTTGGAAATGAACAGATCTACGAACCTGCATAAACGATTATCACCCTTCAATTAGCCATAAATACCATGTCTGCTTGTCACGTAAAAATTTGAATTTCCACTGCCACCCCATGTCTGCTACTTCACTTGTTTTTAGTCTCCTGGCCTTTGGAACTGCAGCTGATATAACCGATCCAAATGTGTTAAAAAGTAATTAAAAAGTAACAAAATGTAATTAGTTACATTACTTTTAAAAACTAATTAAAATAGTTACACTTTTGTTACATTTTAATGGAGTAATTAGTAAATGGAGTAATTAGTAAATGCGACCTGGTATATTTCCTGTATATGATGTATATTGGAACTCTTCTCAGATTTTCAAATTTTTAAGAAAACTCATTTCCTCACCTGAAGTTTGTATTGTTAGAGGAAGACAATAGAACTGAAAATACAAATGATTAAATTATTAATTATTACTCATCATGGCCCTAATTACTATGTATTACTATATTACTATGTAAAATGATAGGATAGATTATGAATTTTGGAGTGTAATATTTGGACAGTTACACAGTTACACACACTTGTTGTAATAAAAGCCCGTATCTCAATAGTTGAAAACAAATTTTTTGCACATTCAAATCATGATGAGTGAAATTTACAGTCATGTTAGGAAGTAAACATGTACAACCATGGTAAAATGATAAAATATAGTACACCCTCCTTCACTTTAGGACTTTTATCAGGAGTGACTTATGGATGCATTTTAAGACATGCTTTAAATGTGTTCTTTTGTTATATCATGGAAACATCAAAAGAAATCAGCCAAGATATCTGGACGAGAGTGGTGGACTTCCACAAGTTTGGATCCTCCTTGGCCAAGACGAGGCAAGTTTTTTTTGTATTCCATCATTTATACATAAGGCAAGTCAATGTGCTTTACAGAACATCACAGGAAAGAGAAAAAGAGAATACCAATAAAACTAACTTAATATGTCAAACACTTGGCAACAGTTTCTGCACATCTCAGGTTTTCTGGGAATTTGTTTCAGATCTAAGGAGCATAGAAACTAAATGCTGTCTCACCAGGTTTAGTGTGGGTTGTGGGAACACTGACTAAGCAGATGTCATGAGTCACCTGTGTTAGGTGTGTGAGTTGCTTCTTGTTTGTTTCTCTGCATCTTCCTGTTTAGGTTCTGTAGTTGCTGTTATTTCGGTTCATTCATGGTTTAGATTAGGTTCTTGATTTATTCTTGTGTTTTGATGGTTCTGTTCTTCTATGTGTTTCCACCCATCTGTGTTAATTAGCCTCCCTCCTTCAGTTGTTCTGCATTTTCCCGCCACCAGCTGCTCTTCATTTCATCTGATTAGGTCTTCTAGTTCATTGGTTATTTTCTCCACACTGCCTCTGTATTTATATTCTCTGGTTTTCATTACTCGCCACTACTGTTTGTCATGCCCATTCTGTTCCCAGTTAGCTACTCTGTTCCATGCCTTATGTTTTGTGTCATCGTCCGGTTCTCTGCCTATGCTCCATTTCCTGGCCTCCCTTTTAAGATCCATAATTAACACCTTCTATTACTCCAACTGCGCACTCTGCATTTGGGTCCTTTCTCTATCTCACCGTGACAGCAGGTCTCTGAACATCTAATGGGTCTACATGGCTTATAGTTCACAAGCAACTCAGAAATGAATTTCAGCCCAATACCATTATGTGTTTTATAGACCAAAAGCAGCAAAATATTAAAATCTATTCTTTGACAAACACGGACCACTTCAGTGATTTAAGAACTAGTAAAATACATTTTCCTAGTGTTGCTCGGGACTCTGGCAGCAGCATTTTGGATGAGATGCAGCTACCTGATTTTGTACAGAGACCTGTAAAGTCTCTGTAATGTAACCTACTGCCATGCACAACTTTTTCTGCTTCCTGTTTTAACTCGTACTCGTACTCGTACTCGTCGTCTTCCGCTTATCCGGAATCGGGTCGCGGGGGCAGCAGACTCAGCAGACTCAGCAGAAACACCAAGACGTCCCTCTCCCCAGACACCTCCTCCAACTCCACCGGGGGGAGCCCAAGGCGTTCCCAGGCCAGCCGAGAGACATAGTCCCTCCAGCGTGTCCTGGGCCGTCCCCTGGGCCTCCTCCCGGTGGGACGTGCCTGGAACACCTCCTGAGGAAGGCGTCCAGGAGGCATCCGGTATAGATGCCCGAGCCACCTCAACTGGCTCCTCTCGATGTGGAGGAGTAGCGGCTCTACTCCGAGCCCCTCCCGAATGGCCGAGCTCCTCACCCTATCTCTAAGGGAGTGCCCGGCCACCCTACGGAGGAAGCTCATTTCAGCCGCTTGTATCCGGGATCTCGTTCTTTCGGTCATGACCCAAAGTTCATGGCCATAGGTGAGGGTAGGAACGTAGACTGACCGGTAAATTGAGAGCTTCGCTTTTCGGCTCAGCTCTCTCTTCACCACAACGGACCGGCACAGCGCCCCCATTACTGCGGCAGTCGGACCGATCCATCTGTCGATCTCCCGCTCCACTCCCGCTCCACTCGTGAACAAGACCCCGAGATACTTGAACTCCTCCACTTAAGGCAGGAACTCCCCTCCAACCTGAAGAGGACAATCCACCCTTTTCCGGTTGAGTACCATGGCCTCTGACTTGGAGGAGCTGATCTTCATCCCAGCCGCTTCACACTCGGCTGCGAACCGCCCCAGCGCATGCTGTAGGTCTTGGCTAGAGGGGGCCAGCAGGACCACGTCATCTGCAAAAAGAAGAGACGAAATCCACTGGTCCCCAAACCAGACCCCCTCCAGCCCTTGGCTGCGTCTAGAAATCCTGTCCATAAAAGTGAAGAACAGGACCGGTGACAAAGGGCAGCCCTGCCGGAGTCCAACATGCACCGGGAACAGGTCCGACTTAGTGCCGGCAATGCGGACTAAACTCCTGCTCCGCTTGTACAGAGACCGGATGGCCCCTAATAAAGGGCCCCCGATTCCATACACCTGGAGCACCCCCCACAAGGCATCACGAGGGACACAGTCAAATGCCTTCTCCAGGTCCACAAAACACGTGAACCGGTTGGGCAAACTCCCATGAGCCCTCAAGTACCCTGTAGAGGGTATAGAGCTGGTCCAGTGTTCCAGGGCCGGGACGAAAACCACACTGCTCCTCCTGAAGCCGAGGTTCGACTATCGGCCGTATTCTCCTCTCCAATACCCTGGCGTAGGCCTTACCAGGGAGGCTGAGGAGTGTGATCCCCCTGTAGTTGGAACACACCCTCCGGTCCCCCTTCTTATGAAGGGGGACCACACCCCGGTCTGCCAGTCCAGAGGCACTGTCCCCGACCGCCATGCAATGTTGAAGAGGCATGTCAACCATGACAGCCCTACAACATCCAGAGATTTGAGGTACTCAGGGTGGATCTCATCCACCCCCGAAGCCTTGCCACCGCGGAGCTTTTCAACCACCTCGGTGACTTCAGCCTGGGTGATGAAAGATTCCAACCCCGAGTCCCCGGCCTCTGTTTCCACCAGGGAATGTGTGATGGCACGATTGAGGAGATCCTCGAAGTACTCGTTCCACCGCCCGATAATGTCCCCAGTCGAGGTCAGCAGCCTCCCACCCCTACTATAAACGGTGTTGGCGAAGCACTGCTTCCCCCTCCTGAGGCTCCGGACGGTTTGCCAGACTCGCTTCGAGGCCGACCGGTAGTCCTTCTCCATGGCCTCACCGAACTCCTCCCAGGTCCGGGTTTTTGCCTCTGCCACAGCCCGGGCCGCAGCACCCTTGGCCTCACGGTACCCGTCAGCCGCCTCAGGAGTCCCACAAGCCAACCACAGCCGATAGGACTCCTTCTTCAGCTTGACAGCATCCCTTACTGCCGGTGTCCACCACCGGGTTCTGGTGGACACCTTACGGCCGCAGCTACGGGCAGCAGCATCGACAATAGATGCGGAGAACATGGTCCACTCGGACTCTATGTCTCCAACATCCCCCGGAATCTGGTCAAAGCTCTCCCGGAGGTGGGAGTTGAATATATCCCTGGCCGAGGGCTCCGCCAGGCGTTCCCAGCAGACCCTCACTATGCGCTTGGGCCTGCCAAGTCTGTCCGGCTTTCTCCTCCTCCAGCGGATCCAACTCACCACCAGGTGGTGATCAGTGGACAGCTCAGCCCCTCTCTTCACCCGAGTGTCCAAAACATGCGGCCGAAGGTCTGATGATACGACAACAACGTCAATCATTGACCTCCTGCCTAGGGTGTCTTGGTGCCAATTGCACTGATGGACAGCCTTATGCTTGAACATGGTGTTCATTATGGACAATCCGTGACTAGCACAGAAGTCCAATAACAAAACACCACTCGGATTCAGATTGGGGAGACCATTCCTCCCGATCACCCCTTTTCCAGGTGTCACTGTCGTTTCCCACGTGGGCGTTGAAGTCCCCCAGCAGAATAATGGAGTCCTCGGGAGGGGCACTATCCAGCACCCCCAACAGGGACACCAAGAAGGCCGGGTACTCCGCACTACCGCTTGGCCCGTAGGCCGAAAGGACAGTCAGAGACCTATCCCCGACCCGAAGGCGCAGGGATGCGACCCTCTCATCCACCGGGGTAAACCCCAACACGAGACGACTGAGCTGGGGGGCAACAAGCAAACCCACCCCAGCCCGCCGCCTGTCCCCGCGGGCCACTCCAGAGTAGAAGAGAGTCCAGCCCCTCTCAAGGAGATGGGTTCCAGAGCCCACGCTGTGCGTGTAGGCGAGCCCGACTATTTCTAGTCGATATCTCTCGACCTCCCGCACAAGCTCAGGCTCCTTCCCCCCCAGCGAGGTAACATTCCACGTCCCTAGAGCCAGCCTAAGCATCCAGGGATCGGGCCGCTGAGGTCTCCACCTTCGTCCGCCACCCAATCCTCTTTGCACCGGTCCCTCACGGTTCCCCCTGCAGGTGGTGGGCCCACAGGGGGATGGCCTCGCGTCTCTCGTTCGGGCTTGGCCCGGCCGGGTCCCGCGAGAAGCAACCCAGCCACCAGGCACTCTCCGACGAGTCCTGACCCCAGGCCAGGCTCCAGGGTGGGATCCCGGCTCCGCCGATCCCGGCGACGTCACGTGCCTCGAAATAATTGTCCTCATGAAGGATTCTTGAACCGCTCTTTGTCTGACCCATCACCTAGAGCCTGTTTGCCATGGGAGACCCTACCAGGGGCATTTAAGCCCCAGACAACATAGCCTCTAGGATCATTTGAACACTCAAACCCCTCCACCACGTTAAGGTGGCGGTTCAAGGAGGGCCCTGTTTTAACAGTGTTTTAATATGAGTAAGCTGATTCAGTCACAGACTTTATCTGACGGTTATGATTTAGATCTGAGTTCAAATTAACACCAAGGTTTCTGGCATGCTCTGTGGTCTATAGCCCCATTGAGTCTAGTTGTGGTGCCATGTTTATCTGTTCAAAGAAAATTAACACATGTATTAACACCATGGGAATCTCCAACGATTACCGTTCAGCAAATACACATGTCCGGTCACAGAGATGAGTGTGTTTTGTGTAAATCCATGCCAGAACATAAACAAAACATCTTATGAAGATGCTGGCTGAAACTGAAAAGAGAGTTTCATTATCCACAGTAAAAAGAAGAAGTTATTACTAAAAAAGCAACATAAAAACAAATGACCATTTGCGAAGGCAAACTGATCTGGCAACTGTAATTTATAGAGACATGCCCTGAGGTCTGATGAAACGCAAATTGAGGTTTTCATCTATAATACACATTGTTAAATTTGGAAGAAAACGAAGAAAGCTTGCAAGGCTGAGAACACTAATACCAACTTTACAGGGGTGATGGTATCATGTTGTATGGGGGTTTCACTTCAGGAGGGACTGGTGCACTTCATAAAATAGACAGCACCCTGTGAAAAGAACATTATGTGGAAACACTGAAGCAACATCTCAAAACATCACCAAGAATGTTAAGGGTTGGCCACCTATAGGTCTTCCAGTGGACAATGACCCAAGGCATACTGCCAAATTAGTAGCTTAAGGGCAACAATATCAATATTTAAGAGTGATCATCACAAAGCCATGATCTTATTCCCAAAAAAAATGTTTGGCCAATGCTGACATGGAGTGTGTGAGCAAGGCAGTCTACAAACCCAGCTCAGCTACATCAGTTTTTTCAGGTGGAATAGGCAAAATTCCAGCTATCTGTCATGAGAATCTTGTGAAATGATGCAAATAAATGATGACCCAAGTCATATAGTTTAAAAGAAAATTCTACAAAATAATAAAGAAATGTACGTGGAGAGGGATGTTCAGTTGGGGATTATGGGTGTAGTCTTGTAGATGAAACATCCATTTTGGCTCAGAAACTGCATCACCTAAAGAACACCATACCCACTGTAAAATGATATGGTATCATGGTTTGAGGTTTTCTTTCTTCTAATAGAATTGGGTTTATGTTTAGGTGAATGAAATTGAATCTGACTACTAAATCTAACTGAACATCTGTAGGCTCACCTGAAAAAGGTTGTGGACCGGAGATGTCTTCGCAGTCTGACAGATTTTGAGACCTTTTGCAAAGAGGCTGCATCACGCCTGCATAGAGCAGACAAAGACCACAAGATACATATGTGGCATGCTGATAGACTTCAATGTCATATGGAATGTTTTTGTCTCATTCTTTCATGTTAATGTTTCATTTCCTGGAATTTTAACAGGGGTATGTAAACTTTTCAGAGCTCATCTGATCACACCTAGCTGAATGAAAAATAGTATTCAGCTAACAACCAGAGAGCAAACTGGGAAATCGGTCTGAGCTGCAGCTTCAAGGAACTAAGTCCCAAAGTAGACTTAGTTAAAGCAGGTTGGTGAAACTGCCACTGGCTGACGTCTAAAAAAAAAAAAAAAAAAAAAAAAAAAAAAGCTGGTGGAATTTGGAATTAGGCAGGAAAATAAGGAGAGGATAGATGTGGCTGTTGTCTCTGTACAAATGAATAAACAATTAAACAACCATATTTTTACCAAATTCTGTAAAAGAACACCAAAAATTTTACTGCTAAAGATTGTAGGTGGAATAGCATTTGGCAAAACAAGATAATGTCAGGAGGTGGATCTAAGGAGCCGAACGTGGAGAATATTATCAGGACAGACATGTTGCTTTCTTGAAAGCACAAGGCAGAGAATGTCAGAGGTTGTACATGAAGAAGGGCTGGATGATGGCGGTTTCCTGTGGAGGGTTGGACTTGATGTGTGCAGGCACATGGAGGAGGAGTAACGGCAGCAGCTAGAAGGAGTATTTCTGAGCTGAACAGTGCCAAATGGAGATTTGATTTGCAGCCTGGTTCATAAAGATCTTGGTGGGAATGTTTTCCATCAGTTTCAATCTGAAGCTGGTTGCTGAGGCAACAACAGCAGTTTAATGGTGATGGGGAAGTTGCAGCTTTGCAGGTCGGGCTGAAATGGAACAAAGCAGTCAGGATACAGAAGTTTAATTTAATTTAAATTATTGGAGGTGGTGTAAGACAAGGCATGTTAATAAACATTTTCAGAATCCTAAAATGGATGTTACCTGTGAAGGTGAATGTTTGCATCTTGTGAAAGTGGATGCTGGAACTGAAATGTGAAAAAGAGAATTTTTAGGTTGATGTGAACTTTGTACCCTGTTGATGTTTCTTGGCAGAAGCAACATTTGGTTCAAAGAAGTATCATCCATAAAAACCTCAAAGCTGAAGAATTAATTTAAGTTTATCTTGTCCAACTGTGTGATATCAGTCTTTTCTGCTAATTTCTTTAGTGCTGGACTCTGGATCATGTTCTCTCCTTGACATCTTTGATGCCTTTGAACAAATGACAGTCTGTTGCAGAATCCAAAAGGTTACTTTGATTTTTCTAGACTGGTTTCTAGACAGACCAATTCCAGCTGAAGAGGCGGAAAAATGCAGCCATCAGACTCTGTCAAAGTAATTATTAGTAGTAATGTATAATTATGTATTTACAAAAAAACAAAGAACAAAATAAAATGCCTTTTTTCACTGACATCACAATCTTCCATTTTCATGATTTAAGGCCTATACATACTCTGCAAGAACAGAGAAATGTGTTCTCTCTCCCAGGGGTGCAAGAACCAAAAGCCATGCTGTTCTTGCAGCTCTGGTTGTGGAGTTCTTGGAGCTTGTTCTTCACACATATTCTGGGCAGAGCTTTTTTCTGGTGTGGAGTCAGAGAAATATGTATGTGGTCTGCTGCAGTGGGAGATACTTATAAAGACTTCCTAGAAGTTCTGAAGTATGAATTGTCCTGGAAAGAAAGAACATTGTTCTTGTTAATGCATCCCTGGGAGAGAGAACAAATGTCTCTGTTCTTGCAGAGAATGTACACTGTATAGATGTAATGCCTCTTGGAAACCAAAGTTTAAAAGCGGCCTTAAAACTATGAGTAAAGACAACTTTCAGATTCGCATTTCACTCAAATCTGACAAGTTTACAAACAGTCAGGGCCATTTACTGCTGTAAGTTAAACACTCAAAAACACGTAAACTTATGTTCTCTTTAAAAAACCTCATAATAAGTTGAGCCTTTCTGAATATCTGTTGTCTGTGCTTCAAAAGAATTCTCTGACTACAAATATTGCTCTAATAAATATGCTGAGGAAAATAAAAACACAAATTAATACCTGCAGAGTGCATCAACAGCAGAGCTCTATCGTCAGAGTGCTGAATATTCATTTCCCAGGATGCAGTGTGGGTGAATTAAACAAGCTGACCTCATCTGTTGGATTGACTGATATCTGTCACTGGTGAAAAGGCAGCCAGAGGGTGCAGAGGTTCACCTGATAGTGCTTGAACACTGCTCCAAACATCAGAAACTATTCACAATGAACAAAACGAGTTTTCCTTAGAATGTTTTATATATTCTTACATATAACGTTGTAAGACACAACCTCTTCCAAATAGAATTTCCTGTAGAACAAAGGCTGAGATCTATGACCTACATGTGTGTTAGTGCATGATTTGTGTTCTAATTGAAAGCTGCTGAAAATTAGTCCAGGGCTCTCCCCTCCTCTCCCATTCGCTGTCATTATAAGTGTAGCTTTCACAGAGCTCCCACTGTGATTAATATTGTGAAGAAAGATCATAAACCTACCTAAATCAAATAAGAAAATTGTTAATTGGCCAACTTATTTCATTTCAGAGTCCATTATGAAGAATTACATTCATTTTCATGAGTAGGTAATTGAATTTCTAATGGAACATTTAGTTTTTGAAATTACCTTTTTCAATTAAAGCCTTTTAATTGAAACTATATCTTTTTCAATCATTAAACATTATTTAATTAAACAGTATCAAGATATATAGGACACTGGTTCAAAATTTAGCCTTGTTTTTTAGATTTTACTTTTTCAGAATATTTCTGCTGTTTGGAAACTAACGTGTACAGTTTGTTAAATCTACTCCGGGGAAGGTTTCAAATGTTTCTTCTGTCAGCTGCTCCCTTCAAGGGTCACCTCAGTACATTATCTGCCTACATATCATCCAATCCAGCATCTATTGTTTATTATATCCCTATCCCTTCTGTCAGCATGAGCAAACAATCAGCTTTGTCATCAAACTTCTCATCATAAGCTGCCTCTCTTATACAGGTTTTACTAATCCTGCCTATTTTCGTCACTTCCAATAAAAATCTTAACATTTTATTTTCAAGTTATGTTGGACTGTTGGACTTAGTCCAACAGATGATCAAAAGTTTACTCTTCCCCTTGCCATCTAATAAATAAATCATTCATTTGATCAGTTTGATCTGACAGAGATGTTTGCATGAGCAGTGTGTACCATTATCAGAAAATAAATGTTTCATAAAGATGGGATAAATGAAGGGAGGCAGATCTGATGGATCTTTTCCTTTCTACATTTTGATATTTCATTACTTTTTAAAGGCCAGCCTGGAGTAACTCATTTTTACCCATTTCCTTATTTGGATCAGAATTATTCATTCAAACTTGTGAGAAAATTAAATAGTGTAAATATACAAGGACCAATCAGTGTACATCACTTCTACTGATTCTGTGTCAATTCTGGTTTCACCTGAGAGATACACCACGCATCTATGTTACGGAGACAATCTGCGTGCATATAAAAAGGCATAAATGATCCGTCCTTTTATTAACGGACCCAACATTACGTAGAGAGAACCACAGAAATTCTCAGTACCGATTATTTGGCTAATATAAGTACCGCTACCCCCCTTCATGCATCCAGACATCTTAATTGCTCCTAGCCTATCTTGAAAAAAACCTTTCAGTGTTCTGGTTGTAATCCTCCTCCTTGCTAACTTTATAGTAGAAAGTCATTAATGCTGCTATGTTTACAGTTGGACTCTTTTCCTTTGTCAAAGTGTTAATCTTAGGTGTAGCACACAGATATAAACACTTCACTTCTCTGACCCAGACTGTTGTAAAAGTATTGAGATGACATTAGAATGAACTACACCGTCTTTTATTTCCACAGACTGTGCTCTTGATTTTGTCCAAATGCAATGAATATAAACATGATTAAATGTTTGAAGCTTTTAGTAAAATTTAAATGTTTGTGAATATACAGGGGTTGGACAATGAAACTGAAACACCTGGTTTTAGACCACAATAATTTATTAGTATGGTGTAGGGCCTCCTTTTGCGGCCAATACAGCGTCAATTCGTCTTGGGAATGACATATACAAGTCCTGCACAGTGGTCAGAGAGATTTTAAGCCATTCTTCTTGCAGGATAGTGGCCAGGTCACTACGTGATACTGGTGGAGGAAAACTTTTTCTGACTCGCTCCTCCAAAACACCCCAAAGTGGCTCAATAATATTTAGATCTGGTGACTGTGCAGGCCATGGGAGATGTTCAACTTCACTTTCATGTTCATCAAACCAATCTTTCACCAGTCTTGCTGTGTGTATTGGGGCTTGTCATCCTGATACACGGCACCACTTCAGGATACAATGTTTGAACCAAAGGATGCACATGGTCCTCAAGAATGGTCGGTAGTCCTTGGCAGTGACCCCGCCCATCTAGCACAAGTATTGGGCCAAGGGAAAGCCATGATATGGCAGCCCCCAAAACCATCACTGATCCACCCCCATGCTTCACTCTGGGCATGCAACAGTCTGGGTGGTACGCTTCTTTGGGGCTTCTCCACACCGGTAACTCTCCGGATGTGGGGGAAACAATAAAGGTGGACTCATCAGAGAACAATACATGTTTCACATTGTCCACAGCCCAAGATTTGCGCTCCTTGCACCATTGAAACCGACGTTTGGCATTGGCATGAGTGACCAAAGGTTTGGCTATAGCAGCCCGGCCGTGTATATTGACCCTGTGGAGCTCCGACGGACAGTTCTGGTGGAAACAGGAGAGTTGAGGTGCACATTTAATTCTCCCGTGATTTGGGCAGCCGTGGTTTTATGTTTTTTGGATACAATCCAGGTTAGCACCCGAAACATCCCATTTAGACGGCTTCCTCTTGCGTCCACAGTTAATCCTGTTGGATGTGGTTCGTCCTTTTTGGTGGTATGCTGACATTACCCTGGATACCGTGGCTCTTGATACATCACAAAGACTTGCTGTCTTGGTCACAGATGCGCCAGCAAGACGTGCACCAACAATTTGTCCTCTTTTGAACTCTGGTATGTCACCCATAATGTTGTGTGCATTTCAATATTTTGAGCAAAACTGTGCTCTTACCCTGCTAATTGAACCTTCACACTCTGCTCTTACTGGTGCAATGTGCAATCAATGAAGACTGGCCACCAGGCTGGTCCAATTTAGCCATGAAACCTCCCACACTAAGATGACAGGTGTTTCAGTTTCATTGTCCAACCCCTGTATGTTGAATTAATGTAAGTCAAGTTAATGGTTAACCTTCTAAGCTCTGTCCTTTCCTAGTGAAATACAACTTGGAAGGAACACACTGTCTCAGATGGTGATCTTTATCATCTATTTTGGAAACACTCTTTCTGTGAAAAATTGAAGAGAATTTTGAAAAAATAGTACACTGAACAGAAACACTTTCTTCTGTTAAGCTAAGAGCTGTGTAAGTAGATTTCAAAAGTGACGAAGAGAGCCAGACAGATGGACACAATGTCCTCAGGCCAGCCGAGACACAAAAAACAAGATCCGTGCCCAACTGACCCAACAAACAAGCTTGAGTGATGTCAGGGTTCTAGGTTGTTGTTCTGTCTGTGTGAAGTTTGTCTACTGAGCAGCAGGTTTTATTCTGTTAATCTTTATCAGCTGAAGCATATGAGCTTCATGCCAGTGATTTTCATCTGAGTTTTTACCATAGTGGTAACCAGTAGCCCTCTGGGCTTTCTGATTTGGTGATTCCTTGCACTACTTACCCAGCTCTCTCTGTCTTGTCCAAGGAGTAATCTCAAAGACTACTGGCGATACCTCTACCAGCTGTTTCGAACCAGGCAACTTACCTTCACAATGGGCAGTTGGTGTTGTCTTCTGCTAGTGTCTCAAGGCTTCCACCTGTCCGCCCTCAAACGCTCAGAGGGAACCCTTTTCAGATCACTCACCTTGCTGGTTCCCATCTTAGCATACAGACCAACAACTCCTGCACCCTCTCCTTATGAAACCCCCAATAATCAGACAGTCAGAAAAATACCTTCTCATCAAATTCCTTCCCTGCTTAGTTGCCATATCCATTACTTGCTTGTCCTATTTCTTGTTATAATAAATCGTTCAAAATGTCCTCTATGTTTCCTGAGAGTCTCCTTGTATGTGGGTCAGACATCAGTAACAGTAATAAGAGTACACGTTTATTTGTCTTATTTAATTAATCATAAAATTATTGTGTCTAATAGGCTAATTATTAATTCTTTTAGTGACTAGATCCTGTATAATTTAATTTACAGCTGTGATTCTGAGAATATATATTTCATAATATATTCCTCTCATTCCTTTAATGCAATTGAGGCTCCATGAAAAAAAAATACCCTTCAGACAAATAGACTTCAGACAGACTAAAACATATTTAAATACTTGAGACTGATCAAAATAATTAAATTTCTTTATTAAGACTGATATAATCATCAATGCATACTGATGTTACTTAAGCTATAGTATTCAGACATTTTTCCTCTAATTCCATCTTCTCTTCATGGGTCAACAATTCACAAACCCTTGCATAGTAATAGTGGTAAAAAGGCCTTTAATTTGTGACACTATTCTCGGATCCAAGTTCTGAGTTCTGAGATGGAACACAGCAACTTGACATTCTGCCTCACACAAAGATCAGAGCAAAGTGTCCCATTTTATCAGCACAGCCGTATGTGATTAGCAAGAACAGTAAAGAGATGATAAATATATAGTGATTCCAAAGTTTTTACTGTCCTCATACCTCCTCAGAGGTATGTCAGTCTTCATAAAGTTTCATTCAGAATAAACATGGAAAAGAACACCACCACACATTCTATTGGGTCTTAAGCTATACCTAAAATATGTCTGCTGTTACTGCTCTTACTGAGCTTAACCTGCTCTTAACAGTTTGCTCTTGAAAAAAAGTATTTATGGTAAATTTTAATCTGAATAACAATCAGCTTTATAGACTTCAGTCTTTTTTTGAAATAAAATTCCAGTGCTCTGAAAATGCCATCAGTAGAAAATGAACACCATGCTAATTATTATTTATTTCTTTTTCACACAGTTAAACCAAAAAAAAGACTCATTGTTAAAACTGTCTACGGTATATGCGTTTTTTTCAGTTTATTGGTTTCGGAGAGAGATGTCAGGAAAAAGCCTTTTCCATCATGTGAGGTTTGCTAAACTCTAATTTGAAACAAATATTGAGCTTTTTACCAACTAAAGGCCCTTACAGAGTCAGGCGTACTTCATTCTGCCGTACATGTCCACGCAAAGATCAATTTTTACGACTGTGTACGTGTACGCAGTGTCACACAATAAACTGCTTGGCGGGAAAAAATATTCATGTCAAACTGTTTCATATTTGACACCGAGCTGTAAGGATTGAGGTCTCTGCACTGACAGGTCTGTGCCCTGGTGGAGAACAAACTGGAAAAGGCGCCCAAATAGCTCATCAAACTTGTTACTATCAATTCAAAATTTTTTCTCACTGTTGATCATCTTCATGTTCTTTACCAGTATATTGCATTCCCCTTCTTCATCCCTAGTCTGGTTGAATGGACTTATATACCAACTTCTTTTCTTTGATTTCCAAAGCTATAAGGCAAACCAGCTCTTCCTCCTTGTCCAATGACGCCATGGTAGAAAGTGTTGTAAATGTCGGAATTTGTCTTAACAAATGTAAGAAATTGGTATGCTCGACTATGAAATCTCAAACGTCTGTGATCAGTGCGCACGGAGTCCACTAACTAACAGTACAAGAATAGTACGCCCGACTCTGTGGGAGCCTTTACACTCCATGTAGGTGTTACATGAAATAATGGATTAATAAATGAAAAAGCACTTCATGTCTGCTGTTTAATATGGTGTAGGATCTGTGATGTTGTGGGCCTGTTTCTCTTCCAAAGCCCTTTAGAATCCTGTTGGAGTGAATAGTATTATGAACTCCTTGAAATACCAGGAGATTTTAAATGGTCTGCTGAACTTACTATCAGTAAACTGATAATAGGTTGTCATAGGGTCCATCAGCAGAATAATGATCCAAACCATACAAGTTCAACACTGTAATGGTTCACAAAACACAAAGTCAACCTTCCTCCATGGCTGTCTCACACTCTGGATTGTGCAAAAAGATATGGTCTATGATCCCTCTCCACTCCAACCTTGAGAAGAGTGTTTTACTTCTCCACTGACCAAACATTCTCAATTAAATATTTCTAATAGACTTTTACACATCTTTACCAGGGGTGTCAAAACATCCTGCTGGCATTGTACAGAGCAATAAAAATGCTTCTGCAGCACCAACAACCAGTTTTCATTATTAAGAGATTTTACTGTTGCTTGTTTTGTAATTTAGATTTTTTTGTACTGAATTTCAGAAGACGAAAACAAACAATAATCATAATTACTTGATGCCTGACTGAAGCTGTTCTTGACTTTGTATAATTATATAAACACAAATGAGAAGAAATCTCTACTAATTGTTGTGGCTGTAAACACTGTCCTGCTGTAAACATGAGGCTAAAATTTGATTTAAAGAGAAGAAAACAATGTGTGACAATATGTGACAAAGTGAACAGCTTGACCCACGCTGTTTTGCCCTGTAGCCGTGTGTGTGTGTGTGTGTGTTTGTTTCTACGTCACCTTTTGGCATTGCTCTGAAATTCTCCATCCCAGTCGACCCGTTCTGCGTGCAGCAGCTGCTGCTGCTGCCCTCCTTGCTTTCCTCCCCCATCCCTCCCTTTTTTCAACCCAACCTCTTTCAAAATCACCTTTTCTTTCCAAATCAAATTCAACATCTGGAGGAGGAAGAGCTGCTTGGAATGCTTATTGTTCTGTGCGTCAGAAAAAATTACAGGCGAGCAGGCGGCCGGGCAATCTAGGACGCAGGCGTGCTCAGTTTTACTGAGTCCGGATGTCAAACCTAAACCTGAACATAACCCAGTGTTACTCTGACCTCCTGTACATGTCACAGTCCACATCCTCTTCTGGTGATCTCATTAAAACATTTTTATTCTTCCTCCACTGACATAAAGAAAAAACATCTGACTGCAGAGAATTTTTAATGATAACAGATTTTGTAGAGTAATCTGAAGGTAGCCCATATTCTCTTTCATCTGTAAGGGGAACAAATAATGGGCTCCACACTGGTTTATGTCAACTTGAGGCCAAAACTCAACTACAGGCGGTGCAGATCTGTGACAGAATCTGACCAAAAGGGACTAATAACCAGGGGAGAGAAGCAAACATTGGGGCTGCACAGCCGATTCTTTGTTCTCAGCGTGTATCACCCCTCAGAACACTGGATGTTTCTACATGCAATGTGACAAGACTTCCTCTATTCTTAACCTCTGCTTCTGTGGCTGCTGGGGCGGAGGAAAGCTGAGATAGGGTGTGTGTGTGTAGGGGTGGGAGGGTGTTGGTGGGGGTTTGCGGGCTCCTGGCTGTGGAATGTCTGACACAGCCTCAGCCTCTCGGCTCCTCAACTGCGTGCTTATGAGACAGCGCGCTGCCATCTGCTGTCCCCCACCACCACCATCACCATCACAACCCACCACCTCACTCCAAACCTAACGCTCACATCCGGATGCTGCTGTCACCACTAACAACACAACAAGCTAATTAGGAGTCTTACTGTGCTAATTACACATGCACGGAAGTGTTGCAGGAGATTTCTATTTGGGGGCTCAGCTCTGCACACGATTTACCCTCGATTAAAGGCAAATGTAGCATGTAAAACTGTGCGATTCTCTTTTACACCCCCTGCTTGATGCTGATGCGCAATGACACCCGACAGACAGCTGGAATTGCTGAGGGCTACCTGACTTCTGAGGGGCTGGAACAAAGAGATGAGATCCCAGGCCCTGCAACCAAAGGGAGAAATGGGTTGTGTGCCACACTGAGGGGATGCTAGAATAGAGATAAGACGCACAATCATAACATAACATTCTATTTTCTATAACAATTAGCAAACAAGCAGGAGGAACAAGCCTACAGAGAATGCTAGTGCAACACGAAACAGCAGTTTGCAATGGTATAAAAGTCAGGCTTACTGGAGCTTTTCAAAGGTTACTCCAAGCCCCAAAATAGAAAAAAACATGTTAACAGATGTACTGTCACAATCAGTAATGTTCTTTAAGAAGCCTTCACCTAAAATTTATATATATACAGTGTATATATATATATATATATAGTATATATATATATATATATATATACACAGTGTATATATATATATATATACAGTGTATATATATATATATATATATATATATATATGTATATATATATATATATATATATATATATATATATATATATATATATATATATACAGTGTATATATATATATATATATATAATTTTAGGTATATACACATATTATACAATGTATTAAACAATGTAGAGCCCTAAAGCAACCATTAACTAAATATCTGTCAATTGAACACACAGCCAAATGTGATGCATTTGGTGCTATAACAGTTTTGTTCCATCTTTTTATTAAGTTGGCTCAAAACCAACTTGCTAATGAGAAGATCTTACATATATTGGTTGCAAAACCGTTGAGCTTATCACTTATTAATCTCATGTTCAGTTCATCCCCTTAGTCTAAAAAAGGAATTCACAGGAATGTGCAGGGATATTTGTGAAAATCCGGCTCAACAAACCAGTAAGGTATCAGGGGTGTCTTTTCTCTTTTTTTCTCTTTTTCACCAAAATGTAACCAGGAACCTGTTCAGCTGCCTCCAATCACCCGCCAGTACAGTTAGAATGTAGTGTGAAGTCACACACACAAGCAGACTCCTTCATTAAAGCAAACTTGTGAGATGGAGTGAGAGTTGAAGAGGGAAGAATGACAGAGAACAAAAGTAGTGCTGTGGAGATTTTAACCTGAAAATAAAAACATGCAGCACTGATTTACAGAGGTTACTAAGGGTGCCTGCTGGAACCTGTCTAATTCTCTCATGATTAAAATGGATGTTGTCTTGCCGTGCTTCAAATGTCTTGCATCAAATTTGGAGGTGTTCTCCAGAACATGTTTGAAACATGAAACTACAGTAGGTGTTTCCTTTGTTCTTCATGTAGGGCTTTTGTTACTGTAGTTCCTATGTGAAATGTTTCTTGTGTTTGTATGGGTTCCTACACAGTCTTTAAAAGTCTAAAAAAGACAGAATTTCCCAGTGTTAACCTTTTCTTCCTTCCGCGCTTCTTTCATTGTGTGTTCTTCTCTTTGTGTCCTTCCTTCCTTCCTTCATTTGATCACTCCTTGCATCTTTCCAATTCTTTCCTTTCCTACCCGCCTTCCTTGCTTCCTTGCTTGCTTCCGTACTTCCTTCCATACTTCCTTCCTCCCTAAGATTTGGTTTTTGCAGGTTCCATCTTTAAAGCCTGACCACTGTACAAATAAAATTCACACTTACCTTTTATATTTAGTTTTTAGCACTGGGGCCAATGAACTGTTCATTATGAGTCTGAAAGTTTGACATGAAAATCATGCAGGAACTCTGGTGTTTAGATTCTGGGATGGCGTCTTTTGGCTTTAATGTGTTTTGACTATGTTTGGTTTTTTCATGTTGCATTCTTCACAATAACATGTCTTCAGTTGTTGTGTGACAACTTCCCCACACCTGTCCTCCATCTGTAATCCGTACACCTGTCATCACTCAGTTTCACACTTCTGTTCCCAGCTTTTCTTCAGTTCACTGTTAGGTTCTCCTGGTTCCCCATGTCTGCCCTTGTTTTTGTTGTGTTGCTTGTTTGTGTCTGGTTTTTCAGGTTCAGTTTAATCACAAGAAAATCCGTAAATCTGAATTTTTCTTGCCTTGGTTTGAATTCTTTCCAGCAACTGGTCCTGCCAATAAAAGGCACAGTCTACTGCTAAATCTCAGACACTCTCAGAGAAGAGGAAAAGAATGCCAAAGTGCTGTGTATTAAATGGAAACAGGAGTGGGTGTCAATGTTTGGATATCAAAGGTTTAACATTCAAAAGTCGGGATGGGTCATGAGTTACGAGTTTAAGTCAAACATTGTTTTAGAGATCTATTCATCAGTTAAACAGATTTCTGTTAAACCTCCATTTGTGTAACAGGACCGTTGATTTAGATATTTTGTCAATTCTGGTTATTTCAACTAGTATAGTACTAATTCTGTACTAATGTGCTGCTGGAATCAAGTAAAGATGTTCATGATTTCTAAAAATATATCTATTATATACAGTCTTTTTCAATAAAGTGCAATATTATTGAAAAACAAATCTATTTCAGCAACTTAATTCACTAATTAAAACACATTATATGGATTATTAGATTATTACATCACACAAATAAAAATTGTTAATAAAGAAATGGGGGTTTGATGAAAATTATGTTTAATACCTGATTTAAGGTTGCTATTTTCCAGTGGTACTTAAATCTAACAAAAAAGCCTCATCTGAACGCATATTCTCATTTATTGAATATGACTGTATTATATATTTTCTCAGAGTAAAGTTTTAAAAGCAAAGTTTTTTAGTTTACATTTCAAAGACCTCTCACCTTCCTAAGAATAGGGGCTTTTAACATTTGCCTAACAAAGCATAAAAAATGTGCCTATTTCTGCCACAGAGAAATTTGCCAAACATGCATCTTCCTTCCAGTGGTATAACGAGCTCAGTAAGGAGAATCCAGAGAACATCTCATTTGGGTGTGGGATTCTTTTTTATCTTGAACCAAAGCTAAATAAAGAGCCAACAGAACAGTGCACTGCCAGCACTGTTACCTGCACTGTTCCACCTTATTACTGGCATACAAAATAGGAAGAAAATGCCAAGGCACCAACAGAGTGTTTAAATATTAATGAAGCTCTTCCTAACATGGGAATAACAGAGGCCTCTCCTATTCCCTTTCCTTTCCTTATTAAGCTCATTTGTTTAATTAAAAGAGGATGTTTTAGGGAAATGAGCTTTAGTCAAAGGCCTCCGGCAAGGTTTCCACCCGGATTTGGGTAGGTTTGCATTTAGATGGAGAAGCTAGATGATGTAGTCTTGGCGACCTGGTTGGAAACTGTGTTTTTAACCATTACTCCTCTTATTTATGCATTTATACCTGCTGATACACCAACACAAAGTAGCGCATGGTGGTGAGGTGGAGGTAAAAGAATACAATGGTTTAGAAATTTACCCGTATAACCTTAAATAAAATTGAGTGTAACCAACTGCCTTTAGAAGTCACCTAATTAGTAAACAGAGTCCACCTGTATATACATTAATAAACAAAGCTGTTCTGTTTCTAGCCTCAGAGCTTTGTTAGAGAACATAAGTGAACAAACAGCATCATTTACACCAAGGAACACAGCAGACAGGTCAGGGGGGAAGTTGCAAAGACGTGCATGGCACAACTGTAAACCTAAGTTGACATTGTCATCAGCATTAATTAGAGAAGCAGCCAAGATGCCCATGGTAACTCTGGAGGAGCAGCAGAGATTCACAGCTCAAATAGGAGAATCTTTTGATAGGACAACTTTGAGTTGTACACTCAATAAATCCGCCCTTTTTTAGAAGAGTGGCATAAAGAAAGCCATTGTTCAAAGTTGTGCTTATGGCTTTGAACAGTTAACAGTTTGCCAAAAGCCATGTAGGGGACACTGCAAAAACATGGAAGATGATAAGGAATGGTATTTATAATCAGATTTATGAATTTTGTTTTTTTTAGGATTTGAAAATACATTTTCAAATTGCAGTATTTATTAATGGATTAATAAATACAATTTACAATTCCTCTTTAATAATTAAATTTCAAATGTGCAATTACAAAACGCTTTTCAAAATGGATTTCTAATTGTATAATTGAAATGTTAAATTTGAAATGGCTGTATTTCTTTTTCAGTGACTGTCCTGGTCCTCCATAGTAACACCCTGAACAGACCACCCCCATGGTGAAACATGGTGGTGTCGGCATCATGTTGGGGAAAGCGTCTTCAGCAGGGACAGATATGCTGGTCAGAGTTGATGGGAAGATAGATGGAGCTAAATAAATGACAATCCTACAGAAAAAGCAGTTAGAGGCTCCAGAAGATTTGAGACTGGGGCAAAGATTTCCCTTCCAGCAGGATAACAACCTTATACACACAGCCAGAGCAACAAAGATCACAGGTGTCATACTCCAGTTCTTGTGGGCCAGTGTACTATCTGTCTCTGCTTCAACACACAACAATTTTTTGCATTTTAGTAACAACTCTTAAATTGCTTGTTAACACAAATCACGAAAAATCCAGTCACACAGCAACGTTATGTATTTAGGCATCTAGATGTGCTGAAGTTCAAATAGCACATCAGAATAGGGAAGAAGATAGATTT
Source organism: Crenichthys baileyi (assembly GCA_036173005.1). Taxonomy (NCBI): domain Eukaryota; kingdom Metazoa; phylum Chordata; class Actinopteri; order Cyprinodontiformes; family Goodeidae; genus Crenichthys; species Crenichthys baileyi. The sequence continues at coordinate 1,017,424 of JAHHUM010000585.1, read as the reverse complement.
AAGTGACTTCGAAAATGACATTATTGCTGGTGCTAAACAAGCTGGTTCGTGTGTATCTGAATTGCTAATGGGAGTTTACACAACCATCTCTCAGGTTTACAGAGAATTGCTCAAAAAAGAGAGAATATCCAACAAGTTGCCGTGAGGTGGAAAAAGTCTTGTTGATGTCACAGGTGAATAGGCAGAAAGGTTCCGAGTGATAAAAGGCAAGAGTAGCTCAGGAAAAAACAAGAAACTGAGGTTGCAATTTACACAGACTCAGCAAAGTTGGAAAGTATGCTTTGAAGAATTGAAGATAGTTCTCAAGGTAAAAGGGGTTTAACCAACTGGTACTAGCATGGTGTACATAATGAAGTGGCTGATGAGGGTTTGGCACAGTGGAGACAGTTGGCAATAAAATTAGTCAACAACACTGCGAGAATCTCTGCAAAGTTCTAACTTAAATTTCTGTTATCCTCAAAACAAATAGTCTAGTGAGCAAATGTTGGAAAATGTGTTGTTCCCGAAGAAAAACCTCATGGTATAGGGTTGCTTTACTTCACATGGGGTTGTTGAGGTCATCCATTTTGGTCGGATAGACCGACTGGGCTGCACAGTTCAACATGCGCAGCTCAACAGGCGTCGCAGCTTTGACGTTACCCGGGATTATACAACCAGCGGAAACCAAACTTTCAGTGCCATTTCCAGCATGTCTCATGGGACGACGCAACAGAGGGGCATATCTGGAGCAACAGAAACTCGCAGGCGAGTTACTTTTTTTTCCTCCACACGGCCATTCCTGGAAAAGCTTGAAAGCTGGAATTCTGTCTGATACAAGAAGATCCAAAGATTCATAAACCGATCGAAGACCCCGCTGACACCCAGTGCAGGTGAAAACCCCACAGAGGTTTTATTTCCAAGGAGACCCCTTGTTGATTCAGTCGACTGCAACAGTTCCTCATATTTTCCCCGTTTTGGACAGATAAGAAGTTGACCAGTTTTGAGTTGATCAATTATCAATTATTAATAAGAATTAACTAATTGTAATTATTAAGTGCTTTGAGCCCATAATAACAACACCAGACGACATCTCTGACTTCTATTCGTAAGCAATAATTTTTGGTTATGAAAATTACTTTACTAAATTAGGATTTTTAATTATAATTTTTTGATTAATATTCATTAATCAATAATCATAATCCTTTCAGGGCTTTAATTTTTGCCAAGACAATTGGAATTATAAACTGTTTTAAATAAAATTCTGTTAAAGACCAAACCTTCAGAAGCCTGCTGGAAAAGTAGGGTTTTCCTGGCAATCAACAAAATTTACAAAAGAATGAAGAAAACTAAAGTTTTGGAATAACATACCCAGATTCCAGACCAAAATCCAACAGAAAAATCTATGACCTAAAGAGGCCTGTAGACAATAAATAATCTTACAATCTGACAGGGTCTGGAGAAGTTTTAGCAGGTAGACCAGACTAGTAAATTTTGTCAGTAAAAGGGATACTGAATCGTGAAAAATTGTGCAAAATAAGAATAAATTTTAAATTGAGGAAGTTGACCAAGAAATTATTTATTGGGTCCAATTCTTTATGTCATAAAGATCTGGCTTTTAAGAGGAGGGAGAACACTTTAGAGACCCATATATTTAGTCTCTAATTGCATCATATCAGGTTTATGTCTAATTAAATGTGTTGAATTTATTATTTGTTTTACCAATAGAATGCCAAATAAAACAGGATCATATAGAATATTAAACTATTTAGTAACCAAAGTGAAGATGAGCTGCAATGAAAGAATCATGAAGCTACATGAGGAGCTGTTGTTTCTGCAGTAAAACATGGCCTGAGGCAGTGTTTAAATTCAGGCTGCACAGTCCAGGGTCATTAATGAGTGTGAGGTATCAGATAAGCTCATCTTTTCCATAACAATAACAGGAGTAAACAGAACCTCCTTTGGCAAGAATGATCATCGGCTCCCTGCAAGAACTTCAATGTCTGTCTGCTTTGTCCTTTCAGAGGCCAATTCACTCCAAGACACCACGACATGAATGAGCCTGAGCTGCACTTTGAATAGATAGCAGACACGGATGTTTTTTCACCCTCATTTCCAGAATATAACAGTGACAAGTTAGAGGAGAACACCATCATACTCCAATCCCTGTTTTAATTGCTTTCCAGCAGTGCTAACAAAGGAGTCATTTAGTCCACATACAATAGCATTCTCAGCTGCCCTAACCCAGTTATTCCAGTATTAAACCTTTAATTCAAAGTGCTGTGTAGATTCATTTTCTGATATGCTAATCATTTTCTACATTCTAATTGACACAGTTTTTATTGTGTAAATGAACGCTTTTCATGGAGATGTGATTAAATGGGCTGGTGAGGCTTTTATGAAACACATTAGAGTAGCAATGAGTCAATTCTGGTTTCTGTTTAGCTGTGAAGTGACAATCACTGCACCTTGCTACTGTTTCATGGCTTCTAGTTACCCACCAAAATATTTAGCTTCCCAAAACGAAAGAGAAAACAGAGATTTAATTTGAATGTCTGGGAATCTGTATTAAATGAGTTTGGTGATATGTTTTTAAAAACTAAAATAATGGAAAATTTGTTTTTAGGGAAAATTATAAAAAAAATTATTTTATGAGATTTTTTTTGATCGCAGTCAATAGAAATTACATTGAGAGCCTGATGCTTTGTTCCCACCTCTCTGACAATCCACACCCGTTAGGCTGAGTGAAACTGCCACCTGGTGGCAGAATTAAATACAACAAGAAAAGAATGAGGACGCCTCATTGAAATCAAACATATGCTAAAATAAAACTATGACCAATTAGCATGCCTTACTGTGTGTGCAGTGTTCACAACGTATCACTCTGTGCCCACTTGTCCATGCTAAGCAGACATGCAAGAAGTGCGGACCGGAAATTACAAACTCTGAGCATAAGTTGCCTTGACAGGAAATCCTCCATAAATGCAGGAGTTTCTGTGCTGTGTGCAAAGTTTTAATGACTATCCAGAAAATGATGCATTTTTTGAATGGTTTTGCGGTACGGAACCACAATGAACACCAACCAGAAGCTCATTGGACAATGACTATCATCAATAGTAAAAGAGCATAGTACACTAGCTTACATTATGGCTACAAATTTTATATCTCCTTAAATATAAAAAAAACCCTGTTGGTTTATGCATTTCTAAACAGCTCTGGAGCAGTCTTTGTGAAGAACTTTCAAAGTGTACAGGACAAATTGTGCATTTAGCAAATTCAAACTACTTACCAAGTAGGAATTTTGGCCCAGTTTTCTTTGTAGAATAGTTTTAATTCAGCCATATTGGATGGTTTTGAGTCTGAGCGGCCTATTTAAGTTCATGCCACAGGCAGAGGTTGACTTGCTGGACTACTTCAGCTCATTTTAATACTGCATAACCAAAGTGATCTTGAATTTAAGATCACAAACTCATGGCCAGATATTGTCCTTCAGAATGTTCTCCTACAAAGCAGAATTCAAGGTTCCAAGTCATCCAGGTCTAAAGGAACAAAGCAGCCCCAGACTACCACACTACAACCACCGTGTTTGACGGTATGATGTTAGTTTTCAACCAGATCTAACTGAACACTTTTCCTAAAACGTTCTGTGTCTCAGTGCACATTTTCCCAAAGTCTTGGAGATTATCAAGATGTTTTTCAGGAATTGTGTTCTTTGCGTTCTTTTTAGTCAGCAGTAGTTATGGCCATGAACTCTTTCATAGATGCTATTTTTGCCCTGTCTCTCTCATCGTTAATTTAGGAATTGTGACTTTAACTGAGGCAAGTTAGGCATGCAAAGCTTAAAATGTTGCTCTGAGAAGCTTTGTGACCCCCTATTTGAATCGGGAATGTGCTCTTGGAGTAATTCTAGTGAACCTACCCTCTCCTGGGAAGGTTCACCATTGCTGCATGTTTTTTTCCAATTGTTTGTAGCTGGATGGTAAACAAGACAACAGCAAAGGGAGAGAACAGAGTGTAATGCAAATTTAAAATAAGGATACATCAAAAGGGTCAACACTGTAAAAAAAAGAAAAGTTAGCAGAACTCGAAAAAGGCAACAAACTTCCGCAAATTTTTAAGTTTAGTACTTCAACTTAACCATTTAAGTTTTGCATTTGAGTTTGACAAACTTTGATTTCTAAGTTTTTGTAACTCAATCAACGGTTGTAGAGACTTAAAATCTTAAGTTACAAGAACTTTGAATCCTGAGTTTTTCTAATTTACATAGGAGTTGCAGTGACTTAAAACCTTATGTTGTACAATCTATAAATCTCAAATTTCTCTAACTCAATTATAGATTGTGGACACTAAAAATGATAGTTTCGAACAATTTTAAATCCTGAGTACTGGTTACTTAACTATGAGTTGTAGAAACTTCAAGTTTAACATTACAACAACGTATAATTTTGACTTTCTCTACTCCATTAAAAGATGTAAGTACTTGAAACTTTACATAAGTATAACTTTGAACCATGACCTTTGCCAAGGCAATTAAGCAAGGGTAACTTTTCTCAAATTTCCTAACGTACCATCACGGAATCCCCAACAAACTGTTTTTTTTTTTTTTTTGTATTCTATAGATAATATTTACTTTATTAATACAAAAAGGTAACAAAAACAAAGTCATTTTCTATGGTGCAACCATAACTGTTCAGTGAGGCCCAAAACAATTACCACCAAAGCAGCATCTACATTCAAAATGCTTATTTATTTATTAAACTTTTGAAATACTTGTCAGGTTTTTGGGGATAATCAGTAAAATACACAATGAAAAAATATGGAGCATAAACGTGACGTAAACGGGTAACACATTGCTCAAATTCAAGTGTATACAAATCCAGTTTGATACACAATTACTCAACAAAATTGGCAACAGTGAAGGCCCAGCAAATGGTTCAAGTACAAGATCACGCCTCAGTGGAACTGAAGAAGGGTAACATTGATAGATCTATTCGTTTTTGACAAACCTACTATTGAGGTTTATGGAAAGTAACAAAAAGATGTTAATATGAGGACTGAACTCAGTACTGCGGTAGTCAGTTGCATTTTATTATAATTTCAGGTGCTTCCGAAGTCTTCTTCTAGGCATCGCGATAAGTAGCCAAACAACACCAATCAAAGAACTAACCTAGTGCAAGCCATCTGAAGACATAGATGTACTGAAACATGGACAACATTATGTTCAGTTCAAAGATGAGTATTTTAGGTTTTAAGGTTTACATTTTAGTATTGCAATCAGAACAAGACTGAACTGTTTCTTTTGCATCAACGTATTTAAACTGTCAAAGGACAGGAGAACTCTAAACCTAAGAACATCTGCATTAAAGAACAAAGAGGCCCAAACAAAAAAAAAACAAACTTTGAAGGTAAACCAAATAACATCAGCTCTCTTGCTGGATTTACTGAAGAAGTCTGTTTTTGAGGGAACTGACCCTTGCAGAGAAATGTGTCCCAAGTCCCATAAAGATCTTCTGAATCGTTTCAAAGGTGTACCTTAGATCTTTTGGGTATTGAAGGTTTAAAGTGTAGATCAGCCCGGTGAGGTAAGCAAAAACTGTTGGCAGGTCAGGGAGATCCTGAAGGATGATGGTTTCTTCCACACCGACTGCGAGATTTGTGACATTTGTAGGAGGTGAGGCGCCGTCATCCTCCAGCACAGTAAGGATGCCCACGGTGAGCCCGTTCGTCTTCTCCTCCTCTGGGTCAGTGTCCTTTCCATAGAACAAAGAGTAATTGGAAACACTTTTTAAGCTGATCATTTACATGAATCATAGTTGACAATAGTCAGTTTTTTATTACATACAAGGCAGTTCTTGAAAAGCTTCTCATCACTGTCTGGAAGATACAAAGGTAGACCCTTCAAAGCAACACTCAGCTTTATCAGAACATAACTTTTGTTATAGTGTTTTTATAGCGTAGCAAAGTGTAAAAGCTTGTGTAAGGCAGCACATAATCCCGACAGAAAAGCACCAAATGCATAGAGTGTAATTAGTTTATTCACCATTTTGTGTTACATCAGTGGATCAGGCACACTTTTGGAGTCACTAGATCCTTCCCTCCAACTTTGTAAGCAACCAATGGAAGATGGTGGTTGAGAGCCTCTGGATCCAAAATCTCAGGTTTTGTGTAGATGCTCTACACTAGTTCAAAAGACCTGAAATGTTCCAGGTACCAAGATATAAGCTTTTTGCCAATGAAGACCACGTTTCTCAGTGTTGATTACTATGTTCACAATTTTATAGAACTCTGGAAGTCCACTGCAGTGTCCAGCTGACAGAATCATACCTTCTGCATATCGGGTCCCATGAATATAAATATCTTTGGAAAGGGTAACAGTTTAAATATGTGGGTAGCTGCTCTTGATCACTGAACTCAGAGAATCATCTAAAACACAGGTTCTGATATCAGTTATTTTCTCCACATGTAACACTGGTTTAAACAGACATTTGTTATCAAACTGACATCCCATCATCTCCTGGTGTTTTGTGGACAGTGTTAGTAATACATTTTTAAAGTTCTTAACATCATGCACTGTCTTCTTAAAAAAACTATGCTTTGACTCAAATCTCAGGAAAAGTTTCTGTGAGCAGTCGTTTGTGATCAGACAACTTTATCTCCAAGTAGTGCAGTTTTTCCTCAGTAAAAACATTGGACATTACAATCTCAACAATTTCTTTGAGGTCCATTAATATCTCCCAAGAAGGTTCCAGCTCTGGTATGCTCTTTCCATAAGGAAAGGAAGAAACCGTAACAGAGTCCAGTTTTCATGTCCATTGCCGCCGATACTGCCCTTTTCAAAACTTGCCTTAGAATGTAGTAATCAGTCCATTCAATCTGTCCAAAGTACTGAAGCCTTTAGAAATCTACTTACTTAGACACAATAACAATTCTACAGGAATTATACCCTCAAAAAAGTCATACAGTATGTCTGGTGGAAAACCAGTCACAGGATGAAAGTATGGAAGATGCTTACTTAATACACACTCACTTTTAATGCCATTTACATGTGAAGCATTACCATTTTTAAGCTGTATCAGACATTCATTGTGCTGTTCTTCAGAACGTAGTTGGAAATCAGAAATGGCAGTGGATGCTATTTCATTTCGACACGTCAAACAAAACCTACAGAAATAGTTTACGCTGAAACTCTCTTGAAAACCAGCAAGAGAATGAGCACCTAAATGGTCTGCACAGACACAAAACACTAAAACTTTTACATACTTATCAAGAGCTTTAACAAACACCCCTGTTTGTTCAAGTACTTTTAAGTCCTTAACTAATGTTTTGCAAAACTTTTCATAACCAAACTTTTTAATATCACATGTCTTTCCAAGGAGTGCCAAGTGAATCGAATGTAAAGTAGAACGAAACTTAGAGGATAGATTGAGAATCACCCAGTAAACAGCAGTAATCTTATAAATTTTCTTTGATGTGCCCAAGGGTTACATAACTCAAAATCATCAATGTAAAGCCCTAATGAAATATGCTGCTCATTTTCTCCTGAAATGTCATTTATTTAAAAAAAATGTCCATCTTGAAAAGACTTGTAAAATCCTGGTTCAGATTCTCCACTGAAAACAATATTTTCCAGCAACTCTGCTCTATTTAGTAATAGATCAATGACCTGATTTAAAGAAACATAGACATAGGCTTTTCTGGAACTCTTATCATACAACAACTCAGTTGGTTCAATGATAGAGAAATGCTCTCTGTAATATTTATTTCTCTTGTAATGAGTTGATAATGTACCCTTTTTGGAAGTTGAAACAAGTATTGGATTCTTTTCAGTCAGGGTGTTGCTTATCTCCTGAAGAACATCTTCTCCGATTTCAATATTATGCTTTGCAAAGACCTCTTTGAGGACTGCAGATGTATAACATTTGGAAGAGGTCAAAATTTCATTTAATTCTTCTATAACTGTCTGTTTTGCATTTTTAGACACATGTAACAGGCATTGCATACGAAGAAAAAGGGATGCTAAATGATGCTCTATTGTTTGTCAATCCTCATTCTCTGCACAATCAGCTTCATCTGTTCCTGTTGAACTCAATGTAGGGCAAGTGTTCAATGAAACTCCAGCCTCACTTCCATTTTCTTGAGTCTGATCTGTATCATCAGACAGAGGATAATTAACTAAACCAACTAATCTGCAAAATCTTTTAGTTTATCATTTTTATTCTTCCGAGAAATGTGACCTGTAAAGCTGTTAAGAAGATTAGTTTTAAAGCTGCATGCCAGGAATGGGCAAAGCACAGTCTGTCTGATTCTTAGATGATGATGCAAATGAGTTAATATTTTCTTTTTACAACAAATGTCTTTGAAATCACACAACCAGCAATGAAATGGGAAGTTTTCCTCTCTTGGAACTGTTCTGTGGTATCGTGACAGATGAGATTTCAAACCACCAGTTGTTTTAAAAGTGCCACAGCAGTCAGTGTGGATGCATGGCCAATTGGTACCTCTGTGATAAAGACAGTAGTTTTTCAGAAGTACAGCTTCAGTGGCATGGGTGAATTTACAGAATTTACACTAAATTCACCTCATTCTAAAATGACAAAAGGGATAATTTGGTGGGAATTAGCTAAACAGAATGCTTATTTGAAGCATTTAGGCCCCTTAAAAACGTATACTGTACCCATAGATAAAATGATTCGGTAAAATTTATACAATATTCGTGGCCACTGGTAAATGTAAAAAAATGTAAAACATATTGTACATGGCACTAAAAGCAAATGGCTGCTACGAATGTAGCTACTGCTCACTACCATAGGACAGTCAGTAAAGAATATTTTCTAATAATTTGACCAGGTTATACGAGACACAAAGAAAAACAACAGGCATACCTTTACACACACTCTGGCTCCGGCTGTAGTTGTTTTGCCAGCCTTGCTCCATAAACTCTCGGTCTTTAGAAAGTGTCTGTCAGGATCTCTGCCATGGTTGTTTTTTGGGTGCTGCTTACTGTGTTTAGCCTCTAGATGGCGTCTGAACGTGGAGGTGTCCGACAGGTGTTTTGCATCACCCTGATCATCTCCAGAGGAGGATTTAAGGAGGAGGCTGCCAACAACTCATTGCCAGAGTGTTGCCCCTTATTGGTACAACTCCAGCCACATTACTCTTGCCTAGTCTTCGTTTTGCCTTTGCTAATCCTGCATGCTCTGCCTTACAGGTGTACCTGAACCTGACCTCGCTGTCAGCTTTGAACCTCTTGGATTATTGTCTTCTGGGAAGAAGTCATTTCCCCTCATGAACAAAGACTCAAACCTCCGTTTGCTCCTGTGGATCTCACCGGCTGGCAGCTTCCTCTATACCTGGGATCCTCCTCAACGAACCCTGTCCACCCTCCCACGCACACAAGCTTCTACCACAGTAAATTCTGGACATCCTAACTTCCTGGCAGACCTGAACTCGCCATCTCCGTTCCCACGGGTAAACAATCCTCTGGGTTTTCTCCCCCTCCCCCTCTGGCGGATCATCCATTTCTCCCCAGTAAGACTGAATCATTATTTATCATTCTCTATTTCAAGTTTATCCCTGCTTACCTTTTGCTTTATTTTTCTTACAGTTCATACTCTAGTTCCCGTTCCCAGTTCTTGTCTTGTCTTGTAAATAAAACGTCTAGCTATAAAACTCGACTCCTGAATTGCTCTCTGCATGTGGGTCAAACTTGTTAAATCTGATATGACAGTGTCGTCCGGTGTCCCGCGTCTACACCGGGTGTTTGCTGGTTTCTTACCTGCTCTGAACCGCCTCTTGGACCGTCGTTCCCCGGTTTCTCAGCTTCCTTGTGTCGGTGTCTGGAACCAGTGTTCACCAGTGCCTGGGCCGCTGTGCACCTCTCCTCGTCTGGGAGATTGAGTTAAAAGTTGCCTGACTGCCGAAACATAATGATGCAACGGTTTAGAAATGTGTAAGCGAATCTCGCGACCAGATTAGCTATTAGCAAAGCGACTTCGCAATCACCGCTGTAAGATTTTCAGTTAAAAAAGGTTTTATTTTTTTCAACCTATTTAAATATCATTAAATACATGATATGAACAAAGTATTAGATGTATTTAGCAGCCAGAAAAACAAAAATTTCCTTTGGAGAAAATTCTAATTCTGTGTGGCCATCCCTCGATATAGCTCGTATCCAACTGTTTTATATATATATATTCTTAGTTTATTTACCCTAATAAACAAATATTTATACTTACACTTGATTCCAAAACAATTTTAATGTAATTAAATAAGAGCAAATCTTACCTGCGCAAGGTCCTTGTCCGAGTAACACGCTCAGCCTCTTGACTAAACGCCAACTCCAAAAGGTAGGTTTTCCCGCATTTCACAACAAAAGCTTTAACGTTAGAACTTTTACCCGTTGCAATGACCTATAACATGGAGTACAGACAACTCGGTATAAAACGTTGAAGCTTACAACTACCTTGGTTTTTCGGACCGACTTAAATTAGTGTCTGTTATATGTCAAACTTGGTTTTTCAGGTTTTCACGACTGAGAATAGTTTTTCATGCCAAAAAAAGGAAGTTGTTTTTTTTACAGTGAAGGTTTTGCACCAGTCCTATTGGAGGAACAGGGTAAATGTATGTTTCATGAAGGAATGTTAGAGATTGTAGATTAGTATTGCTATAACATGCTAACTGATGTAATTTAGGTAATACTGGACACAGTAAAAATGATGTTTTAATGGTTTTTAATGTGTGTTTGCCAGTTGAGCTCTTATGTTAGTCTAAGAGTGGATATGTTGGACAACGTTAAACTAAAGGAATGTTGGGGTCATCCATTTTGGGGGGATAGCCCGGCTGGGCTGCGCAGTTCGACATGAGCAGCTTGACAGACGTCGCAGCTCTGACGTCAACTGGATTGTAAAACCTGTGGAAAATAAACTTTAGTTGCCATTTCTAGCGTGTCTTACGGTACGACGCAACGTCACATATTTGGAGCGACAGAAACTCGCTGGCGAGTTACTTTTTTCCTCCACACGGCCATTCCCGGAAGAGCTTGAAAGCTGGAATTCTGTCTGATACAAGAAGGTCAGAAGATTCATATACTGATCAAAGACCACGCCGACACCTGGCGCAGGTGAAAACCCCACAGAGGTTTTATTTTCAAGGAGACCCCTTGTTGATTCAGTCGATGCAATGGTTCCTCATATTTTCCCTGTCTTGGACGGATGAGAAGTTTACCATTTTCGAGTTGATCACCCCCCGTTTTTTCTTATTCAGACCTGCGATCCATCCTCAATCGGAGAAGAGAAGAAATCGACGTCAAAGTAATTTCGTTCTATTTTTTATATTAACCTGGATAGGTGTATTTGGAGGTCTGGGCAGGATGAGGCATAGTTTAAGGCAGGGGTGAAAGTAGTTTTAAATTCTTGCCAGTACTTAGGGGTGGAGCTAGAGGGGGGGCTGGGGAGGCACTGGGGGCAAATATGCATGCATATATATCTATATCTATCTACTCGTACTCGTACCCGTCGTCCTCAGCTTTATCCAGGACCGGGTTGCGAGGCAGCAGACTCAGCAGAAACGCCCAGACGTCCCTCTCCCGAGACACCTCCTCCAGCACCTCTGGGGGGAGCCCAAGATGTTCCCAGGCCAGCCGAGAGACATAGTCCCTCCAGCGTGTCCTGGGCTGTCCCCTGGGCCTCCTCCCTGTGGGACGTGCCTGGAACACCTCCCGAGGAAGGTGTCCAGGAGGCATCTGGTACAGATGCCTGAGCCACCTCAACTGGCTCCTCTCGATGTGGAGGAGCAGTGGCTCTACTCCTCACCGAGGAGCTCCTCCCCCTATCTCTAAGGGAATGCCCGGCCACCATACGGAGGAAGCTCATTTTAGCCGCTTGTATCCGGGATCTCGTTCTTTCGGTCATGACCCAAAGTTCATGGCCATAGGTGAGGGTAGGAACGTAGACCGACCGGTAAATCGAGAGCTTCGCTTTTCGGCTTAACTCTCTCTTCACCACAACGGACCGGCACAGCGCCCCCATTACTGCAGCAGCCGCACCGATCTGTCTGTCGATCTCCTGCTCCATTTTTCCCGCACTCATGAACAAGACCCAGAGATACTTAAACTCCTTCACTTGAGGCAGGAACTCCCCTCCAACCTGAAGAGGACAAGCCACCCTTTTCTGGTCGAGAACCATGGCCTCGGACTTGGAGGAGCTGATCCTCATCCCAGCCGCTTCACACTTGGCTGCAAACCGCCCCAGCGCATGCCGTAGGTCTTGGCTAGAGGGGGCCAGCAGGACCACGTCATCTGCAAAAAGAAGATACGAAATCCTCTGGTCCCTAAACCAGACCCCCTCCAGCCCTTGGCTGCGCCTAGAAATCCTGTCCTTTAGAAAACATGTGGACTAGTTAGTCAAACTCCCATGAACCCTCGAGTACCCTGTAGGGGGTATACAGCTGGTCCTCTCCTCTCCAATACCCTGGCGTAGGCCTTACCAGGGAGGCTGAGGAGTGTGATCCCCCTGTAGTTGGAACACACCCTCCAGTCACCCTTCTTATGAAGGAGGACCACCACCCCAGTCTGCCAGTCCAGAGGCACTGTCTTGAGGTACTCAGGGTGGATCTCATCTACCCCTGAAGCCCTGCCACCACGGAGCTTTTTAACCACCTCGGTGACTTCAGCCTGGGTAATAAAAGAGTCCAACCACGAGTCCCCAGCCTCTGTTTCCACCAGGGAATGCGTGATGGCAGGATTGAGGAGATCCTCGAAGTACCCGATAACGTCCCCAGTCGAGGTCAGCAGCTCCCCACCCCCACTGTAAACAGTGTTGGCGAAGCACTGCTTCCCCCTCCTGAGGCGCCGGACGGTTTGCCAGAATCGCTTCGAGGCTAACCGATAGTCCTTCTCCATGGCCTCACTGAACTCCTCCCAGGCCCGGGTTTTTGCCTCTGCCACTGCCCGGGCCGTGGCACGCTTGGCCTCACGGTACCCGTCAGCCGCCTCAGGAGTCCCATAAGCCAACCACAGCCGATAGGACTCCTTCTTCAGCTTGACAGCGTCCCTTACTGCTGGTGTCCACCACCGGGTTCGGAGATTGCCGCCGCGACAGGCACCACAGACCTTACGGCCACAACTATGGGCGGCAGCATCGACAATAGATGCAGAGAACATGGTCCACTCGGACTCTATGTCTCCAACATCCCTCGGATGGTAAAAGCTCTCCCGGAGGTGAGAGTTAAATACATCCCTGGCCAAGGGCTCTGCCAGACTTTCCCAGCAGACCCTCACTATGCTCTTGGGCCTGCCAAGTCTGTCCGGCTTTCTCCTCCTCCAGCGGATCCAACTCACCACCAGGTGGTGATCAGTGGACAGCTCAGCCCCTCTCTTCACCCGAGTGTCCGAAACATGCGGCCGAAGGTCTGATGATACGACAACAAAGTCGATCATTGACCTCCTGCCTAGGGTGTCCTGGTGCCAAGTGCACTGATGGACACCCTTATGTTTGAACATGGTGTTCAATATGGACAATCTGTGACTAACCCAATAACAAAGCACCACTCGGATTCAGATCGGGGAGGCCATTCCTCCTGATCACGCCTCTCCAGGTGTCACTGTCGTTTCCCACGTGGGCGTTGAAGTCCCCCAGCAGAATAATGGAGTCCCCGGCAGGGGTACTATCCAGCACCCCCGACGGGGATGCCAAGAAGGCCGGGTACTCCGCACTACCACTCGGCCCGTAGGCCGAAATGACAGTCAGAGACCTGTCCCCAACCCGAAGGCGCAGGGATGCGACCCTCTCATCCACTGGGGTAAACCCCAACACAAGACGAGATGAGCTGAGGGGCAACAAGCAAACCCACCCCAGCCCGCCACCTCTCCCTGTGGGACACTCCAGAGTAGAAGAGAGTCCAGCCCCTCTCGAGGAGATGGGTTCCAGAGCCCACGCTGTGTGTGGAGGCCGACTATTTCTAGTCAATATCTCTCGACCTCCCGCACAAGCTCAGGCTCCTTCCCCCCTAGCGAGGTGACATTCCACATCCCTAGAGCCAGCCTAAGCATCCGGGGATCGGGCCGCCAAGGTCTCCACCTCCGTCCGCCGCCCAATCCTCTTTGCACCGGTCCCTCGCGGTTCCCCCTGCAGGTGGTGGGCCCACTGGGGGATGGTCTCGCGTCTCTCGTTCGGGCTTGGCCTGGCCGGGTCCTGCAAGGAGCAACCCAGCCACCAGGCGCTCTCCAACAAGTCCCGACTCCAGGCCTAACTCCAGGGTGTGACCCCGGCTCCGCCGTACCAGGCGACGTCACGTGCCTCGATTTAGTAGTCGTCATGAGGGGTTCTTGAACCGCTCTTTGTCTGACCCGTCACCTAGAGCCTAGAGCCTGTTTGCTATGGGAGACCCTACCATCTATCTGTCTGTCTGTCTGTCTGTCTGTCTGTCTGTCTGTCTGTCAGTCATCTGTGGCCCCCTCGAGATTTCTCTCTCGTAGCCAAGTCCAAACGCAAACTAATTAAAATGTATCAATATTTTACTTTACTGTAGGCTGTCTGTATAAGGCAGAAATTAGAATAACTTGACAATGTAGAATATATATATATATATATATATATATATATATATATATATATATATATATATATATATACTATATATATATACACACACACATATATATATATATATATATATATATATATATATATATATATATATATATATATATATATATATAGTATATATATATCTAATGATAAACCATTTTTTGATGCATAACTTTTCATCTTCAGTTTCCGTCTTTTCTTTCGAACAAAGAAGTTATTGTTCTCTGCATTGTGGTCAAGTTTTGATTTCATTTAAATAAAAAATTTGACAGTTCGGTTGTTTTCGAGGTTTTTCTTTAAAAGTCTATAGATGGTAAATGATTTATTGTTCGTCCTGTCCTAATGCAAGCTGTGGGTTTTTATGTGTGCGCCACCTGTGTAAAATCTCCCAGTCCATTAAATCGAACACACTGATCTCCTTGGCAACCGTTCTGTTTTGGAGGTAAGCACGCATGCGCTCTCGTGTAGTGTATGTGAAATCTCTGGTCATAAGCGGTGTTTTCGAGCTGTACTGTGTTGAAATTCAGCAAAATAACATGAAACACAACTAGTTACTCTCCCCTTGCTTTTAACTGGGGTATTTAGCAGCGAGCAGCCAGACATTAAACGTAGCGGTGCTCGTTTTAAAGGCTGGCCGTTCATAAAAGCCTCGAGCTCCGAGGGAAGAGAAGCAAAGCAGGAGCATTGAGGCTCCAGCATAGCAGAACAGTTCAGAAACTATTTGGAATGAGGGGAAAAAAGCTATATTTATAAACAGATTAAGTCGTGTTTTAGACTACCTATTGGTAGTGGATCTGTTCTTGTTTGTGTGCTGTTGAATTTTTGCAGCCGTAACTGGTTCTGGATGACGGCTTAATGGCAGTTCCCTTTTACCGGCGTACCGGCGCAGAATCTTTTGGTGGTACGCAGTACCGGACCGGAACGGCTCACTTTCACCCCTGGTTTAAGGTGATTTAGAATCACCTTGGTCAATCCGAGGTATCAACTTGTTGCATGCAATACTGATTGAAGTGTTTTATGCTGAGCTGTTTTGATTTGTTGTGCAAGGTGCGTGTGTATGTTTTTCGTCCAGCTGATCCCAAATCAACCAGGAGTTAGAAGTTGGACTTTTAAAAGTTTCCATTCAAAGCAGCTGCGGTCTGGTCCTCGTGGCCTGACCACTCCTTTGTCCCAGTTTTATTACTGGAGTTTTTCCTTACAGGAAACAGCTAAGAACCATCAGTAATGTTCATCTTTGCCCAACTAGGGGCTACAATGTGAAACATTGAAGTGTTACAAAAAGGCAAAAAAGGAAATCTGTAAGAGTGCAAACACATTCACTGCACTGTATCTAATGTAAATCCAATAATGTAAATTGCAAAACACAATTATTGCTCTAAAATAAAAAGTCACTTCACCAGCTTTATTAAGTTACACGTGTTTGACTTTGTTAATCATGTTTGGGTAGTTAAGCATTTAGAGATTTGTTTGGTTTCTTATCAGTAGCTTCATGTTTAATTTAGGACAGTCTGGCCCTTCCTGTTCTGTGTGCTCTTTGCTTCCTGTTTTCTTACTGTTTGAGTTTCCCAGTCTACTCTTGGTTTTGAGTCTTATGTCTAGTTGGGTTCTGTTTGTGCACTGCCCACTAGTTTCTGTGTTTGTGTTTGTGTCTGTGTTTAGTTCCTGTTGTGCCATTCATTCACTTTGATTCCCTCTGTCTCTGTCCTCTGGTTGCACTCATCAGTTCTCCTCAGTATATATTCCTCTTTGGTTCATTAGTCACTGCTGGTTCATCTGCTCTATGCTGATCAATCCTGCTCTAGTCTGTCCTGTGCTATTCTGCCCTCATTGTCTTCCCACCATGTTCCTAGTTTATTTACTTATTTAGTTTCACAGTTTTTGGACCTTGGGCTTTGTTTTTGTAAGTTTCATTTTGTACCATTGAACATCTTAATTTTTTACTCCACCTCTGCCTTCTTTTTGCCTGCATTTGGGTCCTCCACAACCGCCATCTCTTTTTCTTAGAGAGGCTGCTAAGACTTTTTATAGACAAGAGAAGAAGCAGCAGAGAAGGTCAGTTTGTGGGGAACTAGTTTTGCTATAAAGTGAACAGCACTCAGAAAGTGTGACTCTTTTAAACTTGGACTTCTACCTCAGCCTTCATCACAACAGCCTCAATCAGCCTAAATCTAGCTGATGCAGATGCCAACACTACCAGATCTCCTCCTCCAGGGGGATGTGATCAGCAACGCCTCCATTCCTTCTCCAGAGGGTAAGGCTGACGCCTCCACTCCGCCTCAGTCTGTGCTGCGCCTCAGAGCACCAGAGGACCCAAGCTTGAGATGAACAGCCACCCACCTCACACCAGGGAACAGGGTTAGATGAGAGAAGAGGTTTTTTTAATGACATGTCAGAGCTGGGACTTTAACCTGTTACTTTTAATTAATTAATTACAGAAAAATTAACACATAAAAAAACACATTTAATCAAACTGTGGAATGTAAACCCATGCTATTTGAACCAGTATGTTTAAATGAGTAAATATGATATGATATCACACAGATGATACACACAGATGGGGCTGCTCT